>RJWM01000337.1:113234-235485 GCA_004363535.1 Dasyprocta punctata
AGCTTGACAATGGTTGCAATTTGCGCATCGTTATCTTTAAAATGGTTTCTTACATTAACAGATATAGACATGCAAGATTGATTTAATCATATGAGTATTAATTGTTCCTTCTCAATAACGAATACATTGAGCAGTGTTCTTTTTAGTTATCTTACATATACATATATACAGGTTTATATCTTTTCCTCTTCCCTTTTCTAATTTAAACAGTATTAATACCAATATCTTAACCGCCACATAAAATTTTTAAGAGTTTTATTTGAATAAAAGCTGCTCTGGAGCTGACTGACCCCCCTATTGATTCTTTTCATTCAACATTGGCGTGTTTAAAATTTTGACTTTATGCCCAGTTCTGTGACAGTTTTGCTAAAGGGGATGAAAAGCCCCTGCTTTTGAGAAAATTCTTCTTTCATTTCTCCAGCTCTTGCCCCAGTTCTAGCAGCTATCACCGATACCTTGGAGCTGAGGACTTCCCCAGATTCCCTACTGGCAGCAAGATAGAGGGAGTGGGGAGGAAGGTAGGTACCACAGAGGAAAAAGAAGCCCTCACTGGGGGAGAAAAGGAAGCAGGACAAGAGACTTGAAAAACTCCCACTGCCTCCTCTGCTCTTTGCCTGGTCCTGTGCTGGAGTCTCACTGGTCTTACTGACATTTCTCTATCTTGCTGCAACTTCAACATCTTCACGTTGACTGTCCTCTCTCTCTCTGCCTGAAATATTTTCCTCAGTTATACATAGAGCTCACTGTCTCAGATCAATTTTCTTCTAATGAAAGAGCCTGCCTGACCACACTTTAGACAATTATGTCTTCATCCCCACTCCCTGTGCTTTTACCTTGTTTCCTTGTTCTCTGTAACTATGCTTCTCAAACTTCAGCGTGTGCATGAACCCCTGGGGATTTCATTAAAATACAGATTGCGATTAGGTGAGTCTGACGTGGGGTTTGCATTTCTAACCAAGGTCATTTGATATCATTTTATAATCTACATTCTATGGCACATATATTCAAGATAATATGTATTTTTCTTTATTAGTTTACCATCTGCTTATTCCAATTAGAATGTTTCATGAAAAGAAGGACTTTACTCAGCACCTAGCCTGGTGCTCAATATATAGAAGTTACTCCATAAACATTTACTAGAGTGGATGAATACATGTTGCTGGAAATTAAAACTGGAACTTTGAGTACATTTTCCATTCCAAACATTATCATTATATTTAGGGACATTACATGCTAAATAGATTTCTGTGCCTTGGTTTGGGAATCTTCCTACCACATGTAGAGCGGTTTAAATGGGGACATAAACCCATAAATTCAGTTCAACAAGCTTGTAAAAGAATCATTGGAACAAAATCTCTTCTCAGGCTTATGGAGTCTGAGACTGAACATATAAGAGGCAGAGAACAAATGCCAATAAATGATTGCATAGGGACAAACTGTGCACATGTGCTGAGGGAAACAAAAATTACAGCTCATAAAAAGAAATAAACCTGACATAATTAGTTGAATATAAATCCTGATATAGCAATTTCAGTGTCCCAGGTTGAAACATGATGCTTACACATCTTTTTCAAGTCTCCAATGCCATTAAGTCTAACGCTGATGACTGTCCAGAAATCCCTGGAGGCTCTTGAGATGTACTGTACTCGGACTGTATGGCCTGTTTTAACCCAAACACTATTTATGCGTCTACTGATTTATGATTATGCCACCCTGGCTGTGATCCTTCCAGTTCAGTACATTTCTACTTGATATAAAGCGAAAATCAGCTTTACCTAAAGAATTGGTCACCATGCAAAATACTTCAATATTTGATCTCTGAAAAGTAGACAAGGAAAAAAAAACCACCCAGAGATGCTTTTATTTCTGCCTAATTATAGAATTGGTACAGCAAAGAAGTTTTCTGGCTTCTTTCCCCTGAGAGTCAAAGCCAGCATTAAGACTGCTGTGAAATTTTTTGCATACCTTCTCTCAACTGAATAGAAAGTGAAATAAAACAGACTGAAAATATGTAGTAACAACAAAAGTTACAGCTATAGCTAAATAAAGAAACATTAGTCCCCCAAGTCAGCTCCTGGTAATCGTAGTTCATTGTTTTCTTCTTTTGAACTCAGAGTGAAAGAACTTTTAAAATTGCTTTCAAAGGGAACAGAGAGAGATAGGAACACTGGGTTTCTGTGATTTTTGTAATTTTTGTAAGTATACTTTATTCAACTAGAACATTATCTAAATGATATAGGACTTGGAGATTGAACTCCCATGGGTATAGCATTAGTGGATACTCTGTTGCTTCACCTTGATTAGAAAGTGAACCATTTCTAGATGCTGGGAATATTGGTGGTTTATTGTTTTTCTTACAAAGAATTGCTTCCTGCCCCAGAAAACAAAACAAAAACACAGAAAAACACTTCCAAGTTTCCTCTGCTTCCAGGAGGCAGCCCACAATGGCTGGCTGAAAGGAAAAGGAAGTCAGGCCCTTTCCCAGCCATCCAAGACAGCTCTGCAAAGCCAACTCAGCCCAGGGCTCCTGTGAAACCAGCTCTTGTGAAACCAGCTGAGGCATCTGCTGAAGCCAAACTGCATCTCAGCCACTGGTACTCTCTGCTGCCTTCCTCTCTTCCTCCTAGTTGTATCTTCAGAGAGCCCTCTTCAATAAGTCTTTGGCATGCAATGCTTTGAAACACAGCCAATTTGCAAAGAGCCCATTCCAAGATATTTTGCATAGTAAATACCACAAAGATTTATTCCTAGCTGCAGAATGGGGCGGGTAGGGGTACTTTTTCCTTTTACTCAGATATCTCCTCATTGTCATGCTTTTGAGCAAATAGCTAGTGGGAAAAAAAATGGATGCAGTTTACTTACAGGCGCCAACAGTGGTTAGTCCAGGAGTAAGGTCAGGCTGCTTTGCTCTCAGCTCTCGAAGTAAGTGGTTTACCGCCGCCCACTCAGAACTCAGGTCTTCTAACTTCCTCTTTAATAGAAAAGCGCATGTGTTACTTGATTAACACCTTGAAGATAACTTAATTCATGAAGTTATTAATTTGTTTTGTGAATATGTTATTGGATTGCTATTACATTTTACTTCTACATTAATTTTCTGAGTAGAATTCCTCTCCATGGAATTATAATTATTTTAGCCAACTACCCGACAAATATTTATTGATTGTTTGCTCCATATAAGGCCTTCCTCCAGGCACAATTTCATTTAGAAAAAATGTAGAGTGCAAACATTAGTGAAAACAAAACAAACAGAAAACAGCCTCCCTTCAACCTTCGGCTCGACTCTTTTAAATAGTATCTATTGTGGCTGCACACTGGGATTCTCTAGAGTACTTTCTAGAAATCCTAATGCCCTGCCTCACCCCTTGAAGAGACAGTGACAGAGACCGGGATACATCACCCAGGGGCCCTTCAAGGAAACATTCTTGTTGATGAGGTAGATGATGTAGGTAAGCATCCTCCAGGTGTCACTGCTCTCAGGTACTGCCTCAGCTGGAGAGTAGTCCTCCCTGGGCAAGCCATAGCCGCATTGCTTGACTGATCAAGGTGAGGAGATATACATATATATCTCCTCACTTTGCAGATCTATCTATCTATCTATCTATCTATCTATCTATCTATCTATAGATAGATATATCTGCAAGGAGGAGCCAGTTTGGCTCAGAGTTGGAAGACTATGAAAGGTCATTTTAGTTGCAGAGTGTCCAGTGGATTCAGCCAGCCAGCTGCATATATGGGGGAGAATTGAACTCTGTTTCCTTCCTGGAGTGATTCTGCTCCTTTTCAATCCACAGCATCACCTGAAAGTCTTATTAAAACACTAATGGATTCAATAGGGCTCAGGAAGGGACCAGGGATTTACGTTTCAAACAATTTTCCAGGTGATACTGATTGTCCATGACTAAAGTCTAAGGTATTCATTGTACTTAATGAGTTACCAAAGTACCTTACAATGTATTAGTCATGTATCATCTTTGGAAAAAAACAAGAAGATAGATTCGAGTTGAGTAAAGCTACTAAGGAAATGACGTAACCTAAACACGGACAGAACCTAGGCTGCTGTAATAATATTAAGGCAGAAAAAGTTGCTTAGCCATGAACATATACATTGTAGTGACATAAGAGCAAGAAAAATACTACTATTGTGAAAATTTATTTGTTACAATTAGAAACACCTGAATAATACAGTAGTAAGAATTTTAAAAAACGGCCAGGCGTGGTGGCGCACGCCTTTAATCCCAGCACTCGGGAGGCTGAGGCAGAAGGAATGTTGTGAGTTCGAGGCCAGCTTGGGCTACAACACGAGCACAAGGCTGGCCTGAGCTACACAGTGCGACCCTGCCTCAAAAACCTAGGGCCAGGAGTTTGGCTCAGTGGCTTAAGCGCCTGTCTGGCAGGTGCGATGCTGTGAGTTCAATCCCCGGTGCCGAAAAAAAAAAAAAAAAAAAAAAAAAACCTTAAAAAACTTTACCAGCACACACTGAGCATTTTGCTATAGCTGTAAATTCTTATGCATATGTTGTAGGGAATACAAATAATTTTACTGACACTGGATTTAGTTAAAATCAATACTTTAGTAGAAATTGCGTTCTGTTAAAGCAATGAACCATCCGAGTTGGAAGAGCCAGAAACTACAAACTCTTTAAAGAGGTGTTGAGTAAATAGGAATGGTAATGAACCCATTCTAATAACTGGAATGTTTTATATACATGTTGCGGTTTAGTGCTAATCATTAATTTAATGCTAATCATTTCAATAAAAAAAACATTCATTCGTTTATTTAACCTAGGTAATAAATGTTCAGCTGCTACTCTGTGCCAGTTCTCATGCCAGTTACTAAGCTTACAAAATGAAGATATTCTCTAAGAATTCACAGCCTTGTGAAGAAAATAGAAATGTAAACAAATGACAGCAGAATTTTGGGGAAAGACACTGGAAGAACAGCTTAATTCAGCCTGTGGAGGTCAACAGGTTGCCCAATAAAGCAAATATATGCATTGGTCTTGCGAAAAGGCTAGAGATTGTTCAGAAAGGTGACATTGGAGTACCAAGTGGAAAGAGGGCATTCCAGCTGGAGGGAAAAGGATGCCCAAAGACAGGGACAAGAAATACTGAGCCTGTTCAAGAAAATGCAGTTTTTCCTGGTTATCTGGACTAAAAGTTCTTAAGAAACAATATGGAATTGCTAGCTCAGACCAAACAGCAATTGATTAAGGTCTTGTAGTGTGAGATTAAAGGATTCTCTTCTAATAGTAGGGAGGTTTTAGGAGCAGAAGAGTGAGGCAATAAGATTTATAGTTTTTGGTGTGGAACGTTTACCAGAAGAGAGCAGAGCAATAAGTTGAGACACTAGTGTGGTTAGGGGAGTGAGAAGCGGTGCCCACCTGACCCCAGGCTTTGGTCATGTAGAGACAGGTGGAAAGAGGGAGGGAGAGCAGGAGGGGGATTTGTTTGAACTGGGAAGTACTGAAGAGGACATTTCTGACAAGGGGCTTTCTCAAGCCCACCCTTTCATTGTGTGTCTTTGCAGTTAAACTCTGTGCCCTTTAGAAGACAGCTAGGGAGTCTTCTGTTTCTTGTGTGCTATTTTCTTCACACTGAACCCAGTGCTTCCCAATAACAGGTGCTCTGTAAATATTTCTCAATTGAATACGAGTCCATGAAAATAGTTACTTGAATGAGAAAAAAGAGGGTTACTTTGGTGTTCCTCTTTCCTACCTGACTACAATATAAGCTATGTACCACTGAAGACTCTTCTTGCAGAAGAATTGACATATCCTATGTAGTTGTTTCAGGGGTGCAATCAATTTACTGAGGCAGTTATAATTCTTGAATAAGATTGCACAGTATTCGAAAAACTAACCACTTAAACCAGAGTCACAAGTTCAATTCTTTACCAGAGTCTAGGTGATAACCAAGAGAACAATAAGATTTGGCTAAAGCAGACAGCCGCACAGCCACAATTTCAGTGGCAACTGGTTATTATCAATAGAAACATGGTTCTATATTGTTCATAGGAACATGGCTATACATATGTATGACCAACAAAAACTGTACTGATCGTATATTTACATGTGTGTATGTCAGAGAAGATTTACTCATCTTCCTAGTGGCATAAGAAAACATAAGAAAGTTTGTTATTGCATTTTGAGGAGTTGGGGCCGATATGAATGTGTATGTGAAGGAAATGTATAATTGAATATGGTGGATCCATGCTAAGTGATAGTATGTAATTGTTAAAATCAACGAACTAAGCTAGAATAACATGGATGGATCTTTAAAACATAACTTATTTTTTTAAAAAAGCTAAGAAACAAAATACTTATAGCATAACACAGTTTTTAAAATTTAAAATGTACCTATAGATAATATTGTATGACTTGTGAGAATAAAGCAGATAAGAAAACAGAAAAAAATCTTGTGATATTTTAGGAATTTTGTGAATTGGTTGTTAAAACAACCATCACAAATTAAACCATAAGCCAGGCATGGTGGCACACACCTGTAATTCCAGCATTTGGGAGACTGAGGCAGGAGGATTGTTTTGAGTTTGAGGCCAGTCTGGGTTATAAACTGAGCTTAAAGTCAGCCTGAACTGCATGAACTGCATAGTGAAAACTTGTCTTGAAAAAAGTGTATATATATATATATATATATATATATATACACACACACAATCAAACTTACATACTTTTTAAAGAAAAGCTCTTGCTTTGTATTCCAGGCTGGCCTTGAGCTCAACTGTGTAGTCCAGACTGGCCATGACCATGATTTTTATGCCTCAGCCTCCTAAGTGTTAGAATTACAAGCATGCACCACTACATCTGGCTAAAATTGAACTAAAATTATCTTTTCCTAACATACCAATCATCTACTCTTTTCAGGTTGTTTATATGTAATTGGTCTAATATTGTATCAAATTGGAACTTTTATGTATTACTTTTGCCCAAAATGCATGTTGTTAAACACTTATTATTATATCAATGAATATAACTTATTTTTATTTATTAAAACATCAGCCTTAAATCCCCAAACAAGCAAAAATGCCTCTCATCAGTATGGAAGACTGCCATTGATTATCATGACATGTGGAAGATCTTTTTCAGTCTTGACATCAGAGCCTAAATAATTAAATATTGTGAAAGTTTAGTGAATAATATAGCTGGTCTCTTGGTTCCCATGTGAAGTTTCAGTAACTTTACAAATATAGAATGTTAGGAGCAACTAGAAGCAGCCATGCTGATAACAGAAAGTAGTAACAAAGAATAGAGAAGAAATAATAGACATAAAGGCTTATGACTAAGAAATGTAGTAATCTTGGTCATTTAACAGAGACAACCTTTTAACATCATTTATCTTATACTAAGGAAACCCCTATGTATTGAAAGAGAGAGAAAAGGAGGAGGAGAGAGACAGACAGAAGGAAAAGAAGAAATGAGGTAGAGGGGGACAATGGAGTTAGAGATTGATTCAATACTTCTGGGGGTCTGCCTGCTCTTCCACTCCATAAGCATATGACCTTAGAGAGAGTGGCTAAAGAGATTTGAAGAATTGCAGTACCCACAGTTGACTTAGGTTCTACTTTCTGCTCCTAGTGTATCTCTCTAAGTTGAGTTTGATGTTAATATTTACAGATCTTACAGCCTGGTTTCTAGAAGCAAGTTGACCACTGCATCTGAGCTTCAACTGAAGAAATATCTGTATTGAAATCCATCATAATCTCAGTGTATCACTATATAAATTAACAGAACTATTGATGTTTTAATGAAAACCTGAAGAGTAAAAAAGTTGAAATTATGTTGTGATTCAGAATCAGAAGTTTTAAATTCATTATTACTGATTGTGTAATCCTTGGCAAATCAGATAGGTCACTCAGATTTATCATCCTTGAAAAGTGGATATAATACTACGACCTAACTCATAGTTTTGTTGGAGAAACTAAATGAGATGTTTTATGTGAAAGAACTCTGTGAACTGTAAAGTATTATAAAATTGTTGGTTATATATTATGAACAGTTTAATGAAGCAAAACAAAAGATAGTCAATAAAAGTTTTCATTAAAATAGCTACAATAAAATATTTCAGTCCTTAAAGAAGTAGGTTTTGGTTATCTAAAAAATAACATGTATGTATACTCAGTTTCTCATTTAATTAATATGTAAACTCTCAACAGTTGATCTATTGATTCAAATGTTACCTTGTCCATTGTTACTCTCAAATGGATAAATGGGGGTTAAGAATTTCAAACGCAAAGTGGGTTTAAAAAATTAAGTATTAGCCCGATGTTCCACAAACATCTAAAGATACTATAAAGGGTCAAACGTACAATAAACTCAGAATTGTATGTTTTCAAATTTTCCATAATTATTAGCCAATGATATTGCTTATGAAATGGCTATAGATTTCTATTTGTCTTGCCATAAAAATACTCTTGTAACTTTAAGAATTTAGTGTACTTTAGAGTTGAAATGGATTATGTTTTTTGCAAGATTTTTTTCTGTTTTGTTTCGTTTTGCTTTTTGCTTCTCTGGCACATCCCCATATTTTCTATTTCTCAACTTTTCCATGAGGCTATAAAATTCTTTTAGGTAGCAAAAAATATTTGGCTGCAGCAAACAATGTAGCTTTCTTCACATAATAAACTTTAAGCAATGTTCAATAAAAATCTATAAAAGGTAACATGATAGCCATCTGTAAGCAAATTGAAGACAACCAAATATGTGTTTAAATTTCCACTTCTTTGAATATGAAATCAGTGAGAAAAGCATTTTCACATCATACTTTTTACTACCTTTCCAAAAGTTTAAAATTTTGAATATGCTAATGAAAACGCAGGTCTCAGCCATTCCTCAGATGAGCTCCAGATTCAACAGAATGGATTCATATTTTACCCCAAGGGAGAAATTTACAAAGCATTTTAAATGGTATATTTAGTTTCATTATAGGCCATTTTTGCAGGTAAGCATTATTTTTCATTGTAGATATTTTGCTTTGAAGCATTCATTAATTGAGACAATTATAACAAATGATGTGAAATTTCTTCTTCATGAAGAGCAAGAATTAATTAGAAGAAAAAGTGGTTTCTGAATGTAATCGCCTTTTCAAATTTGAAATGAAATACAGCTATTTAAATTAGAGATTTTCAAAATTTAAAAAACATACCTTTCTTTCATGTCAACCCTTGGCATACAATTAATATCTGCTGAATAATAAAGGAGTCTACCTGTGTTTTTATATAACCAGACACGCATGCAAATATTGGAACTGAAACATCTACATCTCTATGTCTGTCCCTATAAACGCATTTAATACAAGTGAGGACCACAGGTGAAATTCAAATCTCAAAAATGTTTGCTACCTTACAGCTATTGAGTCAGCCTAAATTGAGACTCTTCACTCAAACGTTTCCTCAAAAAAAGAGTCAGCTTAGATTAGAGCCTTTATGATATCTTCTGTGGCTCAACTGTTTTCTTTTCAACAATTAATGTTGCACATTAACCTGAAGTAATCGCAATAGACATGAGTTGAGGTGTTTGTAGAACTATTCTGGCAGAATTTGGTTAAATAATAACAAAAACAATGTGAAGAAAGTTGACAAACCATTACCAGCTATTCCTAGTTTATAAACCTCAGGTTCACTGGTGGTGAAGGCAAGTGTAAATCAGTATTTTAAAGTTAATTTTAAAAAGCAAAAGTTAATCTATTGCCAAAATGAAGATATAATACGCATTTAAGCAAAAAAATAAGTTCCGTTTTATTAATATTTTGTGAATTGATGTGGACATTTGGCACGCAAAAAAAAAAAAAAAATCCAGTGATAGCACAGAGAAAGTAAAAAGTGACCCTGCTGGTAGCTGAAAGTTCGCTAGGCCATAATGGTTCCAGTAGAACAAAAAACAAACAAACAAAAACAAAAGTACTTAGAGAAAATAAACTACAGGCAAGGATACCCCATATCCATGTTTAGAACAATACAGAGATGAGGCTGCTGAAATGACTAACATGAAGCATTGCTGCTTCTTTAACACAGACATAATTTAGTCCTGTTTCAATCCTCTCACCTTCTTGAGAAAATTTGCTAAGATACATGATCATCACAGTGACTTTCCTGACAGCATCTCTTCAACTTCTCTAATTCTTCAGTCAGCTGAACTTGTAAAAGGTTCTTTCTAATGTTCTCTTACTGAGATGCCCCACAAGTTTTCTGGGGTGCTTTGTCCCCTACTGAAATCAACTAAATGTTCCTAATTTTTTTTTTTTTTATTACAAGTATGTTCCCGGCAGTCTTATTTGGAGAGCTTTAATAGTACCATGTGGGGAAGCCAACAGCATCATTTTGAAAATCATTTAGAAGACAGAGGGTGAGTTCTGGAATTCTGGAGTGTATATACAAAGAGCGTGTATGAAATTGTTTCATCAAAAGTAAACATGGCAGGAGAAATGCTAGTAAATGTGTTATTATGCTAAATGTAAGACAGCAAATACGGAAGTACTACGCAATTAAGAAATTAAATATAATTAGACATTTGACAATCTTATCCATATCTTTAAAAGTTTACTTGGATAATTATGCCCAAGTCTCATACAAATTTTACTTTCAAAGTGGGGAAGCGGGGCTCGCCTCATGTTCAAACTTTGTGATTAGCATTTAGTTAACCTCTTGTCATTTAAAATTTTCTCCTCAATTATAAAGTAAATTTGAATTTTAAAAAATAAAATGCTGCTGCTCATGTATCAATAAACCATAAAATATCTCTAATATCATTACCTTCCTTCTATAAATCCACTCCTAAAGTTTTCTATTGTCATTTTGCTCATGCAAAGAGTCGGTCAAAATGGACTTGATCATTTAAGGGGACAGGTTACATCTGTCATCTCCATTAATTTTTGATATTATAAAACCCATCATACCAGGTAAATAAGATTCTACACATGACACATGATTCACAACATCCAAATATTGTTATAATTCTAATAATATATAATTGGGCAACGTTTTGACCAACAAAACAATAATTAACTCCAGATACTGTTGTAATCACAATAATATTCAATTGAGCCTGTTATTTATAATATATAAACTGTCAGACCTCATCTGCTGTAATATATTGAAAATTGGTAGGCAAAAAAAAAACACTTAGGAAGTTCTTGGAAATGTTAAGCTGTAGATATTGGCAGGAGAACAAACTTGTTGAGATAAAAAAAAAAGCACCCAGCTTAATCTAGTTAATTAACAACAAAACAGCTGGGAAAATTAAACATCCCTGGTTCTGACTGACTGTAATTGAAAATGACTAATGATTCTGTCATTTTGCAGCTTACATATGAGGAAATGATGCTTGGAAGATTATAATTGTCCTCTTGACCATTTGTCTACAGCAATTATTTTGTGTTAAAGTTTAGGATAAAGCCCTTTGGCCAGATGCATAAGATTCCTTAAACCTTACTTCTACTGTTGCATTTAAAATTAATTCAAAATAAGGAAGTAAAATATAGTACAAAGATCATGTAAGCAAGATTTCTTTGGATAATATAAAAAGCCAACAAGTCAAAACATCTGGCTTCATCTTACCACTTCACCAAGTAACTAAGACATTTAAAATTCCATTAACGCTCTAATTTCTAATATACTGAAGGCAGTTTAATAATTTCAAGACATAAATTTTTAACATTTTAAAGGAAAATTAAATTAAAATAAATATAAATAGAAGAAAATGGAATCCAAATGCTTAAATATTACGACAGAGTTAAAAATACAATATAAGGAAAAACATAACTAGTTTATTTCTTAATGGGATTGTTGATATACTTGTCAATGATGACAGTTGTTTTGTTGCTTTTTAACTGCTCAGTGTGCTGTGATGAAAGACCTAAACATTTTTCCCTGGAAAATGGAATGGAGCAAAATTGAGCCAATCTATTTGCATTATCATAAAATATAATAACTAAAGATATAATTTTAGCAAAAATTTAAACAATTTATGTAACTTAAACAATTAATGCTCTGTGCAGGTAAGAGGAACAAACCATACACAAATGAAATCAAATACAAGTGTCTGTGTGTGTGCGTGTGTGTCTGTCTGTCTGCACACGCGCATGCACACATGTGGTGGAAGGAGAAAGGGGAGAGAAAAGTAGATAGAAAGAGCGAGAGACAGAGAGAAGGAAAGGGAGAGAGGGAGAGGGAAAACACAAGGCTACTTATTTAATCAGTGTATCATAAGATTGTTTAGGTAATTTTGCACCAGAGATCTAGCACTGTATGTCATTAGAACAGTCTCATGATATATTTTTAAGCTTTAATAGGAAATTCTCAAAGAAAATAAGAGAAACAGTTGATTAGACAGGAAATTTCTTTTAAAGAAGAAACAAAAATGCACCATCTTGGGAAGGTAACAAAATCCTAGAGAAGTTGGAGAAGCAAAGAAAAGAAAAAGCAAAGCAGCTGAGCAGGGATGAGGCCAGCTCCCAGCCAGGACTCTGCTTGGGAACTGAATGCAGGAGCCACACAGATGGGTTCTCTGATTCAGAGCATGGACGTGACAATAGACAGTCAATTTCTAAGAAACAGAACCATTCTCTGATGTGGCCTTAATTAGAATATCTGCAAGCAGATGACATACTAATTATCCATTAAAATACTGGATCTTATATACACATCATTAGGACTCTCATTTTCTTTTTTAAGAATATCACTTCTTTCTTTGCAATTGTCATACTTTTCAAATGCTTCTCTCCCCAGTAAGAAAAACAGTAGCGAATTTCCTTATGACAGTGTACTGCAGGCTGCTCAGACCTGATTCCCTTCTATTAAGGGATGAGAAAGCTCAGAGTTAAGGGGAAGAGGTGTTAGAAATAGCATGATTGAAAATTTTTGATACATGGACTCAGTGTTGAAAAATGTTTTGTTCATGTACTATTAGAGTAATGGATCATCCTTCAAAAATCATCCTTAACCTTTAAAAAAGAAGCTTCTGATCCATGTAGAGATTTTAACAGCTGCCCTCACAGCTTTCTGCCTTATGTCGTTGAGTGCCATGTTCTGCAGTGTGAGGTCGTTTTTGTGAGCCTCTAGTGTTTCAAGCTGTGACAAGCCCCAGCTAATCTTCAGGCATTTCCAAGGTCAGGGTTCATATCAAAAGTTGTGGGGCTGGGAGAAACAGTTCAGTGGCAGAGTCACGGGTTCCATTCCCAGCACCAGAAAATAAAGATAATAATAAAGTTATGGGTCAATTATTTCTCCACACTTCTTAACTCCCAAATCAATCTCACCCATTTGTCCTTATCAAACTGAAATGTTGATTCTTTTCCAAACTCAAGGAAGAAGTAGTAGAACAGGAATGAGCTTTCTTCTATGTACCTTTCCTAAATGAGCTGAAGCAAGATTGAAATAGAAGAGAAGGATCCTGACCATAACGAAGTGGGTTTAAGGGATGTGGAAGAGAAAAGTGATACAGCCACAGCCTTCTTTCTTTTATTTCAGAACAATAATTCTCCTTTCACATCACCAATTTACAGCAAGAAGTCAGTATGTTCAGACTGGACACATTCCACTTCTGATTTTAAAGTGATCCAGGAGTTGAGGGTGTGGGTGGAGGTATGATTAAGTTACCACCAACTGCTTGGATTGTTTGACATCTAAGAAACACAAAATTTGTCCGTACATTCAGTTAAAAAGTTTCCTCCGTTTTCTTTTAATGAAGGCAGAAAATACAGCCAAATTTGTAGAAATATGTGCACATTGGTAATTGTTACATTGGTCCTAATTCCTGGGTCATTGTTATATAAACCTATGGCATTAAATTTTTGAGGCTCACCCAAGAGTATATAGAATCGACATGTGCAATTGTCCATTTGTCCATTTCATGGCTTGCTAAAATAAGAGTTATTCTGCCTGGGGACTTGGTTTCTTTAAAGTAGCAGTAGAAACCTTGAAATTTACTGATTTCAAGACTGTGTCTTACTCTGCAAACTAAATACTGAACATTCTGTTAGTTTATAAAGATGATCATACTGAGCTTGAGCTTGGATGCACACTATTTTTCTGGATTTTAGGAATGGAGACAAATGTATTCCTGAATAAATGTCTGTTATTACCTACAGAGAAGCCTGTGTCTTTGATTATCTAGTGTTTGGACATTATGCCCAGTCCCAAACTTTTAAAGTTATCTAAGAGATAGTCCCTTGTAAGCTATAAGAAAAACAAACAATTTTGTAGAAATGAAGCTTGGGCCATGCACAAAGGAAACTAAGCAGTGACCTTAGAGACAGAGTCTGAGTCCTAGTAATGTTGTTTGCAAGGACAAACTGGTTCTGTATAATGAGGTTATTGACCTGCACAGTTTTAGAGCAGTTTTAAACATGAGGGTGAGGCTCACTAAATCTCAGCCTGCAACATTAGCTGAGAAACCAAGACTGATCAATAAATAGTCACCATCACAGGCTCCCAGGAACCTTCATCATAATGCGAGTCATTGTAATTTTGGTCAGGTACAGAGAATAAGGCAACCTACGCCTAACGTCTATTTATCACTGGACACTTGTTTGCAAATGGAAGCCATTGATTAGCTGTTTTTTGAAAACTAACCAGGCTTTCCATCTTTCCCCATGTAATAGCCTATGAATAAATGTGCCCTAGACTTCAAAATGCACACAGAGAAAGCAAAGAGGTAGAACATTTTCTTTCACTCACGCCAGCTTTTTACTAAAGATAGAAGCAATTACATGACATTTCACTAAAAATTCTTGACCCAATAAAATACTGAAACCCGAGTGACGGTTTTCCTTTTTCATAAGAAAGAGCAACAGAGAAAGGAAAGGTCACAGACCATATTGTGATTCTTTACAGCTGTTGGAGACAGACAGTATGATGCAGTAGCTTGATTTGAATTAAGCCAAACAATATGAAAAGCATCAAGGCTGGCAAGCAATGCAATAAAGCCCCAAAGAATTTAATCTACCTTGAAGGTGGGACTACTTTTTGTATTGATGGCAGCACACCAGGACAGAAATGACTCTCTAATGCAATGACTTGTTAATTGCCTTAAGATCACAATATATAAATAGGATATGTTGATCAAAAAGACAGCTTTGCCTCTGCTGTTGCAGTATGGCCAATATTTCCTTACAAGTTATTTCATTGATTATAAATAGACCACGTCAATGGCAAATGTACAACAGGGGAAGCATAACCCATTATGAAGTAATGAATATTGCTAGAGGTTGCTTCATTACCTTCACTGGCTGAGTGGCTGGTTTTTCCTTGTACAAATGCTGCCCTTTAGACAAAATCTTTTCCACATCCGGTTGTTTAGCTTGAACTGCTACTTCAGTTTCCTGGGGAAAAGAACCCATACAGTGCAGATTAACTTCACAGCAATAAAATTACTAAATTTAAATATACCCTTGGAGACTCCACATGTACTGCAGATCAATTTCTGCACACTACAGAGGAGCACAAAAATGTAGCTTTTGGTGTAGAAAAAAGAAGATAGAGGTCTCTGTAAAACACACAGAAGTTAAGAAAAATTAGCTTCAATTATATCAGAATACTATAACATAGAAATACAGACACTAACTTTCCATTTTTCAAAAAAAGTATGATGCAATCAGAGGTATAATTTGTTAATATTATTTATGTATAGAAATATTAGTTTTAGCTTCAGTAGTACAATCTTAATGCTTATTTTGCTTTGCTAACTTTTATTTTACAGGACTATGATAGGGGTTTTGGATCTAAATTCATTTTTGAAATGGAAATCAAATAACGCTTTCCACATCACTGTCGAAATGAAGTTTCTTTCCAAAGAGTAAACACTTAAAAGCACAGTATCAAAGTTCATTATATATTAAGCAGTCAAACTAAATAGGCCTTTTAAGGAATGATTAAATTAATTTTTTTACTGTTTGTTTTTCCTCTGCCCAGAGGAGACTGAAGCATGACAGAAAGAAAAAAAAGTCCCTTTAGATTTATGAATATAAAGTGATTGTTACTGACTGCTGTCTAGGGTTCTTGAAGAAAGAACAAAAGAAATGTGCATAAATTGAAGCTGAAGGAAGTGAAGTTAAATATTACAGAAGACTTTTTGGATGGAACACTTGTTAAACACTAGGATAGAGTATTGATTAATCAATGTCAGGCATCAGTCAGGGCTTGAGCAATCTTCCCCAGGGAGTGGCTCCTGATTAACCCAAATTTGTCTTCCTCCTGCTTCTACCCTGGAGCCTCTCCACACTGCTGGGGGTACATGTCTTCGTGCCACTATTTCCTTTCTACACTGTGTTTGGACCTGTTCTCACTGAGCCCAGGAGAGCAGGAAAGCCCTGAACCCACATTACGATAATCTTATACTGCACAGTAGTGTGTCTTGTTATTTACAGGTGCTCAGCACAGGCTCTTAAGAGACATGATTTCTCCAGATCTTATAATGACTACCAGTGAGAGAAAGAAAGATGCTTTGGTCAAAAGTGTCTGTAACGTTAAGCCTAACCCTGGGTGTTAATAGGTATGTATGCAAATCTCAGTTACTTCAGAATGGGACCCTAGCTATTTCATTTTCTAGAACTGCTGTTTGATACTCTCACAGCCCATTGCCAGGAAGCTGCATTATTCCTTCAAAGCACAGTACTCAATCTGACTGTAACTCTTTGCAAAAAGAGGAAATAGATCTGATATCTTAAATCAGGAATAGGGCACATCTATTTTTAGGCACTGAAATCCTAAAAGGTACCAAGTCATTATCAATTCACCCTAAAATGCTTTGTTTGTAAAACATTTGAGTGTATCACATGGTGACATGATGTCAAAATACTCGAAGACAGAAAAAGAAGACATGTTAATCTAAATGAAGTAGAGACAAGAACATATCTTTAGCAAGGTAAATTTATTTACGGAAAAAAGTGACAAAAATTTTCCACTTATGCATGTTTGATTTATCTATATCATGAATTATCAAGCCAAGTCCATGCATGATATCCAAAGTATACATTTAAAATTATATATGTATCATATACCAAACTAAGGTAATTTGAAACTGTGTCATCATCATTCATATTATATATGTTTGCCTAAGATAAAGTACATTTTTTATTTTTTACAGACCACCAGGGACTTGCCTTACAAATTAATATTGGCAATTACTGGTAATAGATGAGGTGTTATGATTAGCTTCACCACAATCACAGACTATTTCCTTGATGATAATATGGTTACCATTTATATAATGACCTCCATGTACCCTTCCCCATATTCTGACTGAAACAGATTCCAACTTTACAGATGAGAGAGCAAAGCCCGGATGAGAAAGCTAGCGGTGGCGGTGGTGACAATGTTGCAAATACTTTGCCCTTGACTCCTTGGAAAATAGGAGAGTTAATATTCGAACACAATTCCATCTGAATCCCAAGCTGATTGTTCCCACAAGTATATGTCACCTTTCCACATCATATTAAAACCTGTATCAACTGACTTGATCTAAGTAACATTATTACTTAGAACGAATAGATTTCATTTTCATCATCTGACTCTATTTCATAGTATGATATATACCAACAAAATGTCATATTTGTTTGAAAATAAAAGACAATCAAACTTGGCCTGTAAAGTCATCAGAGCTGTGTAGTATAATTGGGGTTTCCAGACAAACTCTGTGGCCAAACCATTCAAGATCAGTCACTCTGGAAAGTACAGGGGGATGCCAACTTGCTGTAGAAGTCTTTCCCTTACTTTGGAATTTTCTAAAAATGAAATCAAAGACCATTATTCCTATCCCCCCATAGTCTTATTTACCCTTTTTAAGTTCCTTTGTTTTATCCTTCAGGATATGCCACAATTAGTCAAACTATGTGTGTGTATTAATTTGACCATTCCAATGGGATTATCATCCATGAGAACAAATCTTGCTGCTATCTTGCTCAGTCATTGTATTTCTGGCAGTACCTATCACATACCTAGCAATGTTTTTACATTTTGAACCTGAGGGGTTTGAATTAGGTTGTGTATTAGTCGAAACATTTGTTCATGGACAGCTGAACATTTTAATGGGATTGGTAACTTTCTTTCTAAATAATTTACTAGACTTAAATACATAGTCTACTTTTTCTAATTATGAACTTACTTTATTTTTTAAAATTTTATATCTTCATGTTATTGATCATAAGACTTATAAAATCCATTCTTATGATATACTAAAATAGTTACTTTATACTTTGTGTTTTCATTGACTTCCTTTTAACTGAAATTCCATTTCTTTGGCATTTTTCTTCTTTGTCAAAATATTTACATGATTTAATTTTCACCTAGGGAACCAAGAAAAGACTATAAATACAAATGTTTTAGCAAACAAATGACTATTTTACATAACAGATGCCAAAACATGAGACCTCAAAGCAGGTACTTTATAGTCATTGCAGTTGAAGCACAATATATATTTTAAACAATTTTTTGGTTTATAATTTCTGAGGAGGAGAAAACTTGGTGGGGCTGGAGGACCGTGCTTCCTACAGAAGCTAGCCACTTAAGTGAGCATTAAATCCTGTCTTACCAGAGCATAGAAAGTCTCAGCCTTCCTTCAAAACTCTTCTTTTGCCATTTTCTTCACTCACTGAGCATGACATTCTCTTTAGATTCCTTTAAAATTAAATCTCTGTCCCCAAATATCAATTAATAATCATATCTGTCAAATTTGACACAATTTTTATCTTTCACAGTATTTATTCTGTACCATCCTTTGCATGAGACACCCTTCTACACTTTTAATAAATATTTTGGGGTGGCATTGGGGGTCAAACCCAGGCTTTTGTACTGGGCTATATCCTCAAGCCTTGGTTACTTATTTTGAAGTCACCAAACTTTCTAGGCTAGGTTTGAATTTGCAGTCTTTCTACATCAGCCTCCCCGAGTGCTGCGATTACAGGTGTGCACCACCATTCCCATCTCACAATGGTTTTCTTAAATCAATGTCACTGATCCACTGCACCATCTATTCACTGCACTTATCAAATGACTTTGAGGGTCAGCCATATGCTACAGCCTGGTATATTTCATTAAACAAATTTCTAGTCCTCACTCATACATGCAGTTATGTACTTGAGATATATGTCTACACAGGTGTATATAATATATAACTATTTCCATGGATGTTCATGATGTGTGTATATGGAGTACATACATAAGCAGACAGTTGAGCCTATACATGGAAACACGTTAATGTACTTGGGCTGGGCACATGAATCAAGATGGTAATGAGTAATACCAATGCAGATGTCCAGTGAGCTACTGAAAAAACAAGGCAGATGTCAGAGCAGCTCATATGCTACCTACAGCTGCAAGTTCTAAGCAGGTGTTTGCTGGACAGGCTGAGGAAAGGTTGGCAGGCCACATGCACTCAAGGGTTAGCAAGTACAGGAATTACAATGCAGCTGGCTCCCTATATTCTTAGTTTCCTCTGTGTTCGTGGGTTCAAGTAACCATGGATTGAAAACATTTTTTAAAAATAATTTGTGCACTCGATAGTACTCAATGTGTATAGACTTTTTTGTTATTATTCTCTAAGCAATAAAGTACAGTTATTTAGACAGCATTTACATTGTGTTAGGCATCGTAAGTAATCTAGAGAGGATTTAAAGTACACAGAAAAATGTGGACAGGTTATATGGAAATACTATGTCATTTTGTAAAAGGAATTTAAGCATCAATGGATTGTATTATCCACAGGGAATCCTGAGACCTATCTTCTGTAGATGCCAAGGCACAACTGCATTTCCTCTCCTCGGATCGTAAAAGTAGCCCTAGATTTCAGTCACCTAGTGAATGGACTTCATAAAGTCACATCCTTTATCTCTCTAGAAGTGTTTTTCTGTCATCAGGCCTGTCATTCAGCATGTCCTTCTATCATCACTATTGTCAACTCCTTATTCTTCAGTGAAATAATGCAGAGTTCAAGTACCTGGGTGAGATTTACTCTCGGATTTTTAGAAATAGAATGCTGAGTGAGACAAATCATGTGCAGCTCTAAATTCTTTGCGGTTGCTTCTCCTTGGCATATTTTTGGAGAACTATATATCTAATTGCATACACATTTGATAAGTCACTTGAGAAAGACCATTTTGAAGATGAATGTCTATGATTTACCTCACTACATTTATTTGACATGTGGATTTATTAGTTAAAAGGATAGTTCAGTTATTCAGGGCAAGATGCTGCTGGGAGGGTCAGCTGTAGTAAATCCAATTAAATTCACTGAAAATATTCTTTCGTGTATTTGTCTTAATGAGTGTAAGAAAAATATATTAGGAAAAGCTGATAATCATCCTGAAAAATGGAAGAATAAGTGAAATAAACAATATGATATTTGTTTCCCTCCATAGAAATAAAACTCAACATGAAAAAACTGAAATGAAAGGCAACAAATAACCTAGGGAAAGTATGCCTATAAAATGATAAGAAAATGCTAAAAATGGCAACTAGTGGTTATGATGACATAGACTATTATTACAATTTTTTTTTGAGATAAGGTCTTGCTATGTAGTACAGGATGGCCTGAAACTCACAGGGATTCTCCTGCCCAGCCTCCTGAGGGCTGGGATTACAGGTGTGTGTGTGTTTTTGTTTTGTTTTGTTTTGTTTTTTGTTGCACCAAGAATCGAATTCACAACTTCACACTTGCCAGAGAGGTGCTTAAGCCATTGAGCCCAACACCCGGCCCTAGTTTTTTGAGGCAGGGTCACACTATGTAGCTCATGCCTTACCCTCACGTTGTAGCCCAAGCTGGCCTCAAACTCACAATGGTTCTCCTACCTCAGCCTCCTGAGTGCTGGGATTAAAAGTGTGCGCAACCGCGCCCGGCCCTTACAGGTGTGTTCTACTATGCCAGGGTTCTGTTATAATGATATTAACAAATCAGGGTTTCTGAATGTTTACCATGTGTCAAAAGTATGTGTTTTGTACATGTTTGTCCCACAAAACAGATTTTTATCTAATTTCACAATGCTGAAGTTGAGAGAAACGAGGTTCATTGTCTAAAACCATAAAACTTGCAAATAAAGTTGAGATTACTGTATATCCAGGAAGAGTGCATAACCAAGTCCTTCCTTTCTTCCTTATTCTGCTGAGTACTACTGTGTGTGTGTGTGTGTGTGTGTGTGTGTGTGTGTACATGTCCTTCTTACGGCTTCCTCCTAATCTTGGCTGACGTGATGCTTAATATCATGTTAATTCTTTCTCATCCACTTTAACTTCAATACATTCCATAATATTTTTACAGAGTACAAATGAGAGAAAAGCCTGTCTCTTCCACAGAAAGGAAACAGATCATCACATAGCCTTGAAAACACTCTGAGGGCTCCTCTTTGAGGGTTTATGACTGCCAAACCTCTGATATTCGGGTCAGAGAATTAGTTGGAGTAAACCTTTCATCTCACAAATGGCCTCACATCTTTATATGATTTCGGATAAGGTGAAGAAGGCCACCACTAAAATGGAACTGGAGCTAATTATAGTGGCCAGTTTTTGTAAATAGAAAGTGTTCAACTTCAAAGAACATTCAGACAAGAAAGTCTTCAAGGGATTTCAACAAACAAATTCACTTCTAATAATAGAGCATTTCCATTTAGGCTTTCTTCTTCTGACTTATTCTTAATGTCCCCTACAATGCAAGACCATGCACAGGGGTTATGACCCTTATGATATACCAAGAGTTTTATTTTCATCATAGTATTGACAATTTATTACTAGCATAATTAATGTGCACTAATTAGGTCATAGGGAGTAACTATTAATACTCCCTAGGAGAATAGCATGGTCTATTTTTAAATCCTGCCTTGATAGGTTTTTCAAATACTCTAGCTCTAAACATACTATTAAACAGCTCTATTTATATTGGGCCTTGATAGGTTTTTCACATGCACTAACTCTAAACATCTTCAGTTTTAGTTAATTATTATTAAACAGCTTTAGTTATATTGGGCAGTTGACGGTCTGACAAGCAGTGAAGAAAAGGTTAGTGATAAAAAGTACTAAAAAATGCTGAAGGTGACACTAGCAACTCATATACATACTAACATGTTCTTGCATTTCTTTTCTTTTATTTTGCATTTTGAGACAAGGCCTTATGTATGTCAGGCTGGCCTTGAACTCACTGTACAGTTCAGGCTGGCCTCGAACTTGTAGTGATCCCCCTGCTTCAGCATCCTGAGTACTGGGATTACAGGTGTGTACCCCCACGCTGGCTATGTTCTTACGTTTTCTAAGAATTGATTTATGGACCGTTGTTTTTCTTTTTTTGACTCTCAAAATGTATGTATTTAATTTTAGGAGAAATGTGCATCTTCACAAGTTAAGTCTTTTCTGAATTCAGGAATATGGTGTGTTTCTCCATTTTGAACATGCTATTTCTGCAAGTGTAATTCAACGTAAAATTCATTTTGTGTGTGGGGCTCTGTGTATGTGCATTTGTATGTGTTTCACTGGAAATTTGGTGATCCTAAGGATAGTATGACATGAATAAATTTTGACTTGTTTTTGCATCTTAATTTTAGTTTTTCTTCATTTTACTTACTACCACCTAAGAATATATGAATGTATACAAAACCTCAGATTATATGAATATATGATGAATATCTGCTTAAAAACACTACAAAGAGGATAAAAATAGCCCTCACATATTTTAAACATTCATTTATTTGTTCATTTGACAAACATTTATTAAATGTTTACTCTGTTGCAGTATATGGGCTAGGGATTGGAAATACAAGAATACCGACACATAACTGCCTACACAACGCGTGTAACAACTGGCAAAGTGTATTGTGCCATGGAGCACAGAGCAAGAATCAAGCAGTACTATATTTGATGGACAAGAGGGTCAGGACAAGAAGGCTTGAGCATAGGTTCTGAACAAATACAGCTCATGCACCTGGTTCACAAAAGGACTGATGATAGAAAGAAAATATGCTAAGAGAAAATCTGGAACATTCACAGTAACCAGAGGCAATAAAGAGATACCATATGGGAGAATGGGAGTAATGGTACAGAAATAAATGACAAAAGTCAGAGGAAAGAGATATCTTTTTTTTTATTCCTCTCATGACCTTAGAGTGAAAGCCATAAAAAGCTTTCAAACAAGAGAAAGGTATTTTTGCATTCTAATCTATCTTCTAAAAATGAATATACTATGTGTGAATCTATAAATGGATAGGCAAACATAATGTCTACTATTAATGCATGGTTTTTTATTCAAACATACTTATTTGAATGAAATGTGGATACTACTCCTGAAAAGCAAATTCAAGATAAAAGTGATAACCTTTTCTTTGGCAAACATAGATGTCCATTTACTTATACTTTTCTCATTTATTTATAAAGAATACCTCTTGCTATTTGGCTATTTTACCAACCACTACAATCAAAGGCTTTTCTATTATTACACTGTATCAACTTCTAAAAAAATTTTTAAAAACTGGACTTTGCAGACAGTATCTACTGAGTGGTATACCTCAATTTTAGGAATGTTAAAATGTGAAAATATTATTGTCTAATCAATGAAAATCTGATACTATAATTGACTTACTATCAGTTCAGTATCCATTTATGCTCTTGATACAAGTGGCCTAAGGATGAATATGCTTCCCTCTCCATTGATTTCGGCTTGACCATTTGCCTTGTTTTGATCAATGGACAATGGACAAAAGTAATTATATGGCAGCTGTGAGCTGCATCTTAAATTGGTAATTCACAATTTGCCAGTTCCTCTTCTTGTCTTCCACCATGAAGGAATAATACAATGCATAATAACTATACTTGCAGGTTGGTTGCTTGAAGAAGAAATTTGGAGCAGATCCACAGTTCAGAATGACAGGACCTTAATCCCTATAGGGTAGAGTAAAACAGCTGATCTTCTAATATATAAGAGAATAATAAATGTTTCTTATATGTCATTGTAATTTCGGGGTTCTTTGTTACCGCAGTGACAGTTGACAATTACAATATTATAATAAAACCAACCAACCAACCAAAAATATATGGCTTTCTGGGATGAAAAGATTAAAGTAAACCCTTAAAATAAATACACCCTGGTCACATATATTAATTCTACCATCTCTCATTCCACATACAAACTGTTTGCTAAAAAGGGTACCAAGAAACAAACATGAAATGGAATCAATATTGTGTTAGACCTTGACTTCTTCAGCCTAGATTGTCAAGCAGACTCTGACAAATGAAGGCTGATGGATGGAAAAACACAACATTGTATAGTTGAGTCTCTTTCTATTTTCCCTCATGCTGGGTGACTGTTCTTTTATTTATCTACAATTAGGTTTGCTAGACCACTGCAACTCAGCTCTCTTTCACTGTAACTGCATGCTGTCGAGTATGTGCCCAGATGATTGACAAAGAATGACAGGTTCTCTCTTTCCATTTTGGGCTAATCAAGGCCAGCCCACCAAAGGGAGGCTCTTTTTATGATTTAGAGATTTATGGATTTCAAAAACAATTTGTCCAAATATACAAAGTATAATGCAGTATTGATTTTTAGCGTGGCAAGTGCAGTGAAACTGGGAAGATAGAATCTACTAAGCTGCATAGCTGAGAATATTCGGGGCCAACAAAAGAATGGACATAGTAGTGATCATCAAGTAATGAGAATGAAGGTCTTAAAGCAGACGTTTCAAAGTCATTTTGTCAACAGAGTTCTTTCCCCAACTGGAATCTTACTAAAACTGCTCTAACCAATGATTTCATTCACTTAATAAACATTTTATCTATTCTGTGCAAAACACTGATTTGGGTACTAGACATGTAACAGTCAATAAAATAGACAAAATTTTCCTATCTTCATGATGCTTACCTTCTAATGGGATGCTGAACTGTGGAAGATAAATTATGGTGGACTAGAGGGTGAAAAGTTCTAAAGAGAGACTTTCTATTTAGGTAGAAGTTGCATGAGTGGGCGTAATGGGCAGTTGGATGTAGATACTTCAGAAAGTGCCTCCAAGGAAAGCCTCATAGAGAAGGGAAAATGTGAATAAAGCAGAGAGAGATCTCAGAGGAAAACAAATGATGGGTAGAAGAATGTATCTGGAATGTTCAATAGAAAAATAAGGAACCAAAGATTAATAGGGCCCTGCTAATAAATAATTGGAAAGTTGCAGGAAGCATAGACAGGGACAGTGGAGAGGAGGGTAGGTACTGCAGAACATACTTCTGAGGACTGCTTGAGTTTCTGACCATAGGAAGGTTTTCAGTAGAGGACAGATGTGAGCTGACTTATATTTTAAGAGCTCATTCTAGATTTTGACTTAAAATTAGACTTAGGAAATGCAGAAAACAGACAGTAGATATGAACAGATTCTCAAAGAACTTAAATTTATACTGGGAAGAAGTACTTGTCTATGGAAATCTTAAACCTTATTTTGAAAACTTCTGTACACATAGTCTTAAAATGCAGGCCAAAACTGTGACTTGGCTTAACAGCAATGTATGACACTGCTTACAAGGGCACTGAGTTAAACTGATGCCTCAAGTTTCACTACCATCCTGAGCCCTCGTTGATGAATAATGATCCAGGTTGCAATCCTGGTATGAACTAAGAATTTGCAACAGAGACTTTATAGCCCACAAATCCTCGACTATAGATGAAAGTATTTGCTATCTGTACCTTTATAAGAAAAAAAAAAGCCAGATACTGATGCAGGCAAATGGTTGGGTACACAGTCACTCCACAATGTAAAGATACATCAAAATACCACTGTCTTAGTCACTTTAGTCACGATACCCAGCATCTACGATTTAAAAGAAGAAAGGTTTATTTTGGCTCACATTTCAGTCCATAGTCAGTTGACTTCAATGCAAAACAGCAAGGCAAAGGCTTATGGTGTAGAAGAGCTAAGGAGAGCTGCTTTGAAAATTGTAGCAGGGAAACAGAGAGTGTGCAGAGGGCCAGGTATACCTTTCCAGCCCACAGTCCCAGCTATCTACCTCCTCTGACACCTGCCAGCATCACATTTACCTATAAACTCATCAATGGGCTAATACACTGATGAGTTTAGTGCTCCTCATGTTCTAATCAACTCCCAAAGCCTTATCTATGGGATCATGAGGTTTTGAGAGGACATCTATACATAAACCATAACAACCCCATAAATATATAGATTTGTTGTCAGTGAAAAATATATGGGTGTGTATTTTTAATGATAAAACATTGGAAATATTTTACTTTTTATCTCCTTACATAGGTTTTTAGCTACAACCAATTTATAATTTTACTTGAGAGCAGTGATCAACATACATTTTCAATAAAGAACAGGACATCAAATTTCTAGGGTTTGGGGGTTGTATAAACATAGCCAGAGACAATACATAGGCAAGTGATGGTGTCCCAATAAAATTCTATTCATAAAAAAAGGTGGAGGGCTGAATATGGTCCACAGATCATAGTTTGTTGAATCCTGCTTTATTATATTATAGTGTGGTTGTAAATAATCAGACTAAAGATAAAGCATCTGAGTTCTAGGCTTAGTAGTCCATGAATTAGAGCAAGCCACTTAACTCTTCTGAGTTTCAGTGTTTTTAATTACAAAATGAATGAAAAAATAGATATCATAGAGAGTAAATGGCTAATATCCTTGCCTCATCAGGAAGGTGAAATTTGGATAAAGATCTGGAGGAAGTGAGGAAGTAACTAAAGCAGATAGCCCAGAGGGAAACAGCTGATGGGTAGGAGATAGCAAGTAGAAAGCCCTCTGGCAAGAATGAATCTGGAATTCTCAAACATGTGAGCTTTGATTAATTTCTACTTTATTCTCTCTGGAAAATGGATCAAGTTGGAATGTAGAATATACTAGTGGGCAACCTTGCTTTTAAAATGATTCTGATAGGTAAATTCCATCTTGCTTAAGTGTTCTGTGATATATAAAGTACAAATGCCCAATGGAAAAACCATAGTTCTAGTGGTTCCCCATGTACAGTGACTTTTGTAACTCAGCATATCCTTTTTGTGTACCTTGGCAATTCTACCTATGGTCTAAGACTTTGAATCCTAGGGTACATAATGCTTTCGGCTCAGGGTTCACACAGTATCATCTCTGTGTGTCTCCTATTTTCTCACCTGAGCTGCCATCTGGGAGCAGGTAGGTGCTACAAGTAAGTAGCTCTTGGAGGACTACAAATGCTGTAGAGTGCTTTGAATTATAATTCTGCTAAAAAGAAATCCTTTATTCTGCTCTTCCTTGCAAGCCGTGCTCACATTTCTAAGTGTATTTGATGGTGCATGTGGTCAATGGTAGCTTTGTTCAGTTGTACTTAAAAAAGGAAACTTCCTGATCAGTTTTATAGTAATCAATTCTAAGATTCACATTTTATTTTCATAGATCAACTGCTCTGAAACTGGAACACATTTTATAATTGATGGTGTGTCATAGTTTAATTGACAGCACTTCTTTCTTAATGACAAATAAAATAATGATGCATAGTCAATTCAATGGTGGCTTAGAAATAATGAAATATAGTATGTGACCAGGGATTTCATAGTAGGTCAGGATCAAATGATTTACTATATGCAAAAGTATTATTAACTGCTGCCATTTATTGAAAACTTACTAAGTGCAAACATTTGGCTATCTACTTAGCATAAATCATTTCAATTAATCTTACTCAATCTCTACTACTGAACCTTTCAGCAAGGAGTGCTATCATTTTTCAAGTTAAAAAAAATAGAGTCACAAAAGGTTAGAAAATTTGCCTAAGACATAAAATGGCAAGTGATGGATCTGAGGTTTGAGTCATGGTCTGTCTGATGTTAATCCTGCATAATGACGGTACTGTAAGTTCCACGAACTTGTTTATACATGGTACCAATATAAAATTAGATTTTATTTGATGAATCCTGGGGAATAGAATCTGAACAGTTTTGTTTCCCATGTGATTTTACTTTCAGTTAGAATTTATCAATCTCAGCCTTTCTGCCATTTCAGGCTGGGCCATTCTTTCTTGTAAGGGGCTGACCTGTGAGACATACTATGTTTTGCACCATTTCTAGTCACTCTTAACAAGATGCCAGTAGTATTTCCTCTTCCCTCATGTGTAGCAACTGAACCTTCCAAGGAATTGCCTAATTGCCCCAGGGGATGAAACCATCCCTGGTTGAGAATCACTGCATTATTGAATATGTGAATGAACTAATTCAAGAAATGTCTATTTGTGGTCTACATTTACATATGATTAAAAGTGTGTACCTTTCCTTTATTTTTCTTATAAAAAACATTCTGTGCAATATCATCTGTTAATATATTCTTTCAAATATAGTACTACTAAGCACACAATGACTCTTAAAATTGATTAGAATGTAGTTCTGATAGACTCTACTCATGATCATGTATTTTCAATCACTGGTTAAATTGTTCTGGATTTAAATATCCTAAAGGGTTTAGGAAACACAATCAATTCAGTGAAATAGAGAGATATACATAAGGGAAAGGAATGTGACATGTCTCAACAATGGCCTGTAATATTTGCATTATTTTAAATTAATGTATAATTGACATCTCTAAGTAATTATACACATAGTAATGGGACATATTTCTTGAAGTTTTGGCAGAGAATAATTATATAAATTGTGACTATGTCTAAACACTAGAAGTTTCTCTTTAAACATTCAGCAGTAGAAGGCTAATTTTCATTAAAAGCAAAGAAAAGAACAATTCAAGTTTTACTTCATGATTGGCACACATTTCACATAAAATTAAAAATGTTTTGTTTTTTACTATTAGGTGCCATATCTAAATTATAGTAATTAGCTAAAACAACTCTTTCTAAATTCTTCCATAGCTTGTGAACTAATGCCATCAAATTGGGGATCTGAATTAAAGTCATATTTAAAAATCTCTCAGATTCCTCTCCTGAACAGCCTTTCTTTAAACATGTACAGGGAACAAAAGAAATATAAAGAGGCTACGAAATGGAGGAAAAAATATATGACGGAATAATCCCCCTTCTTTGGTTCATTCAACATACAAGTTTCATCTTGGATACCAGGTCTTCATCTAGCCCGCCATACTTAATTTGATTTCTATGTCTTCAGCGAAAACACCATTTTTCACTAGTGTCCTGAAAAGTTAGTGATAAGGCTTTGGATAAGGAATTATGGACCAGAAACTTGGATGCATATAACCAAGAGTTCTACCAGAATCCAGAGTAAATGAGAACTAATTAACCAGTAAGGAAAAGTAAACAATCCCATGGAAAATTGGGCTGTGTGAAGTCAACTCACAAAAGAAAATAATCTGTGTGTTCCCCAAGTATGAAAATCTGTTCAACCAGGGACATTAAAATTAAGATAATAAATTAACATGATTTCCTACTGCTGTTTGTGAAAGCAATATAGAATATATATTAAAATTAAAGATGTGGATACTATAATGAATCAACAATACCATTTCTAGGTAGTTTCATGGCTATATAGGAGGATTGCTTCAAAAAATGTTCTTCTTTTTGGCACCATTATTCTCCAAATGTGTTTATTTTTAAATTAAAATTTATTGGTACATTTTGGACATACTACTCACATTAGTCATAGGGAATTCATACCTGTACATCGTATATTTTAATTCTTTTTTCTTCCTATTGTCATCCCCTCCTTTGAAACCTTGTTTCCTTCCCTATTTACAAAACTTTGTTTCCATTGTTTTCCTACTTTTTAAAATTCCTATTCCCTTCCTTACCTCCTGGAAAATGAATGCACCTTGAGAACATAATTTTGAGTGAAATAAATCAGTCACACATGTTGAAATATCACATTGTTTCTCTTGTGTGAAAAACCCAAAGGGCAAATAAGGAGCAAATGGAGGATCGATTTTGGGAAGTAGGAACAAAGATTGTTCTTTTAGCAATGTTTACCTTGGTAAAAAACTGAAAAAAAACCTAAATGATAATTCATGTTTAATCTAATTGTTTTGTTCCTGTTAAAATTGAGAATAATCTTACTTCTAGTTCTCTTCTAAAATTATTTAAAATCTATGTTCTTATTTTTATGGTCTCCATAATTCTATTTAACCCAATCATAAGCAAAGTTAATGCCTCTATTCATAACTGACTTATTGAAGATATTACAAAAATAAAATAACAATGCTGTCTTTGATGAACCTGACTTCAGCTGTAACAGCATATATACAGCACAATGTCCACATCTAGTTTTGGGTGAAGCACAATAGTGTATATGTATATATGATGTACATAAAACTTTGTATTTGTATTAACCAATTATGTAAATCACTAATACTTATTACCATACTAATACTAGATGATACATTGTAATAAAGGTTGCCATGAATTATTAATTTTGTATCTTATCACCTCTTTCACCAAGTAATTTATTTTTTTAAATTTTAAAAATTTTTTTATTTTTATTTTTTTTGCGGTACCAGGGATTGAACTTACAACATCGCGCCTATCAGGCACTTAAGTCACTGAGCCAAACTCCCGGCCCTAGCTTTTTGAGGCAGGGTCGCACTGTGTAGGTCAGGCCGGCCTGCCGCTTCGCGTTGTAGCCCAAGCTGGCCTCGAACTCACAACGCTCCTCCTACCTCAGCCTCCTGAGTGCTGGGATTAAAGGCGTGCGCCACCACGCCCGGCTTCACCAAGTAATTTAAAAGACAGAGATACCTATCGACCCACATTTTCTCTACATGTTATTCACAAGATTTCATATAAAAATCTCAAAAATTGAAGGTATGCACACATGACTTTCTAAATTCGTAGGTCAACAAATAAAATTTTAGTTGTATCCTACATATTCTTATGCTACAATGTTTTGCATTCTGAATGCTTAACATCAATCTCATTTAAATGACTGCCAAAATCAATTATTACTATAAATGCATTTTGAAATATTTAACCTTCAAATTAAAACTTTTATTAAAGTAGTCCGAGTTAAATAATTATGGCTGCTTTTATTAACTATGCCCTTTGTGTCTTCCTCTGATTAGTAATTGCTGAATATTCATTATGTCTAGAGAAGGTACTGAAATGTTCAGAAGTTGGAAATCATTGCTTCAGGTGTATTAAATATGTAAGCTCTACTTTTTATACATATTATTTTAAAATTACAGAGCAAGTTAAATGCATTTATACTAGGTAATAATTTAAGCAGTTAACTTTCTGTTAGGGTGTTGCTTTTTCAAAATGTATATCAGCTGTACATTTAAGTGCTTGGTATCCTTTATGATATGCACATCTTCATACATTATATATCTGATGTATAAAAATATAAATATATACTATACATAACTATACATATATATAATTCCAGGATGTGAATATATAAGTATACTCACACTAATATTAGGACTTCAATGAGAGTCAGTAAAAATGAAAATTACAAATAAGAAAACAGTAGCTATATGGCAATTTAGAAGTATTCAGATTATTTTTAAGTCAAGTACAGCTGTCATCAAAAGTAGTAACATCAACTAATTTTGCCTATTAAATGCTAGGAGTACTTATGCAAAAGCATTGTACTTGTTAATTAGATTAATAATGTACTGTTCTGTAACACAGAATTTAATGTGATAAGTGAAGTCTCAGGATACAGATGGCATATTGAAGAGGAAATTTCACCATGGTATTTCAAAGTTGCAAATTTGGGGCACAAAGTTTGGATGTCTTTATTGAAAAGAATTATGTGACTTTATGGTGAATTTTCACACTAATAAAATATAAGCTTATTTTGAATTTCAATATATCAAATAGTCCTTAAAACTTTCTTCAGAATGCCTTAGTGTTTTATTACATATTTTTATCTTTAACTTTCACCTATTATTTTGATAATTTTTAACTTTCAGATATGAGTGGAAATTTAATTTGGTGTAAATTCTTGAAATGGAAACTGAATAGTAAAATTACAACAAATATTTCTTCAAGTGCTCCTTTTAGCATTAAATGATTTATATATATGTTTACATACTTTATAAATGATTTATAACACACAACTTTTTTGTTTGTTTGTTTGTTTTGGTACCAGGGATCAAACTCATGACCTTGCACTTGCTAGGTAGATGCTTATGCCGCTGAGCTAAATCCCCGGCCCCTATAAATGATTTATATGTATGTCTTTTTCCTCTCTTTAAAAAAAAAGCCATTAAATTATAACCATAACTTCTCTTGCTTTTGTTTTTTCCCACAGCACAGGAATGTTCTTACTGTAAGCACCAAGTCCACCATCCACCTACCACCATGAAATAAAAATGTAATGAGTGTCTTTATGTAGCTGTAACTTCTTGGCAGACATTCTTACCCATAATGATAGTCATGCTTACTTTTAGAGGTGTCATAATTATGTATTTAGAATTTTAAGTGTTCTTCAGTGGTGGCTTCCAGATTTAAAAATCCCTTCAGTAACCAATAGAGTTTAGTGAGCAGAGCACAGAATTTCCTGACAAATATACAGGCTCACAGCTGTGTGGTCATCAGAACAGGCACTCACCAGGCTGACAAAGGGTATTGTTGCAGAGAGCAGAGAGCAGAGAGTCAGAGAAGAGTACAGTACAAGGACCTGCATGGGAACATTAAGTCCTATATTTCATGTAATTTCCCCTCATTTGTCAACTCAGTAATCATCTTGGAGAAGAGCAGGAGGACAGCAAGGGAACCTGAAGTGCCAGAAATTTATCTAAGAGATATTAATTCATATAAAAGGACTGGTTACATTATTGTTTCAGAGCGAGGCAATGTTCTCTCATTACCCAATAAAGGGGAGGGTTGTGAGAAACACTACAGAATAAGCAGAGAATCTGCCTTCGTGTGACTGAATAAATATTTGACACCGAGACAAACTCATATAAGTACACCTCCATATTTAATATAGGTATGACTATTTGCATGCTTAGAAATCCATAGCATTGTTTTCCAAGTGTGGTTCCTCAAACCAACAGCATCAAGGTCGTCAAGAACTACATTTAACATCCTTAGCTTTTAATATGCACATTAAAGATTGAATAGCATGGCTCAGCATGGCATGTAATAGATTTGGGAATCTTAACTCTGAATTTTAGACCTGAATTTTAATTCTTTCCTTTACTTAAGAATATAGCATTTATCTTTCAGTGATACAGCTTTATGAACAAACAGAATTATGGATACAGCCTTGAGACAGACTATCATGAAAGACAGCTTAATCTTTTTTTAAATTTATGATTAGAAAAATTGTACTGTTTTGAATATTGCAAGTTGAAATTGTAAAGCATTTTCCAATGTGTATGAAGTCCCAGCCTGCTATTTTACACCAATACTCAGGGTGGCACCTTGCAAGCTCAAAGCCTTCCTAATTTAACTACCATTGTTTCTACTCTGTAGTCTGCCAATCAAAGCCACCCCTTGGTCAATACAGTTGATAAATGAGGTGGTCCATTCATCTACTTAACAGAAGTAGTTTGAAAATCATTAGAAATATTCCTCTCTTTCTCCACACATACTCAGAAATGTATGGCGTCCACGTGTAGGGCAGAGCTTTCTTCAGTGTACATTAAAAACAATGCTTCTGCTGTTCCTACATAACTGCCTCTGAAGTATCGTTATCTACATTTGCTTTTAATGGAGTGGTGGAAGACTGCTAAGTAAGAATTTAAAATTCTACTATGCAGTAAAAGCATGATATCTCAAAAATATAAAAAGTTTTAGGGTGATAAAATGAATATTTAAGGTAGATCTGGCAGCAAGTGTATAATCTAGACTGGGATAGCTCCATTTTATGAGAAAATGGCACAATATTGATGCGAAAAAATTAAAAATGGGGACATTTAAATTTCCATTGGGATTGTTTCTTGTATGTCAAGAGGAGTGATATTCTAACTGCAAAGAACAGAACAAATAGTAATAAGAGGGAACTAGTGTCCAAGATGAGTAAAGAGATTAGAAGGCCCCCAGCTGCTCAGAATTAACTCTCTTGATCTAGATAAATTACATCTCAGGATACTAATAAACCTGGCAAGCCAAATGGCAAAGCACTATGGGTGTTCCTGCAATTTGAGAATGTGAAGTTTTAATTTTCATAAGGAAAAATAAGGTGTGAGAATAAAATTAAAAGCTTCCAAATAGTTATTTCAGACTTGGCTAGAAAATGAAATGCAGGGAGAAGCCATAAGCTTTTTTCGGTTAATGAATTTTGAAAGAATCTTAGCCAGTTGACACATGGCCTTTGCAAAAACAAACTCTGTCATAGCCACTATATGTTGCTAAATAGATAAGAAAAAGAAAATAAATATTTACACATCAGTCCAAATTTTAAAATCTGTAATTATTCTATAATATGTCAACACAGTGAACTTCCATCCAGGATTGTTTGCTCAGAAGGGCAAAGAACGATTCCTACGCAAGTTAAAGGTTAGTTTTTATATTTTCAGGTTACGATCTTAAAACTAGAGTCTATTTGTCATAACAAACATTCATTAAAGCCTTTGTTTGTAGAAAATCATGTTTTTATTCCAAGTGGAGAATCTCAATAGGAAAAATACCAACAGCCCAGTAGAAAAAACTGGTAAAGAATGTAGCAAAGGGTGCATAGGAAGGGAATTCGAAATGATTCTGAAACACATGAAAAAATTTATCCTAACCCAAGAAAAAAAAAGTAGAATGCAAATTTAAAAGGCAGGGAGATATATAAAAGTAATAATTTGCACTATATACTGTATACCCTACACTATCATGTTCTTTTTCATTTTACCAATAAAACTGATTTCATAACTCCTCAATGGGTCACCACCAAGAATTCAAAAAGCAGTTTTTGAAGTGATCTCTTCTGTCTCATCTGTACAGTACTGCCAAAATCCTAATCCAGGATCACGTAGTTCCTCGGCTACCATAAGAACTTCCTGACTGCTCTCTCTGGTTTTGATCCTGTACACCTAAAATCTGAGAGTTTGCCAATAGTGTCTTTTAATGGTCTCTATTTCTCTCAAATATAACGTCTAAACTTCACAACATGGCATCTAGATCTCTCCAAAACCAGGCTACATTTCAACATCGTCAAATTTGGTTTCCTTTCCACATTTATGGCCACTAATCACCTCCCTATCTTTATTTTTGTTGCCTCTTTTCTTTATAATCTTTTTCCTTTCCCACTTGCACATTTCACTGTATCAATCACTGCGCATCCTTTAAAGACCATCCAGTTTAGACCTCGTATCTTCTTGGATGCTGTCCCTAGACCAAAGCTTCTCAAGTGAAAGCATCTTCTAGAGAGCTTGTTGAAACATATTCCTAAACTTCAACTTCATGAATTTGGATTTAGGAGGCATATGGAGAAACCTAAAGATCTACATTTCTACCAACCTTGTAGACACTGCTCATGCTGCTGGTCCAGGGACTATACTTTAGTAATAGTGATCTAAAAAATAACCCTGCAGAGAAAATTGGTAAAGAATGTAGCAAAGAGGCTAAGTTAAGTACCATTCTTTTCAGCCATTATGACATTCTTTTTTTTTATTTAAGAGAAAATGGACATAGAAAAGAGAAACAAAAAGCAAAAGAGACAAACAAACAAAAAATCCCATACGATAACACCATAGGTTTACAAAATGAGATGGTTGGAACTTGACAGTAGTGGTTACTATATGGTAATGCAAGTGCGTCTACACTGACCATATTTAGTATACTGAGTATATTTATACGTCAATTCAACTGTAATCACACTGAGAGTTCAGAGTAATCTTAACACAGTAAGAGTGGTAGTCAACCACAAATAGTTTCTTAGCTAAATAGAAATGTCACTAGTTTACTTGTAGAGGTTGACTGGAATTATATGCAAATACATTTGCATTTGGTGGTGACTTTCCTACGTGAGTGCATGTGAGTGCTCTTAGCCTGGGCAGGCTGCCTGAGGAAATGGAATACACTGACCCTATCGTTAAGGGACCTCAGTAGATGTACCTGAGTAAAGCCTGGGAAGGGGTTAACAGTCCTGAATCTAATTAAAAAAAAAAAAAACAGATGGCATAAGGGCAGATGGCACAAGGGCAGGGTGGCAGGAAGGTGACCTCAAAGCAGCACATGTGAAACAGGCTGGGAGATTTTAGACATTAAGAAATTTAGTATGACTGAACAGTGATAAGCTACTGCTGGAGTAAGTAGACTGCAATGACTAAACGCATGGACTCTGAGATAAATTCGATGGCTTTTTGGCAGTTTAATGAATGTCCAGCCAAGGACCCAGCTGTCTTTCTTTCCTTCTCATAGGATGCCCATCTTTCCTAGACTGGCAGTCTTCAGTATAGTATGCTTTGTCAGTACATGAAAACTTTCTCAGGCATTTGTAGCAATTGAATCAGTTTCCAGGTTCATGGCCTCTATGAGAGATTTGATTGGGTTTGTCCTTGTGTTATGTATGCCATGTCAATTTTTTTCGCACGTTTTTACTAATAATAGTCCTTCGGCAAATTTACAAAATAAAAGCCCGTCTTTGATTTACCCTAGTGGTCATGGTATCCAAGAAATACTTATGCCAAATAAAATTACAACTCAACATATTGGTAACTGATTGTTTTCTTCAGTGCTAGGGCTTGAACCCTCAGCCTCACACATGCTTGGCAAGCACTTTATCACTGAATTACAACTCCAGCCCCTGAAATCCTTTTTTAATCAGGAACTCTAAAGCATATACCTGTCCATCCAGTTAATACATTGATTTTCAATAAAAATTCCCAAGGAATGTTTAATAATTACTTGTCAAAAGCTCAACACATATGGTGTTCAGGCTAAGTGGTAATTGCTAAGTATATTTGTCATTATTAATTTTAAGTATAACTCAATCTAAGTAGACTTATGATCATAGAAATTTGTTTTTAAAAGTTCAATATATGTTCATGTAGATATAGTTCACATGCGGAAGTACGGTAGATTGGTAAATAAAAGACTTTATAAATAAATATATAAACGTATATTACATTAGGATGCAGTTCTTTGGGGGAAGTGGAATCGAGTATCATTTGAAAAAGAAAAGGGCATATTACAAAAATTATATGTTTTAAAGATAATATTTTTATGTATTATAAGTGAATAATGATGGGTATTATATCACTGTGGTATTTGGATTTCAGTGGATATATTCAAAAGTGTAACATGTCACCTTGTAAATGTCAATATATACAATATTCCAGGGGTGGAAAATAGATATCACCTTTAAAATGATGAAGATGATATTTAGTTTTCTAAACTATTTTTAGAATTTTGTAAGCAGAATGTTCTGAATATCAAACATAATAGAGGTTCATTTTGGAACCCTCCTCCTTGGCTTGGCTGGGAAGCGGAAAAGCACTCTTACTTTGGCCATGAGCAACAAAACAGTAAAAGCCATAGTAGTTTATCTTGGCCTATAAATTGTTAGTCCTATTTGAATTATCTGTTACAGGAAATCTCAATAAAAGAAACTCTTTTCAAGTTTATAGTCTTCTCCTCACATGGGTAAGTTGGGTTGGTGAATGATGAAAATCTCACAACCTTCTGCTATCTTCTTGGATTGATTTTCTAATAGTAACTTGCTGGTTTCCTTTTGAAAGTGGGGGTATTGTGAGAACCTGATTTTTCTCCTTAGGGCTGTCACCAAAATTGCTCCTACACAGAAAGTTTCCATTTGCTATCTATTTTTCTATACCTTAAGAAATGTGTTCCCAGCTTAGTTTTGTCTTGATCTACTAGCGTTTCAGGAAAATTGATTCCATTTTTCATTCCAATACAAAAGAAAGATTAAAGTTAGTGAATGTCAGAACTGGGATTTAAACTTGATTCTTTTGTTTTTCTCCCCATTATCATACTACTTAACCTCAGGGATGGTTAGCAAGGTAGATGGAAAGTAAGAAGAAGGACAAAATGTAAGAAAAAGATTATGATACCCAGTGTTCATATGAAAAAGTGAATATCTAAGTCAACTAAAGTACAGAATTGTTCACAAACTTCAACAATCTTCTAGGGTTTATGGGGATCTGAATTATACTGTGGGAAGATCTCAGGGAAGTGTTTGACATTCAATAAATCTCCATCTATTTGCACGGAAAATGAGAATAATTTGCCTTTTTGTCCAATAATTTGTACCTGTGATTTTTCATAACAAATTTCACTAGCATACTCATATTTTATTATCCAATTAAAAATGCTGAAACTTTTTCTAGGAAAAGGATCATAAACAAGAAGGCAATGTCTTTGTCTGTTCTACCCTTTCCCAACACTACTCCTTAAAAATAAAAAATAATGAAATCGGATACCTTTCCCATTTTAACTTGAGCTAGTACGCATCTATCTAAAAGGAGAAAGTGTGTGGAAATTACTTCATTCTGATGTGAACGAGTTGACATTAAACCCTAAAAACCCAAGCTTTTGAGCACTGACAACACCATGGACTGACTGATTAGGAATCTGTTGGTGACTTCCAACTTCCTATTCAGTGCTCTAGACCAACTCTTCCATGCTCTTCTTTGCCTCCATACTTCCAGAGGGACATGAGAAGGACACAGTTTGAGTTTCAAGATTCCGAGCATATTCTTGAGACTGACTAGAGTCCCAGGTACCTATATTAGAAAGATCGCATTGGTTTAGAATATGGAAAATACTAATTCAGATCTCATTTGATTAAACTTCAGCCCTTTGTTATTTACAGACTTTTCCTGTAGAGATCTTGCTTTTCCTTTCCTTGTTGTTTTTACGTTGGTCCTTCGCTTCACCCTAGAAAATTCTCACTCATCTGATTCTTCTCTGGATTCCCATGAATTATATGTTCCATCACTATGGTGCTGGCTCTACTCTCTTCCTTGTTAGTATGATTTTGGTAAAGATAATTTGCAATTTAGTGACAATTTAATTTAATGGCCTCCTTAGTCTGGCCTATCAAAGACTTTTCTCTTTTTATCACCTCCTTTCCTCTTTCTCCTTTTACCACATTGGTTGGATATTTCCCTCTGCTTCTTTAAATTCAACATTGTGCTCCTCTTTGAATCCTTACTTTCTCTATCCCCCACTCATCTTTACCAAACTGTTCTCTCCCTACTTAAATCCTTCAACTACCTATTATTTCTCAAGATTTATAACTCTGCCCTCACAGGTGCCTCAGGAGACACTCATGAACACCAATAACAACTACCAGACACTGAAAAGACCAACTATAAATAAACAAGCTATGTTATACACTCTGATGGACTTTGGAGACACAAGAGGGCCATTATGTATCTCCTCATTCACTCATCCAAACATTAGCTCACTGCCTCCATATGATTACATGTCAGGGCAAAAGAAAATCTAAAAAGTCTACTCTGCAAATACTGTTGAAAACTTTTAGCTCCCATATTGAGTAGATTATATCAACTCACATTCATGATCTTTGCTAGTATGTCAAAAATGTTTATACATATGACAGTTCCCTGTCATAAAATAAGTCATCAAAGTAAAAAAAAAACTATAAACAGTGTATGTAAATGAAACTCTTAGAAACAAAAAGGGTAAAGGGAAACAACTTTGGCAGCAAAATAACAAAGTATCTAGGATGTGCTTTGTTAAAAAATTTTTCCTCCTTATGTCACATAGGCAGTACATGCTACGGATTTCTTTGCAAACTTCTAAAAAATGAGCTGTAGTATCAATGGTAAGCTCATGAGAAAGGAGTTAAATTTTCTCCGTGTTAAAATGACATTTCCTTGGAGTATTAGCCTGATTTTTAGCTAAAATTTTCTATATTTAATGTACAATATTTCTATATTTAGTGTACAATATGATGTCTTATTATATACAGAAAAATGATTACTATAGTTAATTAGCATATTCATATCCTTTATTGCAGTAGTTGAATTTTACTAAGAGATTGTAAAAATTATGATTTTTTTTTGTTTTTTTGTCTATTGTTTACCTTTGGAATAGTATTCAAGAAAACAGTCTGTGTCTTACCAGAATAATTTCTCTTCTTTTAAATTGATTTTTAACTATGCTCTTGATTATTTAACAAAGCAGTCTTTTTACTTTTGCAAAAGCGAAAAGGATTTTAGTTATATGACTCCGTATATATATATTCCTGAAATATTTTGTCGTCACTTTGTTTAAGTAGGTAGCCATGCATTATTTCACAGACTCATGATCCTCTTTAGCCAGGTATTCAAACTTTTAAACATTGTTTTACAATCTGCAATATTTTGCTTTCCCCAAGTCAAATCCTAAGTGAAAGCTTGGTAAAATGACTTGAAGCATTCCAAGGGTATGTTCTTTTACTGTATAAGAAGAGAAATACTAAAAACAAATTTACTTGATATGTTGAGCTACATGAAAACTGTCAATGCGATGGCCTGAATGTGGTCTCCAAAGTTCATCTGTTGGAAACTTAATCCCCAGTATAACAGTGCTGAGAAATGGAACTTCTGAAAGGTGATTAGATCATAAGGGTTGTGCTCTCATAAATGAATTAATGTGAGTGGGCTTATTAGAAAAGTGACTCCCTCGCCATGTGATGTCTTCCACCATGATATGACATAGCAAAAATGTCCTTGCCAGATGTCAGGGCCATCTTCATGACCCTTTCAGCTTCCAGAACCATAAGCCAAATAAATCTCTATTATTCATAAATTATTTACTCTCAAGTATCTTGCTTTTGCAATAGAAAAAGTCTAAGATGGCCAAATAAGCAAATTTTCAATTTATAAACAGAAAGGACCATTTTCTTTTTTCATTTTGCATGCAGTACTGGAGTGGGAAACCAAAGCCTTTTCACTGAACCACATCCTACTCCTTCATTCATTTACTCATTTTCTTGTTTTGAGACAAGGTCTTGCTAAGTCAGTAAGTTGTCGAGGCTGCATACAAACTTGGAATCTTCCTGCATCAACCTCCCAGAGTACTGGGATTACAGGCATGCACCACCACACATAGGCTGTTTACCTTTTATTCTTGCCTGGGCTTTCTAAAATGCAGAGACTTTTATTGAGTATATTTATTTTCATGACAACATAGTTATCTTTCCTCCTTATCATAGTACATGAGCAGGAAAACTTATTATATAATCAAAGCTTTGACCAGAATATCACATTTCAGAATTCTATGCATAGCATCAGATGTGACCAGTTTTAAGGAACTATAGCTCACTTCATAAAGTTAATGCTTACAAAGCCCTCTTGGTAAAACTGACGTGGTACTTTGCCTATAGAATTCTCAGTCTTACAGCTGAGTAAGGAGGGCCACTTTATTGCAGTCTAGGAATGTTAGGGTGTTTTGAGGACCAGGATAATGGAATAATTCAGACAAATCTAAATGTATGGTAGGCTAAATCTGAAGGCAAGTTTTTGGTTTGACTTCCTAATTTCAATTTTTTAAAAACCTCTGAAATCCCACTTTAAAGATACTTTATTTTTTTTATTTTACTTGATTCAACCTCACTCAAACTTCTTTAAGTTATGAAGAACCAGAAATATACATATTTAATGTGTATAACTTACTGAGCATAGAGATAAGTATACACCATCATCACACAATATCCTGCAAACCTAGCTGTTACCTTCAGAAGTTTCTTCTCACCTTATTTACTACTACTATTTTGTGAAAAGAATACTTATTATAAAACCTGCCCTTTTAAGAAACTTCTAAGTATACGATACAGGTTTTTTTTTTCTTTTTTTAGATAAGGTCTCACTCTGTAGTGTCCTTGAACTCACTATATAGCCCAGGGTAGCCTCAAACTCAGAGCTATCCTCCTGGCTTAACCTCTGGAGTGCTGGGATTACAGGTGTGTGCCATCAAGCACGGTGAGTATTGTTAACTATAGGTACTATGCTGTACAGTGAGTATCAAAGACTTACTCATTTTGAGATAAAAACTGTCAGCAAATGTAAAAAGGCCTTCGTGGTCAATTATCATTTTTACTCCACCTATGTAAATAAAGATATCAGTCTTATGTTTCTAAGTAAGAAAAATCTTTCATTTTTCTATCAAAGGGAGGTGAAATTATAGATAAATTTTATATTTCAGTAAGAAGCTATAGTACACCCTGGTGGGTTATCAGGTTCTAGTCCTAGTATTTTGCTTTGAACTGTTTTGCATTTCCTTGTAAACTGTCTGGCTTTGTTACCTATTTGCAAATTGGACTGGATTCTGATGTCTTACAGGCCTTGTCAGTCTACCAATTTTCAGCTCTTCTACTTTCTTCAATATCTGCCTACCACTGTTCAAATTAACCTTCCCAATTTCTCTTCAACCCTCCTGACTTGGCAGAAGTAAAACCTGACTGCCCAGATCCTTATTGAGATTCTAGGCTGGAATGTAGCTGTCCTTTCACTACAGTATCTAAAGAAACTATGCAAGCTAATGTTGATTGACTTGCTATTAACCATAAAAGAATCCACTGTAGCAAGTTATGTATGGACAACTTCCCTGCCTGTAGCTACTGATGTGCATGTCACTCCAGAAGTTCATGAAGCATCCACATCTTCCATGCTCTGTTTCAGGAAATACCCATGGTTGTAGATGACCTCACTGAAGTCTCTCTAATTCATGTGCCATCACTGAAAGCATTTAATCTGAAAACCAAGAAACCCATCGGATTGTATCCTCTACAGACACTTCCAGCCCAACATGTAAGAAATTTTGACTGGTTGCTCTCTAGACCCATAATCTGAATTTATGATTTGTTACGACCATTAATCTTTTTTTTGCTTTCTTACTTTCATAGAAATCTCCCTCAGGAAATGCCTCATGGATTGTATCATCCAACAAATGCCTTCTAAGTCTCAGAGTTGGTTCAACTACTCCTTCAACAACAGTAAGCTGCTGAAATAAGCTATATGATCCAGCTCTCCCATCGGGAAAACCTGCTGTATGGGTTTGATCCTGTGTCCCCCCAAGGTCTCATGTAATTTGGATGGGGCTGAGTCTGGTGTTCCTGATTGATTTGTTGTCTGGCGCTGGGATTGGCAATGTGAGTGCTGCACTTACCCAGGGATGGAGCCAACGTATAGTGTAAGGGTGAGAGGAAGGCCTGTCTCTTTCCCTCTCTCACTGGTTGACCTTCCTGTTTGGCAGCAGCCATGAATGGTGGTCCCACCATGCCACACTGCCTTGGAACCAACTAAGTATGGGCTGAAACCCCTGAGAACTGTAAGAAATAAACTTTTCCTTCCCTAATTTTGGGTGTCAGGTATTCTGTCTCAGCAACAAGTGAAAAGTAACTAAGACACCTGGTTTCCCTAAATAAAAGGAAGAAGTGACAAAGATGTCCTTACCATCACCACATTCAATGTGACTAAACTTGAGACAGATTTCTTCCTGACCTTTGGTCTGAACTTTCATTTCACAAAGAATTTACTCTAGAAACCCTTTTATTATCCATCCTTTCTCTCCTTCTTTGAGATGTAAATCCTGCAGCCTCTTGCTTTTATTCCCCAGGAGAGTCTTTTCTTAAGAAGCCAAGAATCACCCTTTCATCACGGCAGTTAGTACTCCTATATGCCACTCTCTGGGAGGATAAGAATCTAACTTCAATAAGCTTCAATTAGCAAACACAGATGGTATAATTACAATGACCAACCTCCCCCTAACATACTCCAGTATTTTTCCACTAACTCCTGTAGCACTTAAAAGTTCTCTGGTCTTTTGTTTCTGCAGAACTGAGTCCAATCTCTCCCTTCCATTGCAAAAGTATTGAATAGTCTTGCTTGCCTGTTCAATTGTCCAGTGTAATTTTTGTTTAATAGTACTCATACCTATGTGTACACATGAGGCAAAGACTTTTTTTGGTATTCCGTTACTTTAATGGTCAGTCACTATAATTCTGTCACTTCTGTGTGGATTTGACATTATGGGCACTTACATTTCTTACGTGGTAAGGAAAAGCCAGGAGAGTAGCATATTGTGTTTATTGTAGACTACAAAAGGAAAGTCATTCTTGAGGGGAGGACAAAACCCGAAACTCTCCCCTCATCAATGAGGAAGTATTTCAGTCAGTAAACCTTAATATAAAATGATGCATTCCCCCACCTCATACTTTAATAAAATTTGAAAAGCAGTAGTTAGGCAGTTTTATGTCAGATAAATAGTATACCTCTAGCTCATTATTGAAAGCCTTCATTAAAGATTAAAACCATAAGACCCTTTATAGAAATTCTAAACTGGTCCCTGGATCTTAGCATTCAATTATCATTTGTGAAATCTGAAATCAACATATTTTATGTCTAAATTGAGAGTACATTTCAAAATCAAAATTCAAAGGCATGCCTTCTAGTGAGTTGACTGATGGGAAAGGGCTGTGATTATGCCTAATTTTCACCCTCTATATCACGATCTCATTGATTATGTTTCTCAGCTTGCTAAGGGTTCTGTGAGGTGATTTTCAAGATGAATATTGCTATTTGCAGGATTTCCTGAATAGGAATATTTCGGGAGTAAATTGCACAAACCAAGCGATGTGCAGTCAATTTTCACTCCAGCATAAACAATGTATTAGAACAGAGCCCTTAAGGCTCTTTTTTTTATTTGAGTTTCATTACACAGCTAGCTGCATTTCATCAATAAGCATGAGGTGCTAAGCAGGCAAAACTGAGGATCACACAGGGTATTATTTTTTCCTAACAGGTGCTCAAAGTTGGACTAGAAAAAACAAATGACCTGAATGGCATGGCTTCAGGCGCTTTGCTACAGAGGTAGCCATGGCCACCACAACCAGGAAAAAAATCGAACTTTTCTTAAATTTAGAAAACGGGGCTGGGGACCTAACTCTTTGTATATCTATTTTCTTTGCATTGACTCATTGCTGATGTTAAAAAAAAAGTTTCTTTTTGTGTTAAAAAGTGAGTATGCTCTCCAAAGTGGTTAAAAACTTTATTTTTGGTTTTTGGAAGTTTAAACTTTAGCACAGAAAAATCCATTTTTCCCGTGTTTCTTTAATTGAAAAAAAAACTTTAATCTCTTTAAGATGAGATCTTCAGCAGGCTATAAAAACTTAAAATCCTGTATCTTACAGCAGAAGAACTCTGTAATCTTAATAAATCATTTATTAGGCAGAAAGTAGAGAAAAAAGCTAGACAAAGAGGGATAAAGAACTTGGTAAGTGATTAAATTATTCACCCAGGCCACCATTTCCTAATTATAAGATGGGGGTTTGAGAATTATTGAGAGAAACACTCAAGTTATGAAAAATATGATTTTATGTTCTTTTTGCCTTGACTATAGCCACAAGCTGAAGGAAAAAGCTGGAGGTATATTTTTGAAATCTGACCTCCAGAGATGAAAAACTTAGATGAGGCATCTAAGGCCAAGTCCATGGACCTTTCTGCAAGGGAAGAAGCAGCCGCCTCTTCCTCTGTGATGCAGACCAATCCATAGGAGATGAACAGCATAACTCTCTGTAACTACGCACAGCAGTGAGAGCATTGACACAGAACTTTGATAAAGGCAATAATTCATTAGCACAGCTAAGGGTGATTTTCACTCCAAACTGGAGAGACTCATTTGGCAGAGAACTCTGGTCCATGCACAAAGACCCAATGTTTTCAATATGTGAGAACTATTCTGGGGAGAGCATAGACTAAGGGTAATGTTACTTCGATGAGTCAACAGGATATATCTGTGTCAGAGAATTTTGTTATCCTATCTTTTAAATATATTCCACAAACAATGATAGCTAATGAGTATAAACGTCATTATTTTAATGAAGAGGCATATTTTAATGAGATATTATATTTGAATGTAGAGGAATAGGCTTCTAGCTGTGAGTCAACAAAAAGCTATTTCTGGTTGAGGGGAAAGAATTTACGTGCATTCCTCTTCGCAATACTAAATCAAGGACTTTAAGAATATACTGGATCCAAGATAATTGGGAATCTGGCTGAGGTAACTGTATATTGGGCCAAGTAACTGTACTTCCTTGTTTGTATTATTTATGGAGTACAGAAGCATCAGTATTGAGACGTAGCTGCCCTGGTGAATAGGAGCTAGTGAAATAGCTCTGAGGGTATTATGTACTAGCCAAATGGAAAAAACCAAAGGGATGCTAGAACTTGCGGTGTCTCTGAATTGAGGATATTTTGTGTGTTATCCAGTTTTGCCCCTTGTGACCATACATAACTCAGGTGCAGGGTAACTGAGACATCAGAAACCATTTGTTAGTGTCAAGATCTGCGCTGTACCATTAATGTGCAGGCTGTGTTGCTATTTGTCTTGTATATTTTCGCAATGCTAACAAAATTTGTCATTGGATAATGACTGTAGTTAATTAGTAATTTTATTGTCAGACCTAATCCAAAACCATGCCACTGATTGAGCACAGTGAGTACTGTATTGGTCAAATAGTGTTTTTACCTGTGACTTACATAGTGGCATCTGCTCTTGGGGAATAGCTATCAGGATAGTAGATACAAATGTCAGAAATAAGTAAGGTAAAATGAACGAAGTATATTCTGCAAAAATAACTCATTTTAGATGGAACAGACACCTGTAGCTTTCTACTCATTCATTATCTTCGTTTGAACACATCTTTCCCAAAATTTATCCTGAGAAATTTAGATAAGAATCAGTTTAAGCATGAAATCAACAAGTATGTACTACAAGCAATTAAAGTAGGGATGAAAATAGATTATAGTTACAAATACTTTGCAGGCTTTCTAAAGATATGAGTTTCATGAAGAAATTCCTAGTAAATGATGGAATAAATAAAAATGCTACTCTAAGACGGGTGTGGTGGTGCACGCCTTTAATCCCAGCACTTGGGAGGCTGAGGTAGGAGGAGCATTTTGAGTTCAGGGCTGCCTTGGGCTACAATGTGAGCGCAAGGCCGGCCTGAGCTACATAGTGTGACCCTAACTCAAGAAACTAGGGCCAGGAGTTTGGCTCAATGGCTTAAGCGCCTGTCTGGCAGGCCTGAAGTTGTGAGTTTGATCTCTGGTGCCGCAAAAATAAATAAATAAATAAACAAATAAATAAAAATAAATAAAAAATAAAATAAAAATGCTACTCTAATAATAATTATTAGTATAATAACAATAATAATGATGGCAAACATTTTCTGCTTGCCCAAACTTTAGTCAGGTTTCTAAAACTTCTCCTAATGTTATGGAATCTGTATAAAAATCCAGTTAGCAAAGAACCCTGCTAAATCAACTTAGCTAGAACCCCTCACTCTTGGTATCAGATCAACTTCAATATCTGATTTTGTTCCTTATCCTTCAATACTGCCAGATGATATTTGATCATCTTGTCCTGCCTTCAACAAGAATTTTCCTAGGTTGGTAGAGTCTAATCTCACTCTTGATGTTTCTTCATAGTTACTTTTCACCTGGTGGTTCCCCTCCTGTTGCTGGATTATGAATTCCCACTTGCCCATGCTGTATTCAGAGTCGAGGTTAATTTCACCAACTTGCAACAAAATCCTAGCGCAGTGATCTCTGTTCCTATCAGGATTTCCAGAATAAAGTCCTCCTTATCATACTTAAACAACTAAGTTTTTTAAAACAAGGACAATGATGATAATGAAATCTGGGATCTTGCTGTTCTTTTAGGAAATAATACATAAAGCAAAAAGTTCCTACCTTAATGTCGAATGGTCCAGTTTGATTCGGTTGATTATAAATTTCCAACTGGTTCCTAACAGGAGACAGCCACAGAAGCAGATGATCCACCTGCTCTTCAAGCTGCCCAAGATCTTTTATGTGAAGCTCAAGTTCTCTTTGTTTTTCAGGTAAAGCTCTAGAAACCTGAGAGAGGAAAAAATTAGTAGACGGTAAATGACTATCACAGTATGAACAAAAAAGCCAAAAAATATTTTCAAAATTATTCACCATAATATATTACAGAAATTTACTCTTTTGGGTATATTAATAGCATAATATTAAAATTTACACTTATTACATATTAGAATTAAATTAAAATATTGGCAATTATATTATTATTTCTCAAAAAATTCTATACTTTAAAGCCAGTAATGCCTTTTTGGAAATTCAAGACACACACCTACACATAATGTATACCCAACCCCAACAGCTAAGTGTAAATGAATACCTTCTACATGTATCTATTCACTAAACACGATGATATTTTATGTATTACATACCAGTCGGAGTGCTTTTTCAGTTATAAAAAAATAAGTCATTTAGCATCAGTGCCAATTATGTAACATAGGTTTCCTAATCTCAAATGAGTGATTTATACTTAAAGAGTGTGATAAACTTAAAACCAAACCAGCTTATAATTTTTGTTTGTACAGCAATAATTTCTTCGCTATATTTGTTTCTGGCTTTCTTTTACATTAAGAAAAATTGTACAAGAAAATCTTTTATATACAAAGAAAATTGGTAAAGTTAGCATTGGGGGAGCTGCAGTTTGTGAGCCCTAGATTTGCCCAGTAAACCAGAAGCAAATTATTAAGATGAAAGTAAAAACAACATCTGTATCATAGTAGAATACAGAATGATTATAAATTACTTTTACTAAGGACTTAGTACATACCAAGTATCATGCTTAGAAATTTTAGATTTATTGCCTTCTTTAATCTACTTATTGAACCTCTAACATACATAATATAATTATACCAATTTTCTATGTAGTTGGTAACATTAGAACAGAGAAACTTTAAATAGTTTAGGAAGAAGTATGATATAGTATTAAACATTGTAAGGTCTACAATTAGGCTTTAAATACTGGTTCTAGTTCTTGCCTAACATTTTAGCCAAGTTTTCTTTAACTTTCCATGCCTCTTCTATAGACTGGGGAAATGATAACATCTCTGTAGTCTAAGGACTAAACACAGAAACATGTAATAATAGGCTAGCATAATATTCTGCATGATAGTGAAAACAATGAGCCATTAATTATCAGCAACTGTCGCTCAAGCACAAGTGCAATGATTGACCCAGGATTAGCAAAAGTAAAGCACTTTTCTTTAGAATATCAAGAATTAAAACCATTATCCAGGAACAAAGAATGTAGATGTGAACCAACACCTTAGGGTACTATTAATACTGTTTTAATAATATGAATATAATGACATATTGTAAAATGAAGAGCCTGCAATCCAGCACTAAGGAGGTTGAGGCAGAAGGAAGATCACCGTAAATTCAAGCACAGCCTGAACTACATAGTGAGACACTGTTCTCAAAGAACCAAAAAAATACATATAATAAATAAAAATATTATATCTATTACATAATGATATATTATGAATAATAATAGAGAAAATTTAAAGGTCAACTGGATAGGCAAATCAAGATATTGGTGTCTAATATACTAGACAAGTAAACTAATATGCTAAATAATGGCACATACTTTGGAATGATTGTTTAGATACTTTTTAAAGAACTCATTAATAAATATTACATTCTTTAATTGGACACAAAGAAGCATTCACGGAAAAAATCACAAATTAATTCATAGGGGAAGGAATTTTACACAAGATCTTGTTACATGTAAATAACATGGTCACTAAAACATAATGTAAACACAAATCACGTACTGTGTAAAATGCAGGTGAATACATGGCTAACGTGTTAACATCTACGCTGGGCTGAAGCAGGTCAGCCTGGAACTAACCTTAGGCTCCCATGGCATTGTTTCCTTGGAAACACTAATGTTAGAATGAATGGGAAATGTTGAGCCTGGCTTTGTCCTATGGTACTGCACCTTGACTGTGGGAGCACCAAGTTGGAATACAGGTTTTGGAACTCTGTGAGTGAAATGGTAAAAACGATTGATCGGACACAGAGGTTGTGGCTCCTATTTCAGTTGACCTGCACATGTCTTGACCTGTCATTCTTGATGCGAGAACAAAAGAAGCACACTACTCGAGTAGCCTGAAAGGTTGCCCATAGATAATGAATCATGGAGCTGTATCTGATTTGTCTGCCTTGTATCCTGCTATAAAGCCACGTAAACACAGTAACATAGTATTAGATCAATTGGGTCTATTTGTATTTTATGAGTTCAAATCCATAACTACACCTCTGGTGCTGAAATCTGTGTGTGTGTGTGTGTGTGTGTGAGAGAGAGAGAGAGAGAGAGAGAGAGAGAGAGTGGGAGAGAGAAAGAGAGATATTACATCGCAAGTATAATTCTATACCTGTAATGCATAATCTAATAATGCCCTTGGCTTATTTTTCTGGCATTTAAAAGACGGTAACTAAACATTTTACTTTTATTGGATCATTTTCGACTTGCAAGTACATGTAAAAAGCATTTTACAGCTTCAAATAACACCATCTAAGAGCCTCTAGATTCTGGAGCTACCAGAGATAATAGCTATCATATTTTCCTAAAATCTCTAAAATTGAGCTATGAACTTCTTTTTATCTGATCACAAAATAGTTCACATTTCATTTAGGCTTCAAATATGAGCACAGAAATCTGTGCAGCATTTAACTAAGCTTGTTGATTTCCTTCTCATCCTTCTAACCTATGCCTCCCTGGTTATAGAGATAAAATACCTCCTGACGGACAGCAGTGAAATGAAGGAGATTTGACTAATATCCGGAATAATGAAACAATAGTTTACAATAAGATGAAGTTTTCCCCTTAGCTATGATATGGCATTAGATATGTCCTCACAGGACTTGTGTTTTCCACCATCATGTCATTTATTTCACACTATTTAATATGCGATTTACATTGGCTGAGCTTTGATTCCTGGATGAGCTGGGTTCCTACACATGATAGACTTTCACTAAATACCATTTAATTAAAGATTATTACCAAATTTAGGATTAATTTCTTTTCAGTGTAAGAAGCAGTATTGAGCCTGAGTAGTAAATGACAAAAAAGAAAAGAAAAGAAAAGAAAGAAAAGAAAAGAAAAGAAAATTGTACCCTCCAGTTAAGCAGCTTTAAGTAATCAACAAAACACTCGTAAACTGGATTATATAAACATTAGAGCTTTATGTATGACCAAGAAATCTACAGACAAAGTCAAAGGACAAATGACAAATGGAAAAAAAATATTTATGACCCAAATTTCAGATAAAGGGCTAATTGTCCTAATACATTACAAAGCGTCTGAAAATTAATAATGAAAAGGCCAATAACCCAAAAGAAAATTGGACAAAGTATGACACAGTTCACAGAAAAAAAATAACAAATAGATTTTAACTACATGAAAAGAATCAACTTTGGTCACAATGAGAGAAGTGAAAATTAGAATTTTGTCTATTGTACTGGCAAAAATCCAAGTTTGAAAACACACTATGCTGCCAAGGCTATGAGAAAATACAGATCCTTCTATATGGCTGGTGTCATGTATATTTTCAGTTACCCCTTATGGAAGACAGCCTGACAATGTAAGTCAAGTGCAAGCAACCATTGCCATTGTCCTAGAAATTTGACTTCTAGGAATTTACACTCTACATATAATTCTGGGGGTAAAATCAATGCCTGGTGAGGAAAAACAGATGGTGGTTGGGTAAAAGATTTGTTACTATACCTTTATACTTCTAAACAATGGTCATGCATTACTTTTGCAAAGAAATAAGTTAACTTAAAAAGAAAAATTATCAGCTTTTCTTCTTAATGCAAACTATTAATGAGAAACTATGCTTTGCATATTTTTATAATGAGTCATTGTTAACAGGGTATAGCATATCTAAAGTCATCAGTCAAAAATGCTTTGATTATTTTCCTAAGACATGGTCATTCAGTTAATAGTGGTGGTGGTGGTGGTGGTGATGGAGGAACTGAGACCTTCTAACGTAATTTTTGTGCTGTTTCCCTTATCTTCAGCAGTTTATAGTATTGCGGACTTGTTCTATATGATTCATGGCAAAAGATAACAAGTGTTATCTATGATGTGGAGTAGGCGTAAGTCATGTGCTGGTTTCTATATGCTTTAAAATAATTTTCTTTTTTCTTTTTATTTTATGTAAAAATAAAACACATTTTTCATAACCAAATAATAAAGAACACCAAAAGTTATTACATTGTGTATCATTATTTCAAAGTAGTTACTCGGTATAAGACATAGACCAAAAAGATTCCTACAAAAAACAAACAAAGACAGATAAACAGATAATAACACAAAGTTTCTTTTCAATGAACTAAAATAAAATATCAGTGTAAAGGAAATTGAACTGAAATATACTGAAATATTATGCCAAAATATTTTTTAAACAACAGAACACAGTAGTACTTTGGTTTACAAATTTAATTTGTTCTAGGATTCTGGGGAAGAGGACCACATTTGTGTTTGTGGGGAAGATAGCTGCAGTCCTGCTCATCACCTGATGTGGAGTTTGCAAACAGAAGCAAAATTTTGCTGAAAGCTTCTGCTTGCGGACTGAATTATTTACGAACAGACATGTTCTTGAGCCATGGTATTACTGTATGTATATATATATGAGAAATCATGTGATATTTAAGCTTGTATGCCTGACTTATTTCACTTAATATTATGTTCTCATGTTGCATCCATTTATCTATGAATGACTCAAGTTTATATTTCTTTGCGGCAACCTAGTACTCTAATATGCATAAATACCATATTTGCCTTATTCATTCATATGAGGATGGATATATATGCCATTTCCAAGATCTAGCTATTATAGATTGTGTTGTCATAAACGTCACTATGCATGTACTCCTGCAATACAATGATTTTAACTCTTTTGGGAAGATACCTAGAAGGGAAATAGCTGGGTCAAATGAAATTTCTACTTTCAGTTTTTTGAGGACTCTTCACACTGATTCCCATAGTGGTTGTACTAGTTTACATTCCCACCAACAATGTAGTAGAGTTCCTTTTCCCCCAAATCCTCACCAGTATTTGTTATTATTACATTTTTTTTATGACAGCAAGTCTTTTTGGAATAAGATGGTATCTTAGGTATAGTTTTAATTTGGTTTTCTCTGATGGCCAGCAACAATGAGCATCTTTTCATGTATTTATTGGTCATTTGTACTTCTGAGAAGTATTCATTTTAGTCGCCCAGTTTTTGATGGGATCTTTTATTTTGAGGCTTCTAATTTTTTGGTGTTCATTATATGCTCTTGAGATTAGTCCTCTGCCCATGGAATGGCTGAAAAACTAATAATTTACTCTTATACTTACTACTTTCCACTCTCAAAAAATACAGACACAAAGATTTTCCTAGTAAAATGCATAATTCTTCCTAATAATCTTTTTAAGTATTATAAAACCATGGTCTTCATACAACACGCTCCCTGTAGTTCTTGACCTAATTTTTCACACAAGAGTAGCGTCTTTATTCTTGCATTTCTGAATGTTAATTTCTACTTTGTGGAAGTTTTAATACTGAGATAAAAAGATGTCTCTGTTTTATAAATAAAAAATAAACAAATATTAAATATTGACTTTACCTTAACACAAAAAAAAATCCAGAGAAGTTAAAGTGTGAATTCTAAAAATATAATGATAGAACTAGAATAAAATATTTGGTTATGAAAGTCCTTCAGAAAGGAATATGAAATAATGATTTCATATATTTATATTATTTATCCAGAAATCAAAGACAATAAACAAAATGAAAACAAATGAAAATTAGGAATAATTGCCACATCTCTCAGATAAAAGAGAATAGTCTGGTATATAAAAAGATCGTTCAGTGAATAAGAAAAGATAGAGAATCTGCTGAAATACTGGATAAATTGACAAAAAAATACAAACGAGCAATAAACAGGAAAATTTCAAACAGTAATTGATCAACAAAAAGGAAGTTAAAATAGCAATAATATTTTATTATTTGTCCATTATATTGACTTCTAGAAAAGATATATGCAAAAGTTCTAGAGTATGAGTAATCTTATGATATTTGTTGGAATGCAAATTCTCATATTTTAAGGAATAATTTGATAATTTATACTAAAATAGCAATACTTCTACCCTGAAAACCATAAATGTTACAAAGTAATAAGAAAATTTGAATAGCATATCAGATCTTGTTCATGGACCAGAAGGTCCATTATTGGAAATACATCAATTCTCTTCAAATAAGCTATAAATTCAAAGCAATCTGAATAAAAATTCCAGCAGCTAGCTTTTACTGAAAATTGACATGTAGAAATGCAATGGGCCAAGAATATCCAGGAAAATTTTAAAGAATAACAAAATATCAAAATGTTTACAACCAGATAACAATATTTGTTATTATAGCTGTGTGGTACTAATGTGAGAATAAACAGACTCTATGTAGTTACTTAATCTATGATAATGATATCACTTAAGTTAAATAGAGATAAGATGATCTTTACAATGAATAGTACCAGGCAAACTGGATATTCATTTAAAAAACATGAACATTGACTTTTCTTCTATGACATACATGCAGTCAAAAAATCAATTTTTATTTTGTTTGTGTACCTCAAAGTAAAAGGCAATACAATAAAACTTCCAGAAGAAAATAACAGTGATTTTAGGGTGATTATTTCTTAAACAAGACATAAGAAGTATTAATCATAAATGACAAGATCGATAAATGGAAATTCACTAATCAAGAAATACTGCTAAGAGAAACAACAAAGCCTGGATTGGAAGAAGATAGTCACAATGTATATTTGACAAATAATTTGTAACCAAGGAATTGCTGTATCTACAAGAAAAAAAGACACCTAATTTTTAAAATAAGCCAAAGATTTGTACTAAAAATTCACATAAAAGCATATAAAATGGCACTAACCATGTGGGACTGCAAAAGAAAACATAATATGATACCTAATTTACATGTGCTAGAAAATTTATAAAGAAAAATGTATAAAAACATATACTCTTGCTGTAGAACAACTGGAATTCTCATGTACCACTGGTGAGGATAAATGGCCCAAGCACACTGGAAAATTGTGTTTGGGTAATTCCAAAGCCAAACATTTACACACACGGTGCTGTCATTCTACTCTCAAGCATATTCAAAATGCACCAAAGGACACATATATCATGACAGCACTATTCATAATAACTCCATACTAGACCCAAGTCATGTTTATTAACAGAATGTATAAACCATGACATAGTCACACAATGGAATACAAAGAGAAAATTGAACAGATTATAATACATGTAATGCTATATCATAATCACACAAAAAACATCACTGAACAAGAGATGGTAAACACAAGCGACATACTAGATGATTCCATTTATTCCATTTCAAAGATAGCCAAACAAGGTGGTGGCTAGAGATGAATTAGTAACTGGGAAGTGGCATGAAACAGGGCATGTTGTAACCTGTTCATTTTCAAATTTTTAAAAATTTTTAACTAATACATAAAACACAAAATTTGTACACATGAATGTACTACTCAGTCTGAGTGGTAGTAGCACAGGTATGTGACATTTTAGCAATTCATCAACTTCTTATGATTTATGTATTTTTCTATGCATCTCTCACATTTAAATTTAAAAGATTACATGAAACAATTTTTAAAGTCTTGAAAGTATTCCCTTCAACTCCCAAATTCTACTCCAGTGAATTTTCCCAGGGGGATATGAGTGATACAGATAGAGACATATGACAAGAATATTCAATTCTGTCACTCACATTAGTAAAAAACTGAAATAAAATCCCCCAAATAGAACGAATTACATTCTAATAATAGAATAAATTTTATCTATTTAAACAACATGAAAAACTTCTATTCCATCAAAAATATACATTACGTAGTTATTACTTTAAAATAAGCTATATGCTACATATAAATTACATCTCTAAATTTCTGTGGATATTTTACATGTAAGTATCAAAATACAGCAAAGGATCTAAATAGACATTTCTCAAAAGAAGGCATAAGAACGGCCAGCAGTTACATGAAAAAATGCTCAACATCACTAATTATTAGGAAATGCTAATTAAATCCATCACAAAATATCACCTCATGCTTGGTAGAATGGCTATTACCTACAAAAGAAAGACAAGTTCAGGTGAGGATGTGGAGAAAACGAAATCACAGCATGCTGTTGGTGGGAATGTAAAATAGTACAGTCATTATGGATGACATTATGGAGGTTCATTAAAAAATGAAAATATAATCATTATATAAGCCAGAAGCCTCTCTACTAGCCTCCCTATCAAAAGGAAATGAAATCAGTGTGTCCAAGGACCGTCTGCACTCCTGTGGCCAGTGCAGCACTATTCACAAGAGTCAAGAAATGGAAACAACCTAAGTGTCCATCAACCAATGAATAAACAAAGAAAAGGCAAAATGCATGCAGTATAGAATACTGCTCGGTTACAAGAGTCAAGAAATGGAAGCAACCTAAGTGTCCATCAACCAATGAATAAACAAAGGAAAGGTAAAATGCACACAGTATAGAATACTGCTCGGTTACAAAAAGAATACAATACTATCATTTGTGACAATATGGCTGGAACTAGAGATCAATATATTAAATGCAACTATATATATGAAAAGTTTCTTACTCACAGACAGAAGTTGAGAGTTGAATGGTGTATACTAGAGGATGGGGAGAGTGGGGCAGGGGAAGAGGTTTTTCAACAGAAGCTAAGTTATCATTAGATGAAAAATAAAGTTCTGGTATGCTATTTTACAATAGAGTGACTATAGATGACAATAATGTATTATACATTTCAAAAAAATAAAGGAGCTAATATGTCTACAGCACAAAAAATGATAAACGTTTTCAAGATAAACGTGCTTAACCTGACTGAAACATTATGCAATATATAAATATATACATCAAACATTACGTGGCACCTCATTAATAGGTACGATTTGTATGTGTCAGTTAAAAATTAATTAAAATTTAAAAATTCAGTACTCTCTTAAAAGTGCTTGTGTTCTCACACATGATATTTCTAACTATGGTGGTTCTTTTAGTCTACAAATTAATGCCCAAGTTCACTAGATAGACCATATATTGCCCAGCAGTTGGACTGATGAAATCTGATTTGAGGAACTCAAAAATATGAGAGTACAATCTGGTCAGTCTATTGGACTAAGGAACATGGGTTCAATATTTGTCAGATACACTGATGTCATGGATTCTGGCACTGGAAATAGCACTGATAGTAACATTGTTCATGTAACTAATTAAATAAATACTTCTATACAAATACTTCTGTCCCAACAACTTCCTTATTGCCTATAAATTTATTGTTTCTTTAGTTGATTGAATTTGATCATCGCATGACTGAGCATAAACCTCCAATACCAACACCCTTCCACTTTGAGAAAAGCTAACTTAACGCTACAGCCTGACTGTGTCTTAAACAAATATCATCTTTCAACCAACCAAAAATGAAAAGTTCCAAAATTTAGCAATATAAATTAAATAATTCATGTAGAACACTATCTTCTTTTGTGCAAAATGCTTGTGGTATGAAATATTGGGAGACCTCATTTCACCTTGTATATTTTACAACCTCAATAAATTAAAGTAAGTGGAGAACCAGAGTTTCGAAATATATGTTCCTAGGCACAATGTTCTATAACTTTTTATAATTGGTTTCATGGTAAAATATCTCTCACTAGGAAGTCATATATTTTCTTTTTCTCTAGAAATTTAATAAAATAATAATGAATATAAAACTGGAAAATACATTGTAGTTTCATGTCATCAGGCATTTAAAATTGTAATTCCATATACAATTTCTCAGTGACCAATTCTAAATCATTTTTAGGACAGTCTATCCTCAAGTACAGCTAAATCATGTGGATTGTATTTACCATGTTTATAAATCTATACTTTGTATATTGTTAACAATGTTGAGTGAATACGACAGTGAAGTCTTCATAGTCAAATCACAGTATATCAGCTGGGTTTTGTTATTGTTGCTAAAGATCTCAGCCACACAATACCCAATCAGGTAAACGCATATTTGTAGCAAGATTTCAAAGTCAGTAAAATTTGATGTACATTAAATAGGTTTGCAGTCCTTGGAGTACTCTGCCATTATTATCACACTAAACTCATATCGGCTTTTCAATAAACCTTGGTGTTTGTGAAGAGTACTTTTGTTCATTAATTTCTTAGTTTACAGAATAAACAACGAACTTTATGGTTTAAAAATCCTTAATAATACAGAAAGTGCAAAGAAAATGTTTTTGACTGTTCACTTTGAATCAAACCTGTCCTAAAGTTAAGTAACAAGCCCTGTAACAGCTCCCATAGACATTGGACAAGTGAAGTGAATTGGTGAAATTGATTTGCCCAAATTTCTGTAGCTCTTGTTTATCTTCTGAAATGGATTTTATAGGGATTTACACCCACCTAACTTACCCACATACTCTTTACTACATAATGTGATTTTGATCACATAATATTTAAACCCTGAGGACAATAAAACTCACAAAGAAGTTAAAATATAATTTTATATAGGACATACACACTGCACAGAATGTGTTCTTACAAATTAACCCTGTATTTTTCTCTCTCCTTCTATGCTGGCCGTAATCACTCTAAAACAAAAGCTACTTTATTCTTGCTCTTTGCCATCAGACATCTTTGCATTTGGAATGTTTAGCGCCATGGATTTTTAGAGAATGTTTCTTTTAACTTTTTGTTTGTTTGTTTTGTTTATTTGTTTTGTGCGATCAAAATGCAAAGAACACTAAGCCATGATCTGTGTAATTTGATCCCCCCCAATAGGACTCATAAGAAATTGTAATACCTTGATAATTTAGTTCTTGAAGTGGCTACAAAAATTAAGTTTTTAACTCCAATAGAATATCTCACAGAATTAGAGAAAACAATTCTAAAATTCATCTGGAACCAGAAGAGACCTAGAATAGCAAAGGCAATTCTGGGCAACAAACACAAGAAAGGAGGCAGCACAATCCCTAACTTGAAATTATACTACAAAGCCACTGTGATAAAAACAGCGTGATACTGGCAAAAATAAAAATAAAAATAAATAAAAAATAAATAAAACACCCAAAGATCAATGGTACAGATTAGAAGATGCAGAAACAACTTCAGACATACTAAGCCACCTTATATTTGACAAACATGACAAATGCATTCACTGGAACAAAGATGGCCTGTTTAACAAATGGTGCTGGAAAAACTGGCTCTGTACATACTGAAGATTAAAATTGGACCCATATCTTTCACTATGCACTAAACTAAATTTGGAATGGATCGAAGATCTAAATACTAAAACAGAAACCATTAAATCTTCAGGAAGAGAGAATAGGTAAAACTCTTGAAGACAAAGACTTTATGAATAGAACCGTGATCACATAGAAACTATCACAAATAATCAACAACAGATCACATCTCATTAAAAAGCTTTTGCACAGCAAGAGAAACCTCTAACAGAGTGAAGAGATAACCTACAATGCGGGAAAAAATGTTTGCCATCTGTTCCTCAGACAAAGGATTACTTTTGAGAACAAGAAAGAACTAAATAAAATAATAGATCTCCCAAACTTAAAGGTCCAATCCAAAATTGGGCATCTGAGATAAATATACACTTCTCAGATAAATAAATACAAATGGCAAGTAAATATATGCAAAAATGTTCAACATCACTGGTCATTCAAGAAATGCAAATTAAAACATCACTGAGATTTCATCTCACTCTAGAAAGAATGGTATTATCAAGAAATCAGCCAATAACAAATGCTGAAGGGGCTGTGGGGAAAAAGGAACACTTCTCCACTGTTGGTGGGAGTGTGGACTGATACAATCACTGTGGAAATCAGTGTGGAGGTTCCTTAAATACTAGGATTGTAGGTCCCATTTGGCCCAGCTATTCCCCTGCTGGTTATCTTCCCTGAAGCATTAGAAACATCACACCACAGTAAAATATGTGCAACCATGTTTATAGTAGCACAATTTGTAATAGCTAGATCTTGGAATCAACCCAAATGCACATCAACTGAAGAATGGCTAAAAAAAATGTGCTATTTCTACACAATGGAGTACCGCTCAGCCATAAAGAAGGGTAAACTCAAGGTTTTCGTAGGTAAATGAATACAACTAGTGACCATACTCATAAGTGAAATAAATCAGACCCACATATGTAAACATTGTATTATCTCTCTTGTGTGAGAAGCTAAAGCAAATTGTGCGTGCGTGTGTGTGTGTGTGTATATATATATATATATATATATATAGTTAAGATAGTTATACTACTAATTTCTCTTAGTTCATTGAAAAGAAAGGTTTGTGCTAATACTGTTTGGACAATAAAATTCAGGCATCTTGTACTCTGAGTAACGAATTTAAACATAACAATATGCAATGTATTAACCATTGTTACCTTCTAAATATCTTGTTTTGAAATTTTGTTTTATTTTTTTCTCTTTAAAATAAAAAAATAAGTTTTTAAATAACAGAATTAAAGAAAATAATTTCCTCCTTTATACTTTTATATAAGTTATCATACTGCAGGGAAAACAACAAGGGGAAATATATCTCCAATTTTAGAAATTCCATATAAAAACACAATTTTTTCTAAATATAACTTTAAATTGACTAAAATTCCATACAACCTATGAATAAATTCCTCAGTTTCAGTCATTTCTAATGCTCAAAATTAAAACTATACTGAACAGCAGAGGTAGAGAATACTGGTAAAGGCCATTCTACAGTACTTGCTTCAGCAGCTATGCATTTAAAAGCCCAGTTAATCTTCATGATTTCTTAAAGTTATAACAAAACATCTTAGGAAATAGTTCAAGGGTGTTCAATCATATAGACCAATTTGACAGTCTCGGTGACATAACCATGAATTGTTTTTATTGTTAACATTTTTGGCTAGAAAAGTTCTTTTCCAAAACTCATTCCCTAAGAGAAAGGAAATCACCATGCTGAAGGAAGAGTCTTATTTCTTCATCCTCATCAGAATGGAATCGTTTTATTGTGATGTTTACAAATACCAAGATTAAAATGCATTCTTGTAACAAGCAGCACTGTACATAATTCACATTCATATCTTTTTCTGTATAGCATCTCATATTGTTGCAAACCGATGCATTATTGCTATTTATACCATGAAGCAAAATGTATATTGCATCAGCCAGTAAATGAAATGTGCCTAACAAAGATGAAAATCAATATTCCTGGGAATTTTAATCTTACAAGTAAAAGAATAACATGATATAGAGCATCTTCTCCTGGAAATGGTGCTTAGGGAGAGTGCTTATTGGTTTTGAACATAATAGGAGAAGGTGGTGCTGACATATATTAAGTTGATGTTTTATCAGGTGTGCAGATAATATGGCGGGATCTCCTTCTGCTAGCCAGAAAGAAAAGATCAGAGAGGGGATGGGGTGGGGAGCACACCTGTGTGCCTGAAAAGAAAGTTGAAGAAGAAAATAAATATTTGATTTATTTGGGATACATAAAAACACACAGCAGAAGTCAGAGGCCAAAATAATTTTGTTTTCTACCTGGATTGTTGCTATCAGCCCATTTCGACTAGAGTCTAGGACAGAAGATACAGTGAATGACAATTTATGGGTCAATCCAATTGTACCTGGGTTTACACAGTTTTAAAACTAAAAGTGGTTTTACGGTTTTTTCGGTATTTTATTATTTACACATTCCCTTTTATTAGTATGTTTTTTGTAATACATAATAAATACATTCACTGTTGAGAATTGTTCTGAAACCAAATTGCAGCTTGATCTTTTTTACTCCACCTTCCCTTTCCCTACCTCCCATCTTCCCCCATCTCCAGATCCCCTTGGAAAAAAATAATCAAAAGGCAGGTGACACAGGAATATTATATAAAATTCAAATTTGTGTCCATGAATAAGTATTACTGGGACACAGCCCTGCCGTCCACTCACATATAGTTTTGTATTATGGCTGCTTTAGAATGGTACTGTGAATCTGTGGCAGAGACCTTATGACCAGCAAAGTGTAAAATACTTCCAATCTGCACCTTTACAGAGAAGCAGAGTTCACCTTTGCCTTAGGCTACTTAGGAGTTGTAGCCCCCTCCAGTCAAAGGTTTTCCCTGCCTGCCTTCTGGGGCGGTTTTAAAGGGGTGCCAGGAATTCAACGTGTTAAAAAAAAAAAAAAGAGCTGAAGCACACTGTCTGTTAACTCATGCTTCCTTGGCAAAGGAAAATTCTTTAAAAATCCACAAGTCTCCCAAGTTTGTCATTGAGGAGTTCAGAACACTCAGCACACTCCCTCCTCTTTCTTTGGATATCAGTATCCAACAGAAGTTCAAGGCCCTCATAGGAAACAGCATAGCATTTGTCTATAATTTTGTACACCCTCCTGCATACTTTAAATCATCTCTAAACTGGGCATGGTAATGCACACTTGTAATCCCAGTTCAAGCCTAGCCTGGCTCAAGGAGACCCTCTTTCAAAATAAGAAACAAACAAAAACAAGGTTGGGTTGGAGGAGAGGGTAACAGGAGCCTGGGAACAACTTTTGCCAGTGCTGCACAATTGAGGAAGCTTTGCTAAGTATCTATGGAACTCCATTTTCTCAACTGAAAAATGCAGAGATTGGATTAGCCTAGCTCCTGAGGTCCCTTCTACCTTGGATGTTCTATGAATTAATTTTGTCTCTGGTGGAGAACAAAGCAGTATGCACAGTCCTGAGAGTGTCATTGAGTTTAAAGCAGACAAAGACTGCCTGCCTGACACCTAGATGCATGTGAACACAAAAGATCTTCTCTAAGGGTTCATTAGGAGGCTGTGACATAAGCCTAAATCCCATGACAACAGGGTACCTTGGCACTGTAAGCAGATGTAAGCTTAATTTTCTTCACAGCAAGATAATGAGCAATATAATAAAGCCCAACAAAGGATTTTTGGATACAAGCTTAACACAATCAACTACTGGTATTCCAGCCATTTATTTATAGGATTTCAATGTTTTTCCTTAAAAATCAGGATTTTTGCCAGATAACCTGTGTAATGGACCTAGCTCAATGACAAACACCAAATGGCTAACAATTTTGTCCAGCCTCAAATGTCCAGAGCCATCTCCCGGTGCTGGCTAAGTTTATAGCTATATACCTGATGATGTGGCAGTGGTTTAGGCACTGGTTTCCAAGAGAGAGTTGAGATATGGCCATTTTCAGGCCTGGGGATCCACCACTTTTAGGAACATGTTAGGGAAATGCAAAGTATCTGGAGTCTCGAGGTATCTTCAAAGAAGTTTGGACATCTGGACAGTACTTGTGAACGAAACAGAAAGAAAAATCTCTTTGAAAGTAAAAAACAGAACTTCTAACTTCTCCATTCCCAATTCATTCCTCAGAGCCTGCATGTGAAGACCGAAATTCACACACAGCTACCCATTGGGGCAGCTCCGTGGCAGGAGCATTTTGATTTTTGCATCATGCTAAGACTCTAAACAACAGCACTGCCTTTTTCTAACATACATAGGGAAAAGTGCTGGAAGATGAACTTCAAATTATACGTCATGTTTTTCTGTCATCACTTTGATATAAATATTCCAGATTTCATTTAAGCTATTCTTCTTACAGGTAAACAAACCATGAGCATAAATACAAATTTTGAAATTGGTTTCAATTATTAAAACAAACAAACAAACTGTTAAATTGTTTGAGTATTCGTTAAAAGAAAAAACATTTAGGGCTGGGTACATCATTTTCTTCAATCAGCATTTGTTCTGGAAGCAAAGAAAGAAATTTAAGCACCTAATTAAATTACCAAGTGATGAATACTCTAATAAAATTAGACAGGAAACACTCCAAGGGCCCGGGGTCTGGAGGGCTTATATCTCCTGGAAGGATAGTGGGTAGACATGTAGCAGAAGGGAATGGTGATTTCATGGAGGAAAACATATTTGAGTTGTGTGTGCATGAATGGTTAAACTACCAAAAGCCATTCCAAATAGTTTATGAGAAGGTGGGCTATTGGTCCTAGCTTGACAGTGTGTGCGGAAGAGGAAATAATTACTTATGACAAGGGTTTCCAGATAAACAAGATAGCTGGTTAGTGTAAATTTCCTATAAACGATGTATACTTCAGAAACATATTTTTGAGCAGTACTTTGAACATACTTATGCTAAAAATTTAAGTGTTCTATATTTTTATTTGCTATTCTTGGGATCCTAGTCATGACTGGAATGTGAAATAATATGGTGGCAGATAGGTGAGGTTTAAGAATTTCGTGTGCCATCATATGGGGTTTTGAATTTAGTCTATAAACACTTTTAAATAGAGTTTAAACAAACTAGTCTTTGGAAGGATTAGGATGAACAGAGAACCCAAAACTATTAAGAAGAAAAACTCCAGCCATAATCTGAGTGGAGTCTGTTCTGCTTTTCAAAGATAGCATCTGCAGCAGCTACAAAGAGGCTGACATCACCTCTGACTTTGCTGGCTATCATGAGGATTTTCTTTACACATTGTCACTATCTCTCTGCTTACTCTGTCTCAGGGGCTTCTCCAAAGCCGGGTGTACTTTTTCTTAGATTTCTTCCTTTTCTATTTTGCTCACCTTATTCTTTCAGATATACTTTTGAAAATCAACATCTATGCTTTTAATTCCTGTTCTCATGTCCTGTTAATGAGGGCAAACTAAGACATTATTTTTCTACATTTCTTCAAAAAGTAAAGACAAATCATGTTTAATTTGTTTGCATGCTGCTTTTTTCTTTAATAATGTTTGAATTTAACCTAGATACATAGCTCAGTATAGATTTAGAAAATCTTTAATAGTTATTGTAAAAGATAACTTGAAATAAACTCAACTTTTATCATCCTTATGTGAATAAAATATGATAGGTCTCCCTAAATCTGACAAACATGAAAAAAAATTTACATGAAATCAATAGTAATGAATTGTGCATGTGAAAAGTTCTAAACAATTAATAATAATAGTAAATTTTCATTATCATGCTGGAGGAAAGACTAAAATATCTTTTGATTCTCTTACAATGAGCATCATGATGTAACTAAAACTGAATGTAGACAGGTAGAAAGGAGAAAATTATTTCATAGTATTATATATAGTATTATAAAGACAGTTAACTGCTAAAAACCATCCTGAGAATTTTCTCAGTTTTGCTATGTATGTAGTATTTTTCAGCTATTCAAAAATTCTAACATGATATCTTTTTTATAAATAAACATTCATGCTCACTGCTCATCCTGTACAATTATGTTCTTTGACTTAAAACTACCAAAGTAGAATATACTTCAAACTTCACACAAGCTGGACATAGTTCTGTTTATCTTTTACCTTTATGTAGTACAGAACACAATATTATTTAGCGTTATATAACAACCACTTCAGCATGGGCATTGCTAAAATGGGGATTTTTTTCTTTTGTTTTGATGACTTATTTCTTATGAATGCAAAAACAAAAGACAAAAGTAAAATATGATTCTATCTAAGATTTAAAGCTACCTTTGTACATTAAAATATTAGCTTGGTTTGCTTTTGATCTAATATTTAAAAATGGTTACCTGAATCTCTGATAGAGCAACATTTTTAAAATTTCTTTGACAGTTTAAATAACCCTTAGCATTTTATCTTTTACCTGCTGCCATTAAATTGTCATAATTACTCATCATGCAACAGGTTGTAACATGTAAAGTAACAATTTAGAGGCTGATATAGAACAATAGAGAATAAAAAGAGTTTAATTTTTATGCACCATTTCTTCAGGAAAACACATCATGAAGGGAAATAGCTTTGAATAAGTTCAGTGAGGGTTGCCATTCAGTTAATTAACTTAACCATTTTCATTAGCAGACTCAATATTGACTTTAGAATAATGTCTGCTTAATTTCTTTCAAGCAATGAATATGTATGATACACTGCCATAGGTAAATTCAAATTTAAGACAATGCTAAGAAGTAAAATTAAGTGATTGTAATAAGTCAGAAAAACATATAGAGTTCATTCATAAACTTATATTTGATTGTAGTGTGTTCCTCCCAACTTTTAAGACATGACCTTGGCATAGGCACATTATTTCAGCTGCTTAGCATGGGATTTGTAATAATCTCAGTTTTATAAGAAAGCATTTCTAAATTGGCTGGAGAAGACTAAAACAATGCATAAATCCAGTGCACTGAATATAATTTTCTGCTTCAATTGACAATCTAGTCTTTGAAAAACAGACTTTCTTTTAAACCTTTTTTGGCCATATTCATTTTATATGCCTCCACATTAGAATACATAAAATCATCAGATTCCTATTTGAGTTTTGGAGAGAGAAATTACATCTGTAAGATTGAAAGAAAGTGAAGTCTATCATAAACAACTGATGAACACATATTTGATTGAAATTGAAGAAAGTAACATAAAAATAAATGATAAGCTGTCACTTCTTATTAAGCTGCCATCTCTCCCCACCATCTTCATTAATGTAAGATCCTCATTAGTTTAAGACCACTGCCACCCTCTGAGTCATCTGAAGGGATCCTCAAAAAAAAAGATCCTTCTCAGCATAAGATCACCTCCTCCCTTTAAGTCATCTGATAATCCCCTCACCATTTTCCTCAATGTAAATGTGATCAATAAATACTGTGATCAATAAAGGCTCCCTTGTGGCCTTTTGTCTCATCTAAAATCCAAATTGCATTGCTATTTTTCTCTTACTCTGTCTTTTCACCATATGCTGTAACGCCTTGCAGAAAATGGGGACTCACTGCAGGGCAGTGATAGTAAGTAGCAGTAGGTTTATTTAATATGAATAATTTTTGGTTTGTTTGCTCTGTCTTGTACCGGAAATCGAACTCATGTCTTTGTACCTGCCAGGCAGGCACTGTGTCGCTGAGCTATATCCCTGGCTAATATGACTAATTTTCCAATCTGGATTTTGTTGTTTCTAGGATTTAGAAGATGGGAAGGTCTACAAAATTATTTTAATTAGCTTTCAATGTGACAATAAACATTCCTCAGAGCAATGGCTCACTTTCTATCCATTATATTCTGAACCATAGCACACTGCAGAATCAGAAGGGGAGGGGATTTTGTTTCAGTATGTGTATTCAAGCCCCTTTCCAGAGAATCTCATTCAGTAACTCTAACAGCATCCTGAAATCTAAACTTATTGTTAAATTTATGATTTGGAAATAGATCCAAGATTTCAGTAGTGCAAGCATCCTTGCTAGATTTCATACAGACTACAAAGTCCCTTAGTTAAGAAAATTAGACTGCTTCTGTGTTAACGTTGTGTCCTCATTCTCAATCTGCTTTCACATCAAATTTACTGTCTAAAACTGAAGTCAAGTGTGGCATAGTAAAGCAAATAGGTTAAGAGGTGAAAGGCCTTGATTTAATGATCTGCTTTGCAACTTAGAAGCTATCTGATCTCAGTGGCCCATTCCTTTTTTTTCTTTTTGTAGAAAAGAACCCATAATTCTCACAGTAGTATACTTCATAGTGTCTCTTCATCTTGCTTCACATCCACTCTAGAGTATTCTTTTATCTTGCATTATAATGGCACTTGCAACCAGCTTTTCCTTTCATATTACCATGGCAGGAGGCTACTTCAAGCTATTAACACCTAGGCTGTTGAAAAAAAAAATCTCAAACTGGCTTTTAGATTTCCATTGTCTACCTGAAATACTTCAACTCTTGCACAGCCATTGGAATGAGCTTTCTAAAATAAAACTCAGTTGTTAAAAAGAGTTTCTCCCATATACATGACTTTTTGTATGGACCTACAGGGAAAGTCCAATCTTCTCATTCTCTTCTAGAGATTTGGGTACATTCTCTCAGGGAAATATATAATCTATTCCAGAGAGCCAAAGCTTTCCCTCGGAAACACTTACTAGAGAAAACATTATATTAAATCACTTAACTCCCTCAGGTGGGCCTAGATAGAGATTTGAGGTTCCTTAACTTGGCAGGCGAAGATTTTCAAACCCTTGTCCAAACATGTATTTTCAATTTTGAACACAATACTTTTTTCAGGAACAATTCTATCACAATATTTTGTTTTCAATTTCTTTGACTGTAATCATTTTTTTCTCCTGAGTGCTTCAAATCATACTTCAGAATGGAACACTCTCTATATGAGGGCTTTCATTATCACTGTGGTCCAAAGCAATTTTTCCTCGGCTGTAGTTTATTTGAGAAAATAATTATCTGTATTTGGACATCTCTTCTAATACTGTCTTCTGTGGTGATATCAACTTAACACATGATTATTTTTCCTCAGATAACAATAAGGTAACTTGAACTCTTGATTGAGGGTTATAGGATTCCTCTGTCTCTTACCTCACTGTAATCTCTACTTAAAAAATCTTTTTTTCCTGAACCATACAGGGCGGTGCGTACTCGAGATTCTAACACTCACTAGGCTGAGGCAGGAGAATTGCAAGTTCAAGCTCAGTTTGGGAAGTTTAATAACGTAGTAAGACTGTCTCAAAATAAACTTTAGGAAAAGGAAGACAGATGGAGCTCATTGTGAAGGCCCTGAATTCAATCTCCAGAACTGCAAAAAAAAAAAAAAAAAAAAAATTTGTACATCCATACACCACCTAACATTTTGGTCAACGATAGTGGTCCCATAATATTGTATAACCCAGTGACATCAGAGTCATTTTAGTTTGTCCAGACATACTCCACAATGTTTGCAAGATGACAAAGTCTTCTCACAATGCATCTCTCAGAAGATGCGCAGTTGTTTGACAACAGATTTTTTAAAATGTGGATGCATTGTGAATGGCCAACTCGAGTCAATTAGCATAAATATTAGCACACATACTTGCTATTTTTTGTGGTGAGAACACTTTACTCTCTTAGCAATTTTCTAGAATACAATGCTTTGTTATTAACTACAGTAATCTCTACACTAGTCAAGAATCCATTTAGGCTAGTACGATCCACATAATAAATGACTAATTGTTTAATAAATGAATAAAGCCAATTTTTATTTCTCTAATGAATTCACTATGAAAACTAATATTCCTGTCAATCAATAATCAATCAACCAACTTCAAAGTAACTTCGCCCCGTTAGAAATGACTAGCAGGATTAGTATCAAACTAGAGATTATTAAGCCTGGCAACATAATGAAATATTCACACCTTAATTCCTGCTCTGCAAGGTTAATTCTTAAATCTCTTTTGATACGCAAAGTTCAGTGAGAAAGTGAACACTGTCTGTCACTCAGCAACACGCTGATCTTAAACAAGGTCACTAAAACTTGTTGAACCTGGATTTCTTTTTTTGAACAAAGAAGACAATGCCCACCTTCTACCTTCTTCAACTTTTGGGAGCCTCAGTGAACTCATGTATGGGAAACATTTTGTGCAATACATAGTAGTTTATAAACTGGAGTTCAGAAAATTTTGGAAGATGCTGGTGCCACTGCTGATTAGATCCGTGAGTTGAAGACAGGCATAGCAATGCAAGGGCGATATTAATTTGCTGATTACGTGATGAAAATTGCATTTAGGCTTTGCTATTAGTCAATGTGCTACTGGAAAATGTAACTGATAGTTAAAGCACAATCATTCAATAAGAACATGTTAAGCATCTTGCAGGTTTTAAAGCATCCTACAAGTCCCAAGGAAATTCAAGAGTTCTATCTCTTTACTTTTAGCTCTGCTTCCTTTTTTATCTTTTAAATACTAAGTGAGTAAAGTGGATTGGAAAATGACTTTTCCCCTCCATTATTTTTATTTGCTTATTGATTGGCTGCTTGGGTACATCAAGCAGAAATTTTGAGTAAAATCTTTTCCCAACCAACTGGAAAAACTCAGTTCTAATCAACTCAGTGACTAATATATATTTTAGAGTTAACCTGATTTCTTGTCCACAAAGACAATTACATAGGTTAATACATCTGTCAACATTGTATATGCCATTGTTTACCCAGAACAATGCCATCCAATAGAAATAGAAGACAAACCACACATATAAGTTTAAATTTTCTGCATCTCAAAAAAATAAAAAGAAATACAATTAATTTGTAAAAAGTTCTTTGATGTAATATAACCAAAGTGTTATCACATTATTTCATACTAAGGTTTTGTTATCTGGTGGATATTTCATGCTTGCTGTTATGGTTTGTGTTCCTATGGCCCCACCTCAAGCAGCATATATCCAGGGATACAGGTGAATCTAGCATTTCTGATTGGTTTGGTGTCTGGTGCTGGGATTGGCGATGCGAGTGTTGCACCCACCTAGGGGCAGAGCTGACATACAGTGTAAGAGCGGGAAGAAGGCGTGTCTTCTCTCTCTTGCCTGGTTCGTGCTTTGCTGTTTGTGGGTGCCAGGAGTGGCTGGCCCTCAACCATGCCACCCTGCCTTGCAGCCAGCTGAGTATGGACTGAAATCTCCAAATATTGTAAGAAACAAACCTTTCCTTCCCTAATTTTTGGCATCAAGTATTTTGTCCCAGAAACGAGAGGAAAGTAACCAAGACACTTGCATCACATCTCAAGTTGGACTAGCCACATTTGAAGTGTTAATAGATTGATGTGTAGCTACCATATTGGACAGAAATGATCTAAAAGGAAAAGTTGACTATTATTCCCAATGTTTTGTTTAAACAAAAATTGATTCGACACTGAACAAATATTACTTTTTTTCGATCACTGTTTTACTATGATTTTTCCTTCTCAAGAATATTTGTAATATTTTAAAACCAGCTATGTGAAACATATTGAAGTCATTTGAAAAAGATGAAAGATGAGAATCATTGTCACAATAAATACTGCCTCATGCCACTCACACACCAAAGTGGTAATCTTGTTATTTTAAAAATATATATGAAAATTCTTCTGTGAATACTAAAACCAAATGTGAATATAAATCTCTACTTACGCAAGAAAAGAAGTCTATTTGAAATTATACTATCAATGAAATATTATAGCTCTATCTTTGTTGTATTTTGACATTTCTATTTGCAATAAAACTTCATTAAGAGCAACAGAATTCTCTTCATGAATACAGTAAGAATTTTTCTTACTAGAAAAAAGAAGAAAAATCTCAATATGGAGTTCTCCACATAAATGAGAACATAAAAATCATTACAAGGGTATTCTTAAACTTCACTAGGAAGTATTTGCCATAATACTCCAGAAAAATAGCTGGAATTTCAAAGATATTTATTGTAAGAAAGAAAAAAAATACCATATACTAAAACCCGAGCATTTAAATCAGCATGAAAAATTTTGCATGAAAACTATAAATTTGAGTCATGCAACCTCAGTGAGTTTCAGCTTCATAACATAGAAAACCTGTAAATATCCAGTGCAAATCATATGTGAATTAAGGTTTATGACCCCCAATTCCAAATACTTTGTGAAATATGCCATGATTAATTCTACTGCTTGAAATAACATTATTTCACACAAAGGATATGACAAACATTTCCCCAATGTTAAAATGGTGTTTATATTAATCAAAAACAAATTTTGGAAGATAGGTATGGTGGTGCATGTCTGCAATTCTTGAACTCTGGAGACTGAGACAAGAGGATCATATCATTTGAGACCAGCCTGTGTTACCTAGTGATTTCAAGGCCAATTGAGACGACATATCATAACCGTGATTCAACCCTTACTCCCCATAAAATAACAATTAAAACTTTTTTGGAGAATTAGCTACATTTTCATTTGCCAAAAGTTGGAAAGAAAGAATCTATGGTAGGCAAATTCTAAGATGGCACCTAATGATATCTGGATTCAAGTATTTATGCCCTTGCATAATCTTTTCTCTTTGAGAGTGAATAGGATTTGTGACTTGCTTGTAACAAATAGAATACATCAAAGAAGGTGACATATCAACTTGACTTTTGTTATATCAACTTGACTGGAGTAAGAAGTATCTAGTAGATTGGTGAGGCACACTTGTGGGTGGATCATGAAGGTGTGGCCATGTGTAGTACATGCAGTCCCTTGTTCCTTTCTTTCTGGTACTGTTCCCCTCTTCTGCTTTCCAGTTACCATGAAATGAGGAGCTTTGCACCACTGTGCCCTTCTATCATGAGTCAAATCACATTTCTGCTTCTTTTAGTTGTGGATGTTGGGTACTGTGTTCTGGTGATGGGAAGACCCAGAAAATTGGTACCAGGGAAGTGGGGCCATTGATAAGACTATACCTGACCACATGATTTAGAAGCCTAGGGAAATAGTTTGTGGGAAGAGTTTGGAAGGGTGTGGAGATGTCAGTTGGAGAACCCCTGGGTTGCTGTAAGCCTAGCCTGCTGGATGATTCTGGTGAGTTCAGAGGAACAGAATACTGATAGGTATGTGGACAACAAATCCAGGCTCGGAAGGATTCATTTGATACTAAAGATTCTATTGACAGGGGGACTACAGGTCATAGTTAGTACATTTTGTCAAAAAGTTGTTTATATTTTGCTCATGTGCGGAGATTTTTGTGGGAGACAGATTAAGGACACTGGACTAATTCATATAGCAGATGAAATTTCACAGCAGTTCAACATTTAGGCTGTGGCATAGACACTTTTGACTGTTCTTAGACATATTTATAGTGAAAATTGGAGGCAAAAATCAGAGTAGAAAAATTTGAAAAACTTAAAATTTTGGCCCAGAAGAAATCATGTGTAAAGGTGTGACTGCTGAAGAGATTAGCACTGTGAAAAAGAATTTTTTCCCCAAAAGACTTAGTCTTCATTTACAGTGATACATTCATAAGCATGTTTACGGCAGTGCAATTCACAACAGCTGTGTCTTTGAAGCAGCCTACTTGCCCATAAATAGATGAATGATAAAAATAACGTGTTATTTGAATACAACTGAGTACTATTCTGCCTTGAAGAAGGATAAAATTTAAGTAATTTGTAGGAAAACGAAAGTACTTTGAGACCATAATGTTAAGTGAAAAAATCAGATATACACATTTAAATATCATATAGTTTCTCTTATATGAGAAACTCAAAATATAAATGAAGAGCAAAATAAACAGTAGATAGAAGAAATGGGGAGATAGATTTTTCTCATATGGGAGGGAGATTAATTCTCCAGAATTCATTTCACAGTGCTGAGCACTCAAAGACCATTTCAACCATGGTCCAAGTGGTCCTGGCTATTGCTCTCTGCCAACCTTGATATCATACATGTAATATTGGCTTTACCAACATGCAGAAGTCAGGAGTTGTTGAGTCAGAGAATCTTCCTTCAAGATTTCAAAGGAAGGCCTGAGAAGCCATTCAGGGAGCTCCCAAGAAAGCAAAACATGGAGTTGTGGGAATGAAGTCAAAGGAGCAGCAGAGACCCCAGAAAGTTGGAGATGCCAGTAACATGGAACATCTGCTGAGGAAAACTGCAGACTGAGCACTTGGCAAAGTCATCCAGAGAGAGGTTATGTGGGCTGCAATCAGAAGGGCCATAGGATTGGAGTCACTCAAGCCTACTAGAATTTACATCTTACCACCACATACTGTGGGTAATGGATGTAGAATTACAGTATTTAATATTTGTCCTGCTGGGTTTTAGGCTTGCTTTAGTCCAAATTTTTTCTACTCCTCAATTCTTCCCTTTTGGAATGGCAGTGTTTACTTTGTGCTACTGTACCTTGGGATCATGTAATTTGCCTTTTATTTTTACAGAGTTTCATAGTGAAGAATTTGTCTTGAATCTCAGAAGAGACACTGACTTGGAATTTTAAAAAATGCTGGGAACCACTGGGAATATAGCTCTGCAGCACAGTGCTTGCCTGGCAAGGGTAAGGTCATGAATTTGATCCCTTGTACCAAAAACAAGTAAATAAATAAATAAATAAATAAATAAATAAAATAAAAAAGAAATTAAACAAACAAATATATAAATTACGCTGTTTTTAAAAAATGCTGGGACTCTTGACACTTTGGGGAAGGAATTACTGTGTTTTTGGTTGTATGTAAGACAGTCGTATCATGCTAGGCAGACTTATCAGCTTATCATTGTGTTTATTTGGAGATTAAGTACAGTTTAAAGAAATATCTTTGAGTGTGAAGTTGACAAGTGGTAGATTGTGACCATTAGTAATGCTAGGTCAACTTAATGGGATTAAGTAATGCCTAGCAAATTGGTGAGATACACTTTTGAGTTTGTCTAGGTCGGTGATGTTGAATCTATGGCACATTTGCTTCTGTGGGCTGTTTGCATCATTGAAAGCTCTAAAAGGTTTGCCATCACTAGTCTAGGTGGATTATGGAAGCATGACACTGGAGATTATATGAAGTCCCTTCTCTACTCTGGCACTGTTCCCCTGCTCGGCTTCCAGGTCACATGAACTGAGCAGCTTTGTTCCACCATGTCCTTCTGCCATGGAGCCTGCCAACCATGGACTGAATTCCCTGAAATAATGAGCTAAATTAAATCTCTACTTGGAGTTGTAGGTGTCAAGTATTGTGTCCTAATGATAGGAAAGCTTACTAATGCAGATGGGATGTCACTTCTGCAATTAGGCTACATGAGATTATGACTTCTTTTCTTTGCTAACAGCCTCCATTTCTCTATCTCTTCTCCCTCTTTTTCTGAATTTTATAAGGCAAACTGCCATGTTGGAGAGGCACATATGGCAAGGAACTAAGCGTGGCCTTCAGCCAACAACCCACACAAAATTGCATCTTGCCAACAATCGTATGAGTTTGGAAGCATATCTTTCCCCAGTTGAGCTTTCAAATGAGATCTTAACCTTGTTCAGTACCTAGAATGCTTGTGAGAGGCTGTGAAGTAAACCATCCAGAGATACCAAGCCCAGATCCTTCACCCTACACTTACTTAAACTTTTTAGAAATGTGTTTTGTTTTTAGACACTGTAGTTGTAGTATTTTTTTTGTAGCACTAGATAACTGACACAAAATCTTGTACATTTTAAGGAAAAATGTGGCAATACATATACAAATAAAATGATGATAAAGTTGTAGGGCTGTAAATATATGAATAGTATCTATGTAGGAAAAGATCATATTTTAATGAATTACTAGGAAATGGTGACTTTTTTAAAAGTTTCAATGTCAAAAAGAAGAGATTAAAGATATATTCATGTAAAAGAAAACCATTGAGGTTTATCATTAAACCTTTCTAATATTCATCCTCAAATTTTAAATAGAAAAATAATAAAGACAAATAATACTGTTGGTCTTATAATTCTAATTCATCACTTTGCATTTGAAGCAAACAATTTCTTTCTGTGTTACTAGAATTTCAAACAGCTCTTTTTAAAAAGCCCCTGCAATTTCACATAGACACGAATCCCAAAATCTGTTAAGTCTGTTTTTAGGTAACACACTTAAATGATGCTTCAGAACCATGAAACGTTTTAACCTTGGATCTTCGAGGTGAAAGAACAGGCACATTGCTTATCTATTTTCTAAATTATGCATGGTAAATCAGATGCATGATTTGTTTTGAAGTGTTTATTAACACACACAAAAAGATAAACCAGTTGAGAGAATGAAAGTGCAGAACTGCCTGTCTTGCTCAGTTTAGCAAAATTGGTAGCAAAGGACAAAGAGAGAGAGTTCATTTAAAGAAAAACAGAATTTAAGGGGAGACAGAGAGGAAAATAAACAAGAAAGAATATGGGAGAAAAGAGCAAAGTGTATCAACAAGTTTTGACAGGATGAGATGGGAAAGCAGGGAAGAAGGATAAATTACGATATGGAAATTGAGGTACAGTGTACTACGATACAGCATGGATATGATGAAAACATGTAGAACTGATTACTGAAATTTGCTGAGGCGATATATATATATGAAATAAATAATAGTTATATAACATTTTCATTTAAAGAATAAGTTCAATATTTTGAAATGCATGAAAAATTTCGAAATAAGTTTAAAAGTGACTTATAAAAGTTCAACTTTATGAAACTAAATTAATTTTTTCAGAGGCTAAACTCCATTCTATGAAATGTCAACCAAGTTTTATAGCAGGTCTCATAGATAGCACTTAATGAAGTTTCTGAAAAGTTATTTTCTTCCTGATTCCTTTTTTCCCCATCAAATTGGAAAATTGTGCACTTCCATCTAAGACATATATTGAAAAAATTGTCTCTACCCTGAAGATTTTGAAAGTAAAGAGGTAGAATTCTCTTATATCACCAAGAATAACACAGCCCTTGATAACTGAGTAGAAATACGTGACAAATTTAATTCCAGATTGTTTTTAAAGGCAATATGTGTCCTATCACTGCTTCAACATAATGATAATATGAAATAAATACATTCTCATTCAAATTGATCAAATTTTACACAGCATATTCCAGAAGCCCTTTGTATAATAGCAAGTGTGAGGATCCACACATGCACACAATTGATTGTGACTTTTTGACTAAAATACTCCATTAATTCAGGGAAACCAATTTCTTCCTCCTAATCTTATATTGTACCTTATGTTCACATCTATTTTCATTTCTAATCTAACTTTCAGGCTCATATTTTAAATGTTCATTTTCCAAAATAGGGCATTTACTCTTTTTTGATTTTTAAATTTTTATTAATACACTTTTGCAGTACACAATGATTAAATTCATTGTGGGGAGTGGGTACATGTACATTTACTTTTAATTTCATGTTTTTCCTTGGTTGCAACCATGCTTTACTTTGGAAATCAGAATCCAAAAGAGTCAGAAACAGAAAAAGTCAGGGAAAATAGCATCAGTCTATTTTTACCCAAACATAAATTGAAAAGCAATAATATGGAACTCCAATTTAATTGTTATCTATGGTTACCTTATAAGGACTTGCATATACCTTTTGGCTGTAGAAAACAACTGTCTTAAATTGGGTCTCCACAAAACAGACCCAGAAGGAAGAATTTGAACTCAGGTAGTCTTGGTATACGGTCCCAGGATACACTAATAAGGTATGGAGAAGTGAAATGGGGAAATCAGCCAATGCAAAACATATTAATAAGTGAGTCACCACTGTGAACAACTAAATGACAATACTTCCTGGGAGCTCTGGCAGAAGATGTAGGGTGCAAACTTTGGAGATATGAACCCTGAAGGACAAGGGGGCTATAGCATTTATGTACCATCTACTCTACTAAAGGAGCAAAACTTTCACTACATGTATGCCCTATCTCAAGAGCAAGCAGAGAAACTCCCAGGCAAAGAGAAGCAAGCATTGTTAGTTGGAAATTAAGCACCTTATACAGAAATGGTAAGTGCTGAAGGATGGGTGGGGCGTCCTCTGTATCTGCTTTAAAAATACTATTTTTATTTCTATGGTTTCAACAATCTGCCTATATTTTAAAATCATTGTCAAGATGTCAACATAATTCATTCCGTTAATTAAAAATCAGGTGTGGACAACATCATGGGTATTAGTTGGTTATCTTTTCTCTATTCTTTCTACTCCTTCTCTTTTCTATCACTCTTATTTTCCTTTGAGGAACTTATCACCTCTTCACCTTCATTGTATTTTAGCTGCAGAGTATGTTTTGCAATTTCAGCCATAAGAGTTGGGTCGATTTAGCTCAAGAATTAACATATGACTTAATTCAGGCCAATGAACTTCAGAAAGTTCTTTCTTGAAGGATTTGGGAAAGAAAGACCCTAAAGCAACGGTCTTTTGTAAAAGTAAATTTTCAGTCGCAGATTTTGAAAACATTTCAGGCAATTTTGTCACCATGAGGGGCAACAGATGAAGCTGATAGGTCAAAACAGAAAGGCAGAATTCAGAAAACTGAAAAACTGAAACCAAAATATTGATGACATTATTTAAGTCAGTTTGAGACAGGATTTCTGTCACTGGCAGAATTTACAGAGCCAATATACCCATTGTGTCAGTTAAGTATGGATCTATTTTGTAATATCATGTGTCATCATGCAAAGTGAAAATTTTTCCAGTTTGTTTTAGCTGCCTTCTTGCCTCTGGGACACAATACCCGACACCCACAATTTAAAGGAGGAGAGATTTATTTTGGCTCTCAGTTTGTAGAGGTTCCAGCCCATAGCTGAATAGCTCCTAAGCAGAGTGGCATAAAAAAGGTGTTTGGCAGAGGAGAAAGAGCTCATGGCATAGCAGTCAGGAAGTAGATAATGATTAAGGGAGGAGGGAGGGAAATACATCCTTTTAGACTACTCCCCCCAGTGACCTACTTCCTCTGACTGAGGTTTACCTCTCAACATCACATTTAGCTACAACATCTTAAAAGTCTAATCCATTGATGAGTAAAACACCATCATGATCCAATCACCTCCCCAAAGCCCCATTTATGAGCACTTCAGGTTTTGAGGGGGTACATCTAGATATGAAAGATACCACTATTTAAAAATAATTGATTTTACAGTCTTCTTCTTATATCATAAAATCTCTCGGCCAATTTTAACAAAATAATATTTCTGTCTAATTTTTGAATGCCTGCAAACAATGTAATCTCATAATGTGAAGCAATCTGAGGTAGTAACAATTCAACTACTGTGTTCTAGAAGAAAACATTTTAAAATTTGCAGTCTTAGATTGTAGCTTTCCAGCAGCCAAAGTATTTACTATTTTGAGAGGATGCTGGTGAAAGAAAAGGTTAACCTAATAGTACCTGCTGTGCCTACATTTGCAAATGGAAAGAAATCACACAGATGGTGGCATTTGCCTGGGAATTTGGTGCCAGGGGTGTCCACTAAGCGACATAAATTAGAATGGAATTTCCATATTTCCTAAAGATATTATGGATGTGAATTTGCTAGAAAATTTTATTATTCTATTAAAACCACACAACAACAATCAATCAAATAGTGAATATTTATTGATACTTTAGTATATGCCAGGTTCTCCCCTGCCAGGTAGGCAAAAAATTCAGCTTTCTTCTAGATTATTGTGTGGTAGTCTTAGGTTACTTTCCTTCTAATAATGCAAAGTCCTTAGAACAATATCTAATAGACAGTAGGTTGTCACTAAATGTTAGCTATTGTTCCTTAACACTCAGAAATCTTTCATTCTCCTAAGGAGTGGGGAACATTGCAAAACAGGACCGAGTGAAATTTCTTTATGATCAGTGTTGTGCAGACCTGCTGTGGATGTATAAAGAAATAAAAGACTAGCAGAATGGTATAAACTAAATGCCTCACACCCATGATGAAGTAAGTAATGAATGTTGGAAGGAAAATCTTGCTGGACTCTTGAGTATAGCAGGAGGAAAATATAGATTGCATTTAAAGGTAATACGACAAGTTTGATAGGAATATAATGGAGAGGTCAGATTTCTTGATTTATGGTGTAAGAGAGGAAAGTTGACATTTTAGGTGGACTAGGCAGCAAAGGAGAGGTAAGGAAGAACAGAGAACACAAGGGAGGAATGTTGGGTGATCTCTCTGGTATGGTGGCCTGAGTGATGATGACTAGTGGAGAAAGAGAATCACCAGAGATAAATCAAGGGCCAAGAAAGCTTTGATTAGAAGAGAAATTTACCAGGTGCCTAACTGTTGTCATTGCAGAATACTCAGCATGTCGCAAGTAACACAGGTTTGTTTGACTGGAATTTTGTGAATAGCAACAATCAGATTTGTTAAAATCAATGAGGCCCTGCAGAACAGTGCATTAGTGGCTTCATGACAGTGCTAAAGTTCACAGAAATGACACATCTGAAGGGATTGAGAAGAAGGTCGATTAAAGCGGATACTTGTCACTCTATAGTTCTGATACTGCCTGGGAAACTATTCTATTTTATTTAAAGCTCTCTAGGAATAATATTAAAAATACTAGTGATAGCAAATACGCATTTTCTTAGCATGTGCTAAGCACGACAGTAAGCCTCTAACATGTATTATCTCATTTATCTCATTTTATAATGCTATTTTTGTCCCTATTTCCAGATGAGGAGACAGAGACAGACAGTGACCATAAATCCAGTAAGAAACATGTCAAAGAGCCGGGCGTGGTGGCGCACGCCTTTAATCCCAGCACTCGGGAGGCTGAGGTAGGAGGAGCGTTGTGAGTTCGAGGCCGGCTTGGGCTACAACGCGAGTGCAAGGCCGGCCTGAGCTACATAGTGCGACCCTGCCTCAAAAAACCAGGGCCGGGAGTTTGGCTCAGTGGCTCAAGCGCCTGTCTGGCAGGTGAGAGGTAGTGAGTTCAATCCCCGGTGCCACAAAAAAAAAAAAAAAAAAAGAAAAGAAAAAAAAAAAAGAAACATGTCAGAGATTGTTATTTGTCAGCCCCCAAATAAGCACACCTCCCAAAATTCATGTCTTTGTGGAGTTCTTTCTCATCTTAACTCTGAGCTTGGCTGTATGCCTGGCTTTGGCCAGTGAAATTTTAGCAAGTGGGATGAAAGGAGCAGTGTAGTAAGTGTTTGAATACTGCTGCTTGTTCTTTTGGAACACTTCTTCACGGAACTCAACCACCAGGCTGTGAGGAAGCCAAAGGAACCATGCAGAGAAGACTAAATGGAAACAAACCAAAGCTCAAGGCCAAGAGCCCCAGCTGAGTTCTCAGCTGGCAGCCAGGACCAACTGCCGGTCACGTGAGTGAGGCCATTTTGGACATTTCAGTTTTCCTGGTACCTTGGTCAACACCAGGTATAGCAGACAAACATGGGCAACTGTAAGAATCATGTGAAAGAACAAAAACTTAGTTATTGGAAACCACTACCATTTCAGGTAGCTTCACACACAAGCATATATATCTGCAACAGAGTGAAACAAAAATTTGAACCAGTCAGACCAGTACCGTATAGTACTACACAGAAATAAAACTCAAATTCAAATTCGAAAAGCCTGCAGAACTTCCTTTTATAAAAAACTCTTTGAAATATATAAGGCGCATTGTCTGTGTCAGAATATGATATTTTATTAGGCTTTCTTACTTTACATTGTCTGTCTTTCTTCTTCCTGCTCTTATGTGAATACACACAAAATCTATTTCAGTAGCATTATCTTTGCTCTCAGGAACAAAGAACGACCTTATTACATTTACCGATATCATCACTACCCCTTTCACATTTTAATTAGCACCAAATTGTGGGAAAACAATTATGCAAATTGTTACTGGAGGTAGTGGCCTGTCTGTGTCCTTCAGGATTAAAATAATGCCTCTGAGTCCTGGTGAAGAGTAAGTCAATGACAAAGTCAGTATCCAGGCCAGAGGAAGAAATAGAGAAAAAGTACGAATGTTTTGTGCATCTTTGGAAAGGCTTCCCTTAATCCTGAGATATTTGGGTTTGGATTTTCATACATATATAAAACTCAAGCGAGTTTTCTCTTCAAATTATACAATAGTATCTAGTAGGCTCCTGTCTAATTATTACCTGGAACAGTCATTTCTTCCTGTTCTAGATTATTCAGGACCCTGCTTTATGTTCTTATATTGCCTTGTTATGTGTATCAATTAACACAATTTAAAATGAGCAATTATTATTTAAATATTAAGGCGATATGGAAAGGAACTTTGTTTTTTCTTATCATTGTCTCCAAAGCCACTCTAGTACATCACTATTCCTACCTTTCATTTGAACTCTCAGGTTGAAGTGGTGGGTATGAGGGATGGAATGGGAAAACATCAGATTTATAATCTATTCTAGGTCTTGCAGAAATAGTTCAGTACTTATTGCTATCTTTCCATGTGCTCTTGTTCCATCATTAAGAATTGGTGGTGGCAGGAGCAGACAGCATGACTTTCACTTTATAGGTCCTCGGGCCATGAAGAGTAATATGTGGATCTGATGGAAAAGATATACATCATTCAGAGGTAATGAAATTTGAGCCAGGTGCAGTAAATAAATGAGTCAGTGAGTGCATTCTGTTGCTGGAAAAAAGAGTGCATCTGTGTGATCAGTGTGGGGATTTTGAAATACAGCAACATGTGGAAATTAGTGTAGCCATCTTGCTAGGTTTCTTAGCGTTGGGAACAACTTGAGAGCTGAGATTTTGTATTCAGGCTGGACTTTATGTAAGAAAAGGACAAAGTTCTATATTTTTTTTGAGTCGTTGAAATTCAGGGTCTCTATTATAGTACCTTACCCTACAATCTAAACACATCTAAGGGCAAATATAAGCAGCTACATTTGTAATTATAAAATTTGTTTTACTGCTTAACTTGGCTCTCCAAATGTAAGATCCATAAAGACAAGTATCTGTCCTGTTGACAACTATGTGCTCACCCTGAGCATGATATTTTACTTTATAAGAGACAGATGATAAGTACTAAGTTTTTAAAAGCGTAAATATATACTTGCTACCTTTCTAGGTCTGGACATGGAGTGCCTTTAAGGATCTTTGTAAGCTTCAGTACTATTGGATTTTGAGTGTACTGATGCTGTGTTAATATTATGTGAAAGTAAAGATCAGTTGTTTGAAAAATATGAGCGTATAAATACGCATCTTAATTGAATACCTTATTTTTGAGATGAGTGAGAAATATATTAAATTACAGAGTTTAGAAGACCACATTGATAAGTCCTCTGTATGCATATCCTTTTGCAATGTGACTTTTAAGTTGCCTACCATCAGAAGGTAGGGATTGTTTCCCTAATCCTGGAATCTGGACTGGTCTTGTAACTTGCTTTGGTCAACAGAATGTTCTAGACATAGCAGTGATCCCGTCCCAAGCCTAAGCTTCAAATACCATTGTTCACTTCTACTTTTGTCTATTAGAGTCTTCTTTGTTTCCTGAGAAAAAGCCAGCTTGCTAGAGGATGAGAGATTATATGAAACAGAGATAAATCATCCCAGCTAAGCTCATCCTAGATATACCAGCTCCCAGTTAGTCCCTGAGATGAATTCAAATGAATAAGCAAACCTAATAAAAAAAAAACTGGTAGGGCCAGATCAACTGAACAGCTCAGCTGACCCACAGACTGTGTGCAATTATAAACAAATATTATCTTAAAACAACAAGTTTTATGGTGATTTGTTGTGTAACACAATTACAACTTTTAAAACGCTATTGTTACTGCATAATGGATAAATAGAGGAAGGTCATAAATGGGAGCAAGACATGCAGTTAACAATGCTTAAGTAACACCAGAATACTAAAGGATAAAGTTTCTGGTTTTGATATCAAATGTAAAGTAAGTAAACAAGGTCATAACTGATCTTTTATAAAGGTGCCTGCATAATAATGATGGCAAACTAATGGGGCAACAACTAAGAAGGAAAATTTATAAGACCATTACTAGAAGACCTAAAAATAGTGAGTGCTTTTTGAATACTTTTTCCTGTATCATCCATTGCAAAAAACAGTAGAGACAGGAAAGGAACACCCTGAAATCTTCTCTTCTCTTTCTCCTTAGATTCCTATCAATGCCTCCCACTGGCTAAATCAGAAGGTGCTATGGCAGAAAGCCTGAGGAATAAGTGGGCAATGGTCAGTGGGCAGACTCTTACAGTATGTAATGTAGGACTGGAAGGAAATGGAATGCATCTGAGAGAACAGGGTATGCAGAAGAAACACATTGGGTTTATGAAACTCACAAACGTTTATGCATCAAATATAAAAATAAATTAAATATGCTCACATATTCTGTTAAAACTGAATGCATATCCTTTGGGGTTAGATGGAACTGATTCATATATATCCAGGAATAAAAACTTTTATAAAAGGTCTTTCCAGTATCTCACAATATACTGTCTGCAAGTTCCAATGTGTGGGACTGATGGTCAGCTCCTAAACAGAATCTTGATAGCCACCCTCTGTATTCTTACCACTTAAAATGTCAACCAAGGCTCGTAGCGTCAGCATCTGGAAACCCTTTGAGAATTCTGAATCTCAGATCCAATACAAGATCCACTGTACTAGGAATTTGATTTCAGCAAGATCTGGAGGTGGTTTCTCTCTGTAGGCCAGCTAACATTTGAAAAGTTCTCCTTATATATGATGATAGACTGGCTCTCTCTTAGAATCTTATGGTACCTTACTTTGTCATTGTAATCACAATTTAACTCATCATAATACAATATTATAGTATATCATATCCTTCATTTCTGATGAGACCCTGAGACATGAGCAAATAAGCCTCATAATGCATTGTCATTGAGCAAATGAAGAAAAGGAGGCATAAAGAGATTGAAAGGATCATAGCTCTGAGCTAGTGAGTGGTGAATTTGGGTCATGCCTGACATATTAATGACAGATTTCATAACCTTTCCAACACTGAGACAAAGTGTGCAGGGTACGAAGGTGAGTAGGAACAGTCATTACACAAACCAGTAAACTATTTGAGGCCACATTTGAATTAAGAAACTGGACAGGATTATGTTTAACATGTAACTATAACATTTTAAAAGTTGTAATTGCATTATACAAAAAATCACCATAAAACTTATTGTTTTAAAATAATATTTGTTTATAATTGTACACAGTCTGCGGGTCAGCTGAGCTGCTCAATTGACCTGTCCCTAGCAGTGCTTTTGATTTAGGCTTACCGATGCATTTGGACTCTTCTGAGATCCTCCACACAAAATACAAGTGATTATTTAATTGTACTGCATTCCAGTCTCATTACCAGCAATTGAACATGTAAATGTCAGTATCATCCTTAATTATTTTAATACTTGAAAATAGTTTTCATATACTCCCAAACAATTGTAAAGCTTAGCCACAAAGTGTTTTGTTTTTTAATTTCTTAGTTTTGTGGGTGTCTTTTTTGTTACCAAAGAAGATGACCTATGTAGAACCTAAAAACTAATTTTTATCTTTCTCTTCACAAGCATTTCAAGGATCATATCAGAAAGATACACAGCACTCATGCAAATAAAACAAGAAAACAATTTCAAGCAGATGAGTACCTCAGTGTTATTGGTGTAGGATGTGTAAAAACAGTAATAGCACCAACAAAAGCAATTTTCATGGTAGTCTTCTAAAAAGTGATTGAGATGCAGAATTTCCATTATTTTATGAAAGTCCGAGTAAATCCAACAAGTACTGTCTTATTCAAAACTGTGGATGTCACCATATCACAAAACATAATGTACTATCTTCATAAGAATTGATTTTTAGGCTGCATTTAAGTTATCATCATCAGTCATGGGCTGCCTACAGATAGATCACAACTATCAGGACAAATGGAGTTTTTCAAAGTACCCTTGTGATGACTTTGGTTGCTGGCCCATTTTCTGGTCCATCTCTTTTCTTCTACACTTGGTCAACCATGCCAAAGATAGACTATGCTTTTCCCAATGATAGCTGAAAATGTTCACAAATTATAACTACACCATTCAGCTCAAATGCTTAAACATTCACAGCAAAACGGATTGATTTTCTCTAGCAACATACAATAAAATGCTCTCTTCAATGTCTTGTAATTAGTTCTAATATCAGCAAGTAAATTAAAGACAGCAAAACAAAATTTCTCCATCAGGCGTTTATCAGCCCCTCCATAACCTGTACAGCGGCCTTGCCCTGAACTATAAGGTGGATAAATGAAGGGAATGCTGAATTTGGCATTCAGCTTACTCTCGGATAATCTAGCTCATCTTTCTCTGCTGGCATGAGACAGAAATAACATCAAAGGGTGATAAACTCTTTCCTGCAAACCAAGGGTTCCACGGTTCATTGGCCCCAGGCCTAATCTATCAATCCATTTGCTACACAATAAAAGGTAAGAAATCCATTACAGATCTGTTATGAGCCCTGGCAGGTGGTCTACGGCACAAACGGAATACATCAACCAATCCAACATTTGGTGTCCCTTTTCTACAGCTTGAAGCACTAGGGGTCTGCTGACATGGATGTAGTAGTCGTAAGTTAGTATTAAATTCTTTTTGGTATATAAATAAACTCACACATTTGATGTATGAGCATAAAAATTTACAGAAAGTTTCACTTTTTTGCATGATTCTGACCTTTTATAAAAATAGCTCTGTTATTTTATTTTACTTTTGTATTACATATTAGCTTTGCAGGCGATATAATAAATGAAACTGGGTTAGAATTTACAATCTGTGTTCTCAAATACAGCCTTTAATCGTCTCTCCTTATTCAATCTCAGTTTAAGGAGCTGGCATATGAAAACCTCTATTAAATGCCATTTCAAGATTGTTAAATTATTAGAAGGAAAGGAAACGCCCTTTAGTTTTAGAGTAGCTGCTATATCATCTAGTAAGGAAATGTGCTGTAGAAACCAAAAGGAAAGATAAATTATTTTGCATTATCAAAATCCCTTTTCATTATACATTTTCTTCTCCTTTCTAAAATTCACTGCCATAGGGCAAACACCTTTGTGCACATAAAGGACTTAAAATGTTACACCGAAGGTCAAGAACTATAGAAGCTTTCTCTTCCATTTTCTTTTCAACACCATTATACTTTTCTTCAATAAATTCATCATGAATAGAAAAGTTTGCCAAGAATAGGAAAAATTGTTATTGGAAATTAGCTTATCTTTTTAATAAAGTCTCAGGTTGAGCATACTTAAATAAATTTGCATGGTGGATACATATTACCAATATATATATAGTGGCAAAAGAAAATTTGAATATGGATATGAGTTGTGGCACAAGTACCAGTGTTTGACAATTCATGTTGGATTTTTGTTTGTTTAGTTTAAAAATAGTATTGTCTAAAAATGAACAAATTATCTTGTATTAGGTGAGGTTTCCCAGAAGAATATTTTCTGGCACAAATATTTTCTGCATCATTTTGCATAAAAGGGGAAAATCAGCATCAAGAATGGAAGTAAAGGAAGGGGAAGGAGAAGCAGGATGAATGCTCAATCACTCTCTGCCTGGATTTCTGAGATATGCTCGGGTCAACAGATTGATTGCAAAGATAGTCTAGATTTAAAAGATCTTTTAAAGTATGCCTACATATTAGTTATTGAGAAAGAACGGTTAATACTCATATGATCAGATCAATTTTACATGTCTGTATCTGTTAATGTAAACAAACATTTTGAAGATAACGATACGCAATATTGCAACCATTGTCAAGTTTCTATCATCCCATTTTGTAAACCTATAATGTTACTGTTATGCATTTACTCTAGTCGTTTGTTTTGTCTCTTTTGCTTTTTGTCTTTCTTATGTGTCTTTTTTTTTCTCTTAAATAAAAAAAATGTAAAAAATAAAGTATGCTTGCACTTAAACGTGGAGATGTTGTTGTTTGAAAACAACAGTGAACTACTTAGACTTCTTAAGCAAGTGATGATAAAAATTCATGATTTTCCAGTACATTTTATCTGAAATGCTAGTTGATCATAGACAACGAGAACAATGAAATCAGCAGAATGGCGAGCTTGCCCGCAAGCCTTCCATACCTTCCATTAGGGCTATTTTGCTATCGTGGTTACTCTCACTGTCTTCACTTTCAGCTTTCACATTTGTAATGGTGGCACATAGTTTAGTTTCCTCTGCAACAACCAGCTTTATAACTATCTGGCTAAGGTGCTTCAGAAAAAAAATTTGTGACCCTAATTTTTGTAAAGTCAACACTTTTAAGCTGTTACAATGAGTCAGGTACTGTATTACACATATCATATGCACTGCCTCACGGTTCTCACCGCAACTTGTAGATGCTAGAACTGAAGTGTGAGAAGTATAGGTACAAGATCACCCAACTAGTAATGGGTGGAATTCAACATCCACAAACCTTATCATTAATCATTACACCAAAGTGCCTTCTTAGCAATTCTCTTTACTTTTTGTTTCTAAAATGCCTGAACCATATTCCCCATATTGCCTAAAATCTCAATCATTTCAAAAATTAAGGATAGATCTTTAGTATCTTATTGTCTAAAAGCAGTGATTAATTTGTTAGTAATAACGATTAGATTTCTTTGACAACCAAATCTCCACTTTACTGAATTATCAGGAGTGCCTCATCAGATGCTAGTAAGGATGGTAATGCTGCTGGTAAGAATATTAGGATTAATTGTAATCATTTAGTGCCGGGCTGGCCCTGCCTCTAAAAGCCTACTGTTTGTTCTCATGGCCAGGGTGACACTGTATACAGTATATATTTATATGTAAATATATATTTATATACATTTTTGTTCTTCTAAAGTGGGTACTCATAAGAAAGAGAAAGCTATTAAAATTATGATGGGATAACAGGCAAAACCAGGATTGCAAGAACAAATTGAGATGTACTCATGACACACAGCCTAGTAATAAACCCCATTGCAGCATGCAATTACAGGAAGCAAAGTCAAGGATGCTTATATTATAAACTTTAAATTACTATGCCCTTCTCCCAGCCCTCAGCTTCAACCTATGTAGCAACTATAAATTAGAGATATGAATATTTATAATGCCAAGCTCTATAAAATTATGCATGTCCTTTAAATAAGGCAAGGGTGGGAATTGATTATGATATGCTTACAGCAGCATGTGATACATAGTCACTCATTAGATAGTTGTTGAATGAATAATTTAATGAATAAATAAATGCTCTTCTGTAATTATTAACTATATAATGAAAACTTCCAAGATAATGGACTTTTGAAAATAATCAGATTATATGTGTAATAGATAGGCAAACATCATCTTCTTGTATAATAACATTTCACGAGTTTATAAAAATAAGAATTGTCTGGATTATATTACAAATCTATTTTATGGAGGAGTATCATGAGCATATCAAAGCTCCAATGAAACTATTTGACCCTTGCTATTACTCCTAGCTATGACAGACTTTTTATAATCATCATTTTTATTAATACTACATATTATATAGCATTTTGTTGGGGTCCTCTAAATAACAGTCAACATGATAATAACTGCAGTGAAGATACTCTTCTTTCATTAAGAATATATATTAAGGGCAAGACTGAATGATCACCATAGAACTATCTGTTAATTACTATTTTGTGATAGGGAATTAATTGAGCAAGGAGTGAAAAAGTCAAACATTAGCTTCATTCCCCTTTCTCTTTTTCGCTTTCTACACTTACAGTAATGACTAATGATCACTGGCATCATATGGAATTACATGTGGAAAAAGACCAAGTATTTATTTACCTGATACAAGTCAGAAGAACATCTGTAAAGTATTTACTGCCCAGATAGATAATGCAAGTAACAAGAATAAATGTTAACAAAAATGAACCATTTTTCTGGAAATTTAGATATGACTACTCATATATTATAAAAAATGGTCTGGCATAGGAGTTGTATTATATTTTTACATTCATAATTTTGAAAAATGTATTATTTCATATTTATAGCACATAATGATTTAATAATTTTTATTTTGTGATTTAACTTGAAAGTAATTCCAACAGTATTATCAATATTACAAAAGTACTCATGTATTAGAGCTTTGTTTTATATATATATGCGCTTTTTTATTTTAAAGAGGAAAAAGATAAAAATAAATGAAACAGATTTTCAAAACAGATTAATAAGACAGTTACAATAATTAATACATTGCACATCGTTGTATTCATAGTATTTAGAGTACAAGGTATAGTCATGATATCTTGTCCAAACAATATTAGCACAAACCTTTTTTTTCATTAAACTAAGAGAAACTAGCTGTATAACTATCTTAATTCCGTTGTGTATACCTACATTTTTTTTCTTTTTCCCTTCCTACTTTTTCCCTTTCTTTAAACTTAATTTTTTTCTGGGTAAATTCTGTCAGATTTATATGAAGATTCATTTGAATGAAATTCACTTTCTAGTAAAATTTCTTTCTTTTTTGTTTTTTGTTTGTTTTTTGGCACCGAGAGTTGAACTCAGGACCCCACACTTGCCAGGCACACACTGTGCTGCTGAGCTATATCCCAGGCCCAAAATTTCTTAATTGTGTCTAAAATGTTTTACTCTTAGTTTGTAATATTTTATTTTGTCAAGGTACTAAAAAAATGAAATAGCCATTTTATAAATAAATAGTCAACTACCACCCAAAACTTAAATTAATTCAGTGCAATGAAATCATTATGATTATTTGGGAATATATAACATAAACTACTGTAAATGGACTACAATCAAAAGTAGGCATGTAAGTAATTGTGAAACAACACCCACATGTTTTTTATATTGTGCAATCATCAATTTTCCACAGGAGAGTAGGCCCTAGAATGTTATTTTAAAACATAGACTTTCAGAAATCAGGGCAAAACCAAAACAATGCATAGTTTATTTAAAAGAAAAAATATATAGTTTTTATATCCAGAAAAGCAATGTAATGAAGTCCATGTCTTTTTGTTTGTTTGCTTGTTTCTAGACTATTGTCCACATGAAAGTCATTTGGTTGTCACCAAAATGCTAAACAATGCTGTTTATTTTGGAATTACTTTTAGATTTAAATAGAGAGGTAATGGTGTCAAGTCACAAAATTTTCTAGGACTATCTAGAAGGCATGTGACTAGTTCAGATTTAGGAGACTCCTTCCATCGAAATAATCCTAAATCTATCCAATGAATGCTCCAGCTTTTCACTTTTTCAATCTAATATAGAAAGCATGCAACATAACTTTAAAAATAGAATGCTAAATAATTGTTCGGTTTTAAATAATAGGTAATTGAAAAATTAACAACACATAACATGTAAAAAAGAGGAATGAAGAATAAGGGAAATGAAGTTCCAAAGATGCGAAAAGAGGAGAGAAAAGAAAAATGAAGAGAATGAGGGACGAGTGAGGGGAGGAGAGGGAGAATGCAGAGCAGAGAATGCATCACACACGCTATTAGGGTAGTAAAGAAATGTTACAATCCATACCTGTATGCATATCCATATAGAAAGGCAGATTCATGATAGAAAGATGTTACTTCATACTAAGACACACTTCCGAAAGGAGAGAAAGACAGTGACGGGGATGTGTACTTTTCACACACAAAACCAGAGAACACACACAAATATGAAGGGATATATAATGAAAATGACACAGAAACATGTCTGTGTAAAGATCATAGAATGAGACAACCAGTAAAAGGAACACAGAGATTAGCTTTCGTATTTCTATTTTGAGGACCATATGGGTATTTTTTTGTTAGCAACTATAAAGGCAAAAGCTACCTATTAGATAAAAATGAGGATATTACCTCACGATCCTTATCTAGAAGTACTCATGATTTAAAATGAGGGCTATTCAGCACACAGCAGTATTTTCAGTTTCTGCTTTAAAGTAAAACCACTCAGGTCAAGGCAAGGTAATGTACTTTCACAATGAACTCATTGTATGGTTAGCCACTTCCGTAAAAGAGTAACTAGGGTTAAATAGTGTTCCTCCACTTATAGTGGTTCAATTTTTGAATTTTCAGCTTCACAATGATGCAAAAACATAGCCATACAACCATTTTACTTTCAATATAGTAATCAATAAATTGCATAAGCTATGAAATACTTTACTGTAAAATAGGATTTATGTTAGATGATTTTGTCAAACTGTAGCTAAAGCAAGTGTTGTAAGCATGTTTAACATATGGGGGGGTGATTTAAAAAAAACAGGTGAATGCTTAAAGTTTTAAACAATTTATTATAGTAAAAGACATACTAAAATTAATCCTCCTCACGATATTCTCACCCACTTAGCTTATCATTCTTGCCACTTTCCAAAGAAATTCTGCAAGTCTTCTTTTGTGTCTTTACTTGAGCTATTGTGGCTGTCTCAATGTTTTGAATCATTTCAAAATATTTACCTTTCATGGGCATTTTGACTTTGGGGAAGAGTCCGAAGCCACCCAGTGCCGGATCTAGTGAATATTGCGGGTAAAGACACACTGTGATGTTTCCACAAGCCTGTCTTTCTACTGGATGACACTTGACAGCAGTGTTCACCCTATTTTAGATCACACATCTTTCATAAAGACATTCATAAAAGAGAACTTCCAGGACTGCTTCAGAAAGTGGCAGTAATGATAGGGTGAGTGTATTCCACATTGGAATGGGGTATTTTAAATTGAGATTAATGGCAATATTTCTTTTACTGCAATGAATATTTTAAAATTTAAATGTTCATCTCATATTTGATTGCTCCTTGTAGGCTAAGCTAAACTCTGATGTTTGGTAAGTTAGAGGTATTAAATTAAGTTTTGCCTTACAATGTTTCCAACTTACAATGGGCTTACCAGTGCATGACCTCGAATAAGTCAGAATGCGTCTGTTTTTACTTCCATCACTGATTTTTCCTCTTCATTAATGAAATACAGAGGTGTAAAAGTAGTAAAAGGTAAGTTGGCTAACTATACAGAATATAGCACTTTACTATTAGCTGCGGAGAAAGGCGCTTGCCATCTGATTATTTTAATGGGACATTTTTTTAGAGATATTTTGTGCTAAGAAATTGACACATTTGTATGCTAGGAAACACCATTTACTGGTTTTAAGTATATCACTCTAGTCTGTGGGTAAAGGAAGGAACTGGAAAACACCGGGGAAGAGTTCTCATTTTTTTTCTTCTCTTTTCTAATGACTGATACCTTGAAATTTAATGAGGATCAAGACTATTTCTCAGTGAGTCATTAGTCATTTTGCATTATTTTTTATAAAAAAACACTGACTTGTGTACTGATATCAGTCTGTCATTGATCATTTTCTTTTTATCCCTACATTTAAACTAACAAGGAAAGGGAGGCAGAGAGACTGATAAAAGATAATTAAATGAGCTTAATATGACTGATAAATAAGATTCCAAATCCTGTGACATTTAATGGCAAAGGTATAGCATTAAAATTATACTTTTGATATAGGACAAAGAGATTGTGCATGTTGTAATAGTAAATAGGTCTATACAAAATGGTGTCATAGTCTTCATTTTAATTTTCTATCATAAAAATTGACTATTTATTCTGTGCAGAAGAGATGCAACCTTGATTTCTGTTTCACAACTCACAAAGCTGTCATTGTATATTTTAGATAATTCTCACATATTTTCTACAGTAACAATTTTCCTGTTCTTTTTTGTGATATCATGGTGTGTTAAGATATTGTAGAACATTTTGGGGAATTCTTTTTCTTTTTCTTTTTCTGTTTCTGTTTCTTTTTCTTTTTTTTTTATTTAAGAGAAAATGGACACAAGAGAGAAACAAAAAGCAAAAAAGATCAACAAACAACAACAGCAAACCAAATACGATAAAATTATAGGTTTACACAGTGAGATGGTTGAAATTTGACAGAAGTTGCAATATTGCATATCGTTACCTTCAAAGGGGTTGCTCAGATTAACAGATATAGACATATAAAATTGATCTAATCGTGAGTATTAACTGTTCTTTTTCAATAGCTAATGCATTTAGTAGCATAGTCATTTTAAGTGGCGTATGTATAACTATTTGTAAATTTACGTCTTTTTCCTTTTCCCTTCCTTCCTTCTTTCCTCCTTTCCCCTTAGAGTAACTCTTGTTGTCATTAAAGTAACTGCCCATATCATCAGGCCTAATATAATCAAACAAAATAATTCAGAATAAAACCAATAATGAATAAAAGAATGGTCACAGAGAAGAGAAACAAAAAGCTAAAGGGACCAACAAACAACAACAACATATCTGATACTGTAACATTATAGGTTTACAAACTGAGATGATTGGAATTTGACAGTGGTTGTAACATTGTATATCGTTACCTTCAAGGGGGTTGCTCAGATTGACAGATGTGTCGCTTCCATTGTTTTATTTGTTATTGGTTTTATTCAGCACTATTTTGCTTGATTATATTAGGCCCGACAGTAAGGGCAATTATTTTGAAGACAATAAGAGGTATTACAAGGGGATAGGAGGAAGGAAGGAAGCGAAAAGAAAAAAGACATAGAGTTATATGAGGGTAAACATAAGATGGTTAAAAAGACTATAGTACTAAATGCATTAACTGGTGAGAGAGAACAGTTGATACTCATATGATTAGATCAATTTTACATGGGCATTCTTTTTCATTATTCCCTTGCTGTGACAACTGATTTTATTTGTATTATTACACAACTACAAAATTTCATTACTAGTATATGACATTCCCTTCATATGGAAGTGTCCATACACTTGCATGGCTATTTTGACTTCATTAAAAGAAGAAACTTTAGCTTTATCTTTCCATAGGAGACAACTCCCCTGAAAATGTTTTATTCAGATTGTTCCCATAATTGAGAGAAAATGTTGATATATGAAAACATTTTTCCAATAACTAGAATTATAGACTTCCTAAGCACACATTTTGATTTAATGCCATAAGATTTGTACTTGGTTCTGTTTCTAAATATTTTATCAGTCTTGTAAATAATCTGTTATAAGAATTTCAGCATCACTACCTTTAAAATACAATAAAGAACCTGAAACAATTCAAAATGAAGTCAGTTATTTTCAAAGAAGAGAAATTTTTCTCAGTTTAACATCCTCATATATTTCAATTCAGTTGTGTGCTCAATAACAAGTAATTTTTGAAGGTAATTGTGGCATTTTTGAAAGAAGCAATTTTATGTTACATGAAAATTACAGTTCTGAAATACCTTCTTGAATGGATTTGTTCCCAGTTTAAAAGATTTCAATGTGCTCTAGATTTTGAATGGAACAAAGTTAATATGTATGAAATACATTCAAATTCATGGTGAAACTGTGTTTCAAAACATCCTTGAAGAACAAAAACATATTGGGGGAAAGCACACAGGGGGACATAGGAAATGAGGCAGAATAGAATTAGGTATAGAAAAATGTGAATCTGGAAAAACGTGGATAATGTTTGGATGAAACATGGATGATAGGTGAAGGTAAAAATGGACTAAAACAGGGAAACTTTAAGTTTCTAGGTGAAAATTTGTTCCTAGATCAAAACTAACACAAAAAAATGGTCCTCACTTGGCCCTTCCTGATAAGCAAAATTAAACACAGATCAAAACTGAAAAAAAAAGAACTGGGAGTTTGGCTCAGTGGCTTCAGCACCTGTCTGGCAGGCGCAAGGTTGTGAGTTCGATCTCTGGTGCCAAAAAAAAAAAAAAAAAAAAAAAACCCTAACAAAAAAATGACATTCTTATGCAATGATGACCACGGGATCTGAAAAAAATCTGCAGTACGTGTTGTAGGAGCTTTTGTATTGGTCAGATTTCCTGTTGGGGGGACAAAATACTTGACATCAACAATTTAAAGGAGTAGAGATTTAATTTGGCTCATGATTTCAGAGAGTTCAGTCCATGCTCAGGAACAGTTTGGTGGATGAAAACTGTTTACTGTTTACCTCATGGCATTTGGGAAACATAGAGCACATGAAGAACACAAGCAAGAGATACACCCTTCAAAGGCACATCTCCAGTGATCCCCTTTTAACTAAGTCCCACACACTAACAGCACATTCAGCTATGAAGAACAGTGGATTAATCCACTGATGAGTACAGTGTCCTTGGGAACCAGTCACCTTTCCAAGGTTTTCTTAATCCGGTCAAGCTGACAATAAAGCTTAACTATCCCACCTCCAAACAAAGCCCTGTACATTACAAAAATTAAAGCTATCCTTCTGCTGGAGAGTCAATCATCTGCCTTAGCAGAAACAATAAAGTACTGTATCTCACTTAATCAGTTACCAGTTATTTAGAATCCTCAGTATTATTGTATTGTCATTTTTATATGTAAATATGGAACAGATTGGCCAGATATGATGGTATACAACTATGGTTCCAACTACTCAGGAGGCTGAGGCTGGATGCTCTCAACTTTGAGTCCAGCTTGGGCAATTTAGTGAGATCCTATCTCAAAAAACTTGAGAAGATAAATATATAAAAGATCACTAACGGTATGAACATCTACAGCCCAAAAGGAAAATAACAAGAAAATTATGATGGACAAATTCCTTGAAGACTCAAGTTAAAAAAGCTGACAGAAAGAAAAAATCTAACCATTTCTATATCTATTCAAGAAACTGAATCCATTATTAAAAACCATCCCATTGAAACGTTCCATGCCAGATGTCCTAACAATTGAATTTTTAAATTGCCTAAGGAAGAAATCATATCAATCTTCAATAATTATTTCCAGAAAAAAAAGGAAAAGAGGAAGCATGTTCCAACTTATTTTATAAAGCCAGCCTAATATTGCTACCAACACTTGAAGGGAATATTTAAAGAAAAAAGTTATTGGCCAATCCCTGTCATGAAAATTGAGCCCACCAATTTCTGAAAAGTATAAGGCATTATGACCAATAAGGTGTATTTCAGGAATCTGAAAGAGGTTTCACATTCAAAAATCAGTGGCTATAATTTACCGCATTCACACAAAATGAGGAAAACAATGCAATCATTTTAATTAATGCAAAGAAAGCATTTCACTATATTTAATGCCTGCTTATAATACAAACTTCAACTGAGAATAAAGAGAAATTTTCTATACTGATTAAGAAAGCAAACAACTGCAAACAGTGTAAGCATTGTATTTAATGAAAAGCACAGAAAGCTTTCTAAGGAGACACAAAATAAGATAAGGCTTTCCATTATCACAACTTTCATTTTAACATTGTGTTGGAGGGACTAGTCTTTGCAAAAAAGACAAAACAAAAACAAACAATCAAACAAAAGACATTCTTAAAAGCACAGGGATTGAAAAGAGAGAAACTGCTTCTATTTTATGACATAGTTTTTTTGCATTAAGAACACAAAAGAGACAGGGATTTAGCTCAGCGGCCTAAGCGCCTGCCTGGCAGGTGCGAGGCTGTGAGTTCGAACCCTGGTACAAAGAAAAACAAAAGACCACAAAAGAGTCAATAAACTGTTAGTATTAATGAGGAAATTTAGTAAGATGATTGTGTATATACTGAATATACAAAAATCAATTATATCCTTACAGACTATCAACAAAGAACAAAAAAAATTTATAATTAATTCCATTCTTATTAGGGTAAAAACATCAAATATCTAAGACGAAATCTGATAATTCACATGTAGCACTTCTGGACTGAAAACTGCAAAATATTACTAAATAATTCATTAAAAAGAAGCAAATTAATGGAGAGATAGCCTCCATTATCATATTAGATAATTGAGTATTATAAAGATGTTGATTTTGCTACAAATTAAACATAATTCTAATCACTATCCTGGCAGAGTTCGTATAAAATTGACCTGATAGCTCTAAAATTTATTCAAAGAATCAAAAACAGCCAAGACATACTTGAATAAGAAGAATAAAGTTGGAGTGTTTACAGTGCCAAATTCCAATTTTTAAAAATAAAAATGAATGTGTATATATATTTACAAACATACAATTAAATGCTATTCAGTCATAAAAAGAAATAAAGTTGTGACACATGTTACAACATGGTTAAACCTTGAAAACAGTATGCTAAATAAACTAGGCCGGGCACAAACAGAAACACATCACGTGGTTCATTTATATGAAATATCTAGAACAGGCAAATTTATAAACATAGAGGCTACCAGAAGTTGGGGGCAGAGAGGCATGGGGAACAAGTACTTAACAGTTAAAGACTTGTTTTTTGTAGTGATAGAAAAATTTGAAGATACAAATTTTCACAGAATTTTGATGATGATTGCAATCCATACTACTGAATTATACACTCAGAAATAATTAAAATGACAAATTTTGTGTTATATACACTCCAGCACAACTAAAGATAAAATAATATATGAAAAACTTTGAATTGTACATTTTAAATGTGTGGATTTAACAGTGCATTAATTATATCTCAATAAATCTGTTTTTAAAAACCCAACATAGTTATATTACGCCATTTGATACTGGTTGAATTAGAGACATAATTAAATGAAACAGGATAGCGATCTAGAGATCACCATAGCTATGTATTGGGAAAATTACTGCTTTTCAATAAATGACGCTGGCTCAATGGATGTTGCTTTTCATTATAAATTTATAGGTATTACTTGTTTTTGAGGAGTAACTATGTATTAAGAAATGTACGCTTTTAAGATTAATTAATTTATTTTTATGGCACTGGGGATCAAACTCACAACCTCATGCCTGCCAGACAGGCGCTTAAGCCACTGAGCCAAACTCCCAGCCCTAGTTTTTTTGAGGCAGAGTTGCACTATGTAGCTCAGGCTGGCCTTGCGGTCCTGTTGTAGCCCAAACCAGCCTGGAATTAACGCTCCTCCTACCTCAGGCTCCCAAGTGCTGGGATTAAAGGTGTGCACTTCCACGCCCGGCCAATATTTTTAAAATTAATTTAAAAGTATCCTAGGTGAAAAATAAAGACTCACAAACAAAGTAAGTAGATAAATTAAAAAAAAAAATAAAGCAAGAACCTTTCATAAGTGATCGTGACTTATATTATTTGTTGAGCTAGACCACCTCTATCTTACTTAAATACAGTTAATAGACAGTTGATCACTGAAGTAATCACTTCACTTTTCAGTCCAATTCTTTAGAATAACTTATGCAAAACATAGTGGCAAATATTGTGGGATTTGTTCATTAATGTACAACTATTCACTACCTCCATTTTTTTAAATCTGTAATAAAACATAAAGAAATATCAAATGGTCAATTTAAAAAACACAAAGCGAAACAAAACAAAACTCCACACACCAGCTATTTCCCCCACCAATAATGCACCTAGAAAACAAAAGAAATATAAACACTTAGACCATTTAACACATATGACAGAAGAGATGGTTAATGTCTAACCTTTATCCACTGGAGGTTTGTGTGTTTGAGTTTATTTTCAAGTTTATCTTGCTCTTCCGGGCTTATGGGAGCACTTACAAGTGCTATTCCTCTGGTTTCATTTAATTGTTTTAGAATTCCCTGGCGCAGGGGCAGCTCTTCCGCCAGTAACTGAAACAGACAAAGGCAGCAACGTTTAAAATGAATTACAACACAATTCCAACTGCCTTGTCTTCACCTTTATTGATTAGTCTATCAAAATGAACAGACTTGACCGAAGGCCCAGTGGTACCTCAAATACCAGCAGTTTTCTACAGAGCACAGAGATGGTGCACTCAGACACATACTTCCAAATAGACAAGCCTTCCTGCAAATGAACAGATTATTTTATCCTGCAGAGACTATTTTTTTTTAAAAAAGAAAAATGTTAAGGGGTATGATGAGCTGGAAAAGAACACCCTGAACAGAGCTATTCTGAAAACTCGTATCTATCAGAAATGATGTGAATAAGTTCACCAACTTCTCAGGTACCATAGTCAGTCATAGAATACCATAGATGGTACTGAGTAAGCAAATGCACTCTCAGCGTACACGGTGTTAAGCACTGTGCTAAGATTTTCTCACATATTATCTCAGTTTCTCTTCAGACTACCGTAGTTTTAGAAGGTAGTTCCTAATATCTTCATTTTCTATAGAAGAAATCGGAGACAGGGAGGCTAAATAACAGCCCTAAGGACACAAACCTAGCAAGCCAAAGAGCAGTGTTCCGAACATGGAGGGTTTCATTCTGGAATTCTTAGTTTTCAGCATCACATATTTTATGCCTTTTCTCAAAATCTACAAAACCATCATGATGCTAACAACTGTATTTTATTTATGTTGTCTAGAGATGCAGTGCCCAACGCAGTAGCCCCTTGACACATGATGCCATTTAAATTTAAATTAATAGCCGGGCGTGGTGGCGCACGCCTTTAATCCCAGCACTTGGGAGGCTGAGGTAGGCGGAGCGTTGTGAGTTCGAGGCCGGCCTGGGCTACAACGCGAGCGCAAGGCCGGCCTGAGCTGCATAGTGCGACCCTGCCTCAAAAAACCAGGGCCGGGAGTTTGGCTCAGCAGCTTAAGTGCCTGTCTGGCAGGTGCGCGGCTATGAGTTCAATTCCCGGTGCCGCAAAAAAAAAAAAATAAAATAAAAAAAAATAAATAAATAAATAAATAAATTTAAATTAATTAAAACTCAATGAAACGAAATAAACTGACATCTTTACTCACACTAGCCCCTTTCCAAAGGAACATTTGGCTAGTGGCTATGGAAATGGATAATGCAGAATGTTTCCATTATCATAGACAGGTTTAGTGGATGATACTTATATAGTTTGTCTAATAGGAATAGAAAATGAATACATATTTACTAATAAATAAATGCTTCTATCTATAGAATGTTATCAATTACATTGTTAAATATGATACTCAGTATAATTAAGAAAGATGAATTTCCAAAAACGGGCTGAATTCATTTTTTTCAGAGTATGATCATCTTCAAATGGTTCACAAACTTTTTAAGTTTCTTGAATCCCGAATACCTAGCATAATGTCTGACAGAAAGAAAGTGCTCTGTATTTGTGTACAACATTAAACAAAATTTTCCACTTTATCTCTTGGTAGGTTGTAAATTTTTGTTTCATAGAAATAATCAGTTGAAATTGGACTCTATTTCACATTGGTAAACCAAATGAATCATTGATAAATAAGAAATCCCATTTCCCTTTGATTAAATAACCTTGCAAAATGATAACATCAATCACTTTTATTTATTTATTTTTGTTTTGTTTTGTTTTGTTTGTGGCACTAGGGATCAAACTCACAACTTCACGCCTGCCAGACAGGGTCTTAAGCCACTGACCCAAACCCCTGGGCCTAGTTTTTAGAGGTAGGGTCACACTGTGTACCCCAAGCCAGCCTCAAACTCACAACGCTCCTCCTACCTCAGCCTCTCGAGTGTGGGGATTAAAGGCGTGCGCCACCACACCCGGCAGCAATGACTTTTAAAAGATTAATATGAACATCAAATAAGATAGCAATAGTAAATGCATCTAATATTTGGCCCAAAATAGGAGATGAGTAAATATTAATTCCCTTTCCCTTTTACCTTTCCCTCAACAAGTAAAATAAATCACACCCAAAAGAGTTGCTTAACCTAAATATTAGAATTATGAAAATTAATCCAACTGCACAATCAGAGCACCTCAGTCAGTTGTGCGAGGTAATCAGTTATGAGTAGAAATCATGGTAATAACATAAGAAAAGTCACTTGAGTAAGCTGGCTATCTATTCAACCAGTATGGAAAGTGAAACAATACCAGTTCTTGCCACCCTCATATCTAACAAACCAAAACAAAACATTGCTTCAGGCAAACACAACATCTTTAATCAGAGATTGAAGTAGAGTTATTGGTTTGCCAATTAAGGCCTTCTCTTAGAAATGAGAGGCTTTCCTACAAAGACTCCCCCAAATCGTCACATACATAGCCCAATATAGACTGAATTGTAATTCCCATTTATATTGATATTTTACGATTCAACACTGTTTTTCAGTTTTTCAAATTATTTGAAGCTATGGGAATTTTGAACAAATCTAAAATTAACTGCAAATTAGTTTTAAAATTAACTGCTATTCACTATGTCTGTACAGACGCAATATATAGATAATATGTGCATTTATGCATACGCACATATCTACATATACAGACATACGTATACTCATATACACAAACATATTGTACTGGTTGAAGCCATTGGCTTAAGACAAAATAAAGTTGTGAGAAAAAAACACTTTAGTAAGAAAGTATAAATAATATATTGGGTGGGAAATCAATGATTAAATACATTTTAGAAATAGATTTTATACAAGTAGGCCCTGGGGGAATTTAGAAAATACAATTACCTTGACTTGTTCGAGCTTTTCTGTTAGCTGTTGCTCATTTCCAAGTTCAAGGGGAATACTAGCAATGTTATCCACCTCTTCCAACCATAAAACAAATTCATTTAAATCTCTTTGAAATTCTGACAAGATATTCTTTTGTTCTTCTTGCCTGGAGAAAGAAAAATAAAATTGTTATAAATGACATATTTCTCAAGTTTTCTTTTTTGTTAGCAAACTATAAAGAACACAGCAAACACTTTAAAATTAAGCATTTGAAAAGATGGCAACAACATATAATTCATTTTAAGAAATTCATTCACTTTGAACAAAGTATTTTCAACATTTCAAAAATCTTTGAAAGATAAGAGATCAATATTGATCAAGAAAAGCTCTATTTTAAAAATTCCATACCATTATATTATTACATCAAAGCAAGTTTTCTTGACATAAACACTATTGACATTTAAGGCTGGAGGATTCTTGGCTGGTAGGGAATTTTCTCTGCATTGCAGGATATCCAGCAGCATTCCTGGCCTGTATACACTACCTGCCAATAGCAACTTCTTATTCCTCTCATTTGTGACAACCAAATATGCCTAATATCCTGCTGAGTATATTACTGCCCCTTTACGGGAACCATTGCACTAGAGTATATGTATGACATGAAGTTGTGTGCTTTGAAATGCTTCATTAAAGCACACTTTAGGGAAATTAACAGACAAAAGTAAAATCAAGGGCTTAAAATAAAACTGCAAATGAATTCCAAGTTATGAATCAAGGTCTTTTTTGAGGAAAGACAAAGTTTGATCTATGTTTTACTAGTGGAAAATTTTAGTTATAAAAGTGCATATAATGTATGCTATTTAATTAGCCATAAATTTATTTTTACATTTTGGACAAGAAGATTATAACTGAACAAAAGGGTTTGCACTTAAAATAATTACAATTTTTTTCTGCTTTGTTGTCTTTTGGGAGACATGTAAGCTTTTAATGTAAACCATATAACTAAGGAAAATAAATTATAAGGGAAAGAATGTCATCAGCATCATAGAATCTCTATTGCCTGCTTATAATTCCTACCTCTAAGTATAGCTAGTCACCTGTCAATTTTGGATATTTCGCCTGTACTGAATATTAAGCAAATGGAATCATATAGTGTGTATGCTTGCATCTTTCTTCTTCCACTAAATGTTGTGTTTATAATAATCCATATTGTATATAGTTTTCATTTGTCTATTATCCTGGCTGTGTGGTATTCAATGATATAAATATACGACTGTTGATGGACATTTGGGCTGTTTCCTGTTTTTATATGTTAAAGAAGTCATTTTTTTTGTTTCAAGTCAACCGATGTTTATTGACAATTTACTATCTTCCAGTAAATCTAGAGTGTTGGGATTAAAGACTGATATATTATATACCCTTTTCTGAGGATTTCACAATTCCTGAGAAGAAATAATCATGTAAACCAAGGAGTATGGTTCAGTGTTACAGGAAGACTGGTTATTTCTGGGGCAAGGACTGGGAGACATCACAGAAAAGATAATCATCTGAGTCTTGATGCAAGAATATAGGTACTCATGTTGCAGGAATAAGACACAGCGTATGCAAAGACAAGGCTTTCAGAGAATTACAATTATACTTGTTCCTCAAACCAGAATCTGGCTATTGGACTTCTGTTTGTCTATATTCAATTTTGCGATTTGATGGTAACTTGTTCAAAGTCTGTTCTGGTACATAAAATGTGACATTCTGTCCTATTCTAAACACAGGAACCAGAAGTGTTCTGTGAAAACCCAAGTTATATTATGTCACCTCTGCGCTTAGAACTTTCAAGTCTATGAAGAGCAAAAGTCTAAAACACACATTACATTATTGTTATACAAGGGTACAGATCTGAGTTTTCCAGTATAGCAGAGTACTTAAAATGTGACTAGTAGAAATTGAGATGAACTGCAAGTGTAAAAAACATATAAAATTTTTAAAACATAGTACAAAAAATGATCTCTATACCTTCTGCTCAGTTTTTCTATGAACCTAAAATCGCTCTAAAATAGTGTATTTTAAAAAATTAAAAGAATGAAAAATATCTCATTGATACTTTATATATCATACATGGTTAAAATAATATTTTCAGGCCAGGGATTTAGCTCAGCAGCACAAGCACCTGCCTGGCAAGTGCAAGGTTCTGAGTTCAATCGCCAGTACCAAAATAAAAAAGTAAAAAAATAATAATATTTTAATGAATTAGATTAAGGAAATATATTAAAGTTAATTTCACCTCCTTTTCATTTTTCAATGAACCAGCTACTATCTATCTATACACATATATCATATATATATATATATATATATATATATCACTTAGTTTTTCTGTTGAACATCATAGATCTATAAGATCTGCTGATTCCCTCTCTTACATCTCAACCACATTTTCATCTTCTCTTTATCTTCTTGAGAGCCACTAGTCTCCTTGTTGAGCACCTTGAATATATGAGATGGGTCTCTGCTTCTTCGTCTTTGTACTTAGTCTTTGTACTTAGTCCTTTAAATATCAAACGAGGCTGGCTCCCTCACCTCCTGAAGGCCCTCTATGATGACTCTACTTAAAATTATATCTCCTCTTCCCTTCACTTTCATAATATCTATCATACATTGTCTGATCATTAATTACTCTGAAAACTGATTTTTTAAAGAAATGAGTAACATGCTGCATAGGGTACACCATATTTCATCATTCTTTTGTCTCAAGCATTTAAGTTTTATAATTTTTCATTGTAATAATCATGCAATAAACACATTTGTTTATGCATTTTGGCTCAAGTAACTGCTATATTACTTGAAGTAAAGAAGAAAAGTTAACAATAATAATCCTAAGGATTTAAGAAACATATGGCTAAATTTCTTTGGCATTTTAGTACTAAGACTATCCATAAGCTCCCAACGATAGTTAGAAAATACTAGCTTGACCACACTTTTATAATGATTGAACATTGTACATTATAACCTTGAAAAACCTTTATTAAACATATTTTACAGTTTCTGTTAACAGGAATGTGAAAAACATTTTGTGTACATGTTTGTTATTTATGTTTCTATTGTCATTTATATATTATATCTATTATTCATTTTATTCTGAGTGTTTTGTTATTTGTGAGAGCTCTTTTCACATATAAGTAAAATATACTTATTGAGAATATCATTCCAGGTTCTCTTCTGTCTTTCTAATTTGTTTCTGTTTCTGTTTGTTTCTTAATAAATAATGAAATTGTTTATTTCTTTGTTACTTGTTTCATTGATATTATTCCTAAAGTAATGTCTGCATATAATTGTTAATAAATTCACTTTTATTCTGGATCATTATTCTTTCATTTGAAAACCTAAATGTTTAATTTGTCTTAAATTTGTATAGAGTTAAGTTTCTGATCTTGAGTTTTCAGAAATTGATATTTCTCCTCGGTAAATCTGTTTTGTGTTGATTCATGGTACTTTTTACATTATTTTTAATTTTTATGTATTACTAGGATTCTGTTTGTTGATCTACTGAAGACTTCTGCAACTACTTTAATGATGCACTACTTTAATCTTTGAGGATCTAAAATATGTTTAATTTCTGGTAGGTTAAACCATTCTTTTGCCTTAGCTATGCTAACTTATGTAACATGAATCTCATTTGGATAAATCCCGAAGTAAATCTCAGTGATAATTTTGACTTGTATTGGACTAAATCAATAAATTAATTTGTGAAGAATTACTATCTTTCCAATAAAATTCTGCTAAATTTTCTATGATATAGTGTATTTGGACACTAAGAGTATTTGGGACTCATCTGTGCACTATAAATAATTAAGTACACTTTATAATTAACCTTCAGCATTAGTTTGAAAGTGAGTAAGTTGCAGATGATTTTATGGACATTAACTGTATACTAATTTAGAAGACTCTTATGAATGCTCAGAATAAATCATTACTTACCAAAGAAAAGCTTTGCTTCAGCTCTTTGCTGTAAGCTTTCTTTTCACACACTGTGGAAAACTTTTTTCTAATGACTTAATTTTTTAAAAAGTACAGCATTTTTTAAAATATGAAAAGATTTGGTAGTCATTTCTTGTCTAGATTTATTATTTTTACTTTGAAATATAAAAATGATGGTGCCAAAATCCCACCAGAACCTTGTTTTAATCTGCTTTTCTAAGCACATGTGTTTTCTGAAATTTCAAAAGCTTGATCTGAAGTTTTTAAAAATTGCAATTTGAATTTATAGATTTGGATGATTGCAGAAAAGCAAAGGAACACAGTTAGCATTTCCAGGCTTGTCTCTTGGCAGAACAGTTTAAACATGCTTTATATTGGCATTCATCACATGAAGTGTTATTTCTTTGTTTACCTACTTGCTTAATGCTTATGGTACAATTTATTCAGGCATGTGGTAGTAATAATAATGAATGGGATATTTAACATTACCAATTTGCAATTAAGTGCTAAATATTTTACTTTTAGAGGCATTTCAATACATTTAGGTATTTTTTTTAAATGAATGGCTTCTGTTTGAAATATTGGCTCTGTTACCATTTACATTATAAATGCTCCTAATGCAACTGAAGGAAGCACATATTATGATAGTGAGAGATTTGCATAATCAGAAAGGAAGAGTTCCCAATGTGTTGCTAAATTCAATGAATTTAACATTAACTCTTAATGATCATTTTCTGTGGGGCTGCTCTTATGGTAAGAGGAAAAGATTGTCAACTCACATGGTATGATTTCAGTAGGAGAGGGGATATATCAAGTGTTTCGGGCAAGCTGCTAGATATTTTCACATTTGAATCACCTTTAACTCTTAATGATTCTTTGTATTACCTTTCTAATGCTCACAATGAAGCAATTACAGCTCAGGAGATTTATATTCCATATATCCAAATATAATGTGATTCTTCCATTTTCTGGAAGAAAAGCTCCTGTCCAAGCTTTTTGATCAACTTTAACATAAAAAATTCAGAAAATGCAGGCAGAATCTTCTTTCATCCAAGAATAATACTTAATTTCATTGAGTATACACATACCACTTTAAAATTGTATAATAAAATGGGAGGGAGAGGCAGGAGGGAGGAAGTGGAAGTAAGACCAATTAAGATGTGTTAGGTACATGGATGAATTTTGCAGGGTAAATGTAATCATTACATACTGCAAATACATTCTCATAAAAATTAAAAATAATAAAAAATGAAAAAGAAAGATCACATCCCCATTCATATTTCATACCATTGTGCTCATATCCTTAAAAATGCATCTTCAACATTGGAATATTCCTCCTCATGAATGTACTTTTTGAGATACTTAATTTTCTTGTAGATAGTACCATTATTTACACCCAAGTTGTTTGAGGTATAGTACTGCTGAATCTAGGTGTAGTGTTCCGCTCTGAATTCAATTCCAAGCTTGCAATTATATAAGATAGTATAATGCAATGTAAAGACAGTTTTTTTCTTTTTCCTGTGTCTTAAACTATACAATGTAACCACTCAGCCGCTTTTAACAATATTCCTTCCAAAGCTTGATGATAATGGCATCCAACTCTTGAAACTGTCATGTCATACTACCAAAGTTAATCCCTACATTAAATTTATTTTTCTCCAAGACTTTTCTTTGTGACTGTCAGTTAACCTCTATAAGCCATCATTTGAGATCAAGTATAGCAAATATTTCTTTTCCAGACAGTACTTTATTATGAGCAAAGTAGAGGGATTGTTCCATAATTTGAGGAACTTTAGAATTCAAGTATAAGAATACTTGTGAAATTAAAAAATTCATTCAGTTTTAGACACATATGGTTATGTACTCCAAGAGATACTGTTGGAATCAGAACCCAGGTACCAACCCTAGTTCAACAAACATGCTTCCCATATCTGGTTAGTATTTGAGTAAAAAATTATACATTGGATTATTTTGCCTGAAACTTGTACTTCATAGAAATGAAGTACTGCAAACTTGGTGTGGTGCTTGGAATTACATGCCTGCAATACCAGCACTCTGGGAGGCTAAGGCAGGAGGTCACACGTTTGAGCCCAGCTTAGGCAATTTCCTGATTTAGTGTGACCATGTCTCAAAATAAAAATAAAATAAAATAAAAAGGGCTGAGGATGTAGCTCTTTGCAAATGCCCTGTGTTCAATTTTCAGCACTGGAAAAAAGTGCTTCTAAGAAGAATAACATATTAAGGCTTCTCAGTGCATTTATGCCTTGCTATGAAGGAAATGATTAGCATCCTGCAAGGAGGCATGGAGACTGATGAGGGAAACCCTGATACTTTGCAGTGAGAGTGCCTGAAAGGAAATGTACCAGCCTAAAAGCTGCTAGTTATCAACTGAGTGTGTGAACTAGAGCAAGTTACTTAATCTCTACAGATTTCAGTTTCTTTTTTTTTTAATTAGGACAATCAATACCACTTCTGTACACTGATAATGAACTCACTGAGAAAGAAATTAGGAAAACAATACCATTCACAGTAGCATCAAGAAAAATTAAATACTTAGGAATTAACCCAGCCAAAGAAGTGAATGGCCTCTAGAATGACAACTACAGTATTCTGAAAAAGGAGACTAAAGAGGACATCAGAAAATAGAACTATATGGGACAGGGGTTTCGCTCAGTGGCCCAAGTGCCTGCTTGGCAAGTGCAAGGTCATAAGTTTGATCCCCAGTACCTACTTCCCCAAAAAAGAGAAAATAGAAAGATACCCTCTGTCCCTGGATAGGCAGATCGAAACACTGTCAAAATGACCATACTTTAAAAACTTATATTTCATGCAATTCAAATCAAAATACTACTAGCATTCCTATAGAACTAGAGAAAGCGATCCTAAAATTCGTATGGAACCAAAACAGACCCAGAATAGTAAAAGCAATCCTGGGCAATAAGAGCAAAGCATGAGGCATCATAATCCTGGACTCTAGGTTATATTACAAACTTCAGTGATTAAAAAAAAAAACAGCACAGTTCTGGTACAAAAACAGATGTGTGAAATCATGGAACAGAGTAGAGGATGCAGAGACAACCCCAAGCACATTCACCTATCTGATCTTTGACAAAGAGGTCAAAAATATAAGCCTGAGGAAAGATAGGCTCTTTATCAAATGGTTCTGGGAAAACTGGCTATCCACATGCAGAACACCGAACCTAGGCACATATTTCTCACTATGTACTAAACTAAGATCAAAATGGATCAAAGATCTAAATGTTAAAACAGAAACTATCTGCTGGAAGATAAAATGGGTAAAACTCTTGCAGACATAGGCATAGACAAGACCTTCTGAACAGAACCCTCAAAACACAAGAAATAATGCTGAGAATCAACAAATGATATGATATCAAATTCAAAATTTCTGCACAGCAAAGAATTCAGCAGTGAAAAGACAACCTACAGAATGGGAGAAAAATTAGATCAGTTACTCCTCGAACAGAGGACTGATATCTAGACTACAAAAAGAATTCAAAAAAATTAGATTCTCCCTTAATAAAAGCCCCAATGAAAAAAATGGACAATTGAAATGAATAGAAATTTTTAGAAAAATTATAAATGACTAAGAAATACTTGAAACAATGCTCAACATGTGTGACCATTAATGAAATCCAAGTTGAAATAACACTGAAATTCCGTCTTATTCTAGAAACAATGGTGAACATCAACAAATCAAAAAATAACAAACACTAGAGGAAATGCTGCAAGAAAAAAGAAACCCTTCTATATTCCTGGTGAAAATATAAACTAGTACATCCATTAAAGAAATCAGTATGGAGATTCCTCCAAAAACTAAAAATAGAAATTGCATTTGACATATCTATTCACCTTTTAGGTATCTTGAAAAATTGAAGACATCCTATCACAGTAAAATATGCATGCCCGTGTTTATAGCAGAACAATTAATAATAATAGCTAAATTATAGAAGTAGCCTATATGCCTATCAATGGATGAATGAATGAAGTGTGATATTTATATATAATGGAGTACTACTCTGTCATAAAGAAGGATAAATTGGAGTCATTTGTAGGAAAATGGTTACACCTAGAGACTATAATGATAAGTGAAATAAGACACACACTTACATATCACATAGTTTTTCTTGTGTGAGAAACATAAAAATAAAGATCAAAACAAAAGAAATAATAGGAAAAAGAGAGATAGCTCTTTTGTGAAAGAAAAGGATACCAAGAGACAGGGGGTGAAAATAGATATAAGATGAGCTATATACATGTACCAACTTCCCATGAGGAATGGAATCATTATGCACTGCAAACATGTACTACTAAAAAACAAACACTGAAAAAATTTGGACAATAAGCCCCTCAGAGCATGCTTGTGAGAATTAGAAATGCCAGTTTAATCTAGTGCTTCACTGACAGCATTCAACTAATTTTAGAGAAAGTAAGAGGAGACATAAGAACTATAGGATATGGGTACTGAACTTTCTCTTTCTAGCTCAGAAATTTGTCTAAGCTCACATGTTTACACACATAAAAATATTTATAAAGCATGGAAAAGTACCCAGGGGATACTTGAAGTGGAATCTGTGAATGTGCCATCTGACAGCTCTATTTCTCTTTTCTGACAATCTAACTTGAGGAATTTTTCTGGGAAAACAATTAGAGTCTTAATATCAATCTGTGAGTAAATGTGCCACCAGATGAGGCTTCTCTAGGTGAAACAGCCAGGCGCACCGGCGAGAGAGCGAGAGAGATGTTCCTCCCGCCTTACGCTGTATGTCGGCTCCACCCCTGGGCGGGTGCAACACTCACACCACCAGTCCCAGCGCTAGACAACAAACCAATCATGAACGCCAGAGTCAGCCCCGTCGAAATTACATGAGGCCTTGGGGAGAACATAGGATCAAACCAATATAAAAGAGTTATCAGGGAAGGTTTCACTACGAAGAGAGCATTTGAGTAAAGTCTTCAGTGCAGACACTGGCTATCTGCTTACTGAAAATCTTGACCACTTACTCATGTAGCCTGCTGTGGCTTTCCCAGCCTCCCTGGTCACTGGGCGTTAGTTCTAGCCAATGAGATGTGAGTAAAAGCTCCTGGATTCCAGGCCTGCCTCATCATCCCATTCCCGCCTAGCTACCAGCACCCAGATGATATTCCTTGCCCTTTCTCCTTCTAACATTTAAAAAAAAATGGCGATTTTGAAAGCAATGTGTTAAAATGGTCAGAGCTACAAAATCAAAGAGCACTGGTGCCTCCTATTTCACAATTTGGAAGGAAGTTGCTTGTTGACCTGAAGCAAACATTTCTTAAAGTTCACATTTGTGGGAAATATCTTGGTGTTCAGTCACTGATACATTTTTTTTAAAGTAACAGCTTGAATTAAATTAGTTAATATGGAAACAAACAGGTGAAGGAAAAACTCTTGTGAATATTGTAAGAAACAGCACGCTAAGCAGAGAAATTTATTTATTTATTTATTTATTTTTGCGGCACCAGGGATCGAACTCACAACCTCGCACCTGCCAGGACAGGCGCTTAAGTCACCGAGCTGAACTCCTGGCAGCCTTTTTGTTTTTTGTTTTTTTGGCACCGGGGATTGAACTCACAACCTCGCGCCTGCCAGGGCAGGCACTTAAGCCACTGAGCCAAACTCTCAGCAAGCAGAGAAAATTATTATCAGACCTCAAGGCAGGAGTACAGTCAGAATGTTTTGAGCAACAAAGACAACCAAATGTTCTCAAGGTAATGAGAAGAAAGGAGCAGCAGAGATGGGCAAAAATGCTAATTCTTCAAACATTCTACCTAGAATCCCAAGGTTTTCACAATTTGTATTTTCTCTTCTTTGTCAAATTCAGTGTTTACATAAAATTCTAGAAATAATGTATGTAAGGGGTTCCCAGGTTGAACTCAGTTCTCCAACCTTACTTTAATAGGTCCAATCAACTGATTGAGCCACTGGAATTCATCAAGATTTTTTGTGTGCTCTCTACACAGATATTGGAACAGACTTCTAAAAACCTCATGATGTTTTAGGTCTTCCTTTCTTAGAGCTTAAATTAATCTATCAGCAAAGCCTGCCACTAAGCCATTGCTATCTGGTGCAAGATACCTTGAATATCTGACTTCAGTTTTGTTGATTTTAGTTGAAGTTATGCTTTTCCCCTCCTAGACATTCAAAACATCATCATCTTCCTGCTTAAACCTGCTCCTTTGTCAACATCAGTGGACAGTTCCAGTAGCTTCCATTTTCTCAGGCTAGAAATATGTGACTCTTCATCACTCCCACAGTGTGCCAATAAATATGGTTTTAAATTCCTACTTGTGATATGTCCCTTGAATCTGCTTACTTCTCTATATCTTCCCTGCTACTACATTCTTCTCTCATCCCCTCGATCAAGTGCTAGAACATTGTTTTCTAATTGGTTTCTGCCTCCTGCCTTGTGTCTTTCTTAGCCAATCTTGACATTTCAAAACGAGAACCCTTTCTAACATATGTCTCTGATCCTGCTTTCATATCTTCAATAACTGCGTAGTTCCAATGGGATAAAATCCAGCTTCTTTAACCTGGGTCAAAAAGCTTTTTGTGACCTGGCTTTTACTAACTTCTCTTTTTTCATCTTATTTTTTTTTTAACAATACACTGAAGAACTTACTTTTCTTTGAAATCCAATAGTATGTCAGATCTTGTCACAAAATATTCCTTTTGTCAAGGGTACCCTTCTGTACCACTTTATCTGTACAACGCCTAGTTACCATTCAATCTAAGGCTAGGCATTACTTCCTCTATGAAGAGTTTCAAATATAATCAATAGACCTTGTTCTATTGTTTTGTTGCTCCTCACAACATTTCTGTCACAGACAATATTACGACCACTGTGTTTGCCAATATATTGCAAGTACTAAAAGGGAAAGCACCCTGTCCATGATGACTGCACTCTATTTTCAGTATTTAGCATATAGTATTTGCTCAATTTTTAAGTTAATAGTCTCCAAATAATTTCATCTCAGTTGTATATTCAAAGATCATAATAGAGTTTACCATAGAGTTTCCAACCCCAGAAAGTTTTCCATGGAAAACAAAATTTATATATATGAAGGGGTGATATGAGTAAAAATAACAAAATAAGTGAAAGTTACATACTAGGAATTTGCAAATAATAGAATATGAGTCATTTCTGCTCATTTTATGTTTTTGTAGGTGAAGTTTTAGTGGAACACAGCCACATCCATTCATTAATATATTGTCTATGACTGAATTTATGCTACAACAGCATTGCTGGGTAGTTGTAGCAGAGACTGAATGGCCTACAAAATAAAAAACAGTTACTGACACTTTTACTAAAGTTCACAAGCTATTGTATGTGCCAAATTCTTTTCTTAGACACATACTAGGTATGTGAAGGTATAAGAATTGTGAGGCAAAAAATTATATATTATCTGTATAATATATCCTGTTATAAATGTAATCAGGAAAATGTGTATCACCATCATCAACCCTCTAAAACAATCATAAATACCTTACACAATTATTATTTCACATCATTTGACATGAGGACAGGTGATAGGAAAATTAGATACTGTACCTGATTACAAGCACTTACTCTGTTAATTTACTAAAGTTTTCAAGTATGAAAACTATGTCTACTTAATATAGAATGAACTTGGAAAATACTTAGTAGAAGAGTCATATCTCTGCCTCCTTTTCCTCTTTGTTTTTACATTATTTCAATTTCTTTTCTTCTTTTTCTTTTTTTTTCCTCATTCTAACCCAACATGACTTCCTTTTTATGTGATTTAGTCTTTTTCTTTGGGTTTTGTGATGATTTGTGTTACTATACCTATATTTTGATTTCCTTGGGGATAATTTCATAATTTCCAACCCCATAAAAATATCATCTATTGTCTTTTACTATGCACATTTCCATTGGAATAAAAATATATTATGGAGACAGAAAAAAGAACCCCAAAGTTCCTGACAGAGTGAGAGAGAGAGAGAGAGAACATTTTGATCACCACTTTCATCCTGGAGGAGAAAGGGCAAAGGGCACTTCGATTTCATTTATTTGAAATCTGCACACAATCCCAGGTAAGTTCTTCAGAAACATAGGTTACTATTCTTTAAAAGAATATAGCCACAGGAGGTACAAGAATAGTGACGTTCCCTCAAACCGCAGTTCGTGAAGTGTCGTGTGGGAAACCCTGGGGGTCCTTGAGACCCATTCATGGGGTCTGTGAGGTCAAAACTATTTTCATAGTAATACTAAGGTGTTATTTGCCTTTTTCTCTTTCATTCTTGTATGCATTTTCTCAAGAATATATGATGCGAAATATGGTAGCATATCGAACACAGAAATAGATATAAGAACTTGCTGTTTTCAGCTAAACATTAAAGGATTTGCACAAATGTAACATGATGGTACTCTTCTCGCTATGTATTTTTGTTGTGCAAAATAGTTATTTTTAATAAGCATTTTTATGTCAAGATATTCTTTTTAAATGAGTCAGTAACAAATATTTCAAACATTTCTCTTGGTGTCGAGCATGGTAATTGACATAAACAAAAGCTCTCTGGGGTCCTGAATAATTGTTAAGAATATAAAAGGGATCGGTATGGTGGTACATGCCTGTAATCCCAGCACTCTGAGAGGTTGAGGCAGGAGTGTCACAAGTTCAAGTCCAGCCTAGGCAATTTAGTAGCTTAATGAGACCATGTATCAAAAAAGAAACAAAAATACAGGTAGTTCAGTGTGAAGGCCCTAGGTTTAAACCCTAGTATTGCAAAAAAAAGAAAAGTACAAAAGGGTCTTGAGACCAAAATGTTTGTCAACCACTGATGCAGAAGACCTAGACACACAGAATGTAAATGCCATGTAAGATAAGGAGATCATTTTTTTTGTTTTTCTTTTGTTTTGCTTTGGTTTTGGAGAAAATAAATATACATTTGCTACCAGGCATAAATAATGACAGCATGCCATAAATATGAAGAGAACCAATACAAAAAAAAACCCTTCACACTGGTAAATATGAAATGAAAATAAAAACAATCCAGGCAGTATGAGGAACTCCGCAACAATCGTTTCTGTTAGAGCCTGAAAATTTGCTAGTGAATTTGTAAGGGACAGAAGTAGGTAAATAATGTAGGCCAAGCATCATTAAAGCTAACTTTTCAAGTTAGTGAACTGCTTAAGTAGCTACTGTGAGTCTCCAAGTTATGCTAGGTTAAGTAGGACCCCTTGAACTTATAACACACTGACACAATTTCGTCTGTCATTAACTTAATATTTTTCATCAACAAATGTCTGAGTGTCCTATGTACCAGGTACTGATTATACTACACGAGGAGGTGGTTAGAAAATGCTAATAGACCAATAGGAGACACTGATATATATACGAATGGATTACTTTAAAATCTGATGAGATCTGAAGCATAGCTTTGCATCAACAAATATTTATTACATGCCTACTAAGTACCAAGTATTTAGTACCATTTACTGAATATTCAGGGATAAACAACACAGACTGTGTAGTTGCACATATTAAGCTCATGCTATCATGGGTTATATAGACACTAAATTAATAGTCATACAAAAAGTATATTAAGCCGGGCGTGGTGGCGCACGCCTTTAATCCCAGCACTCGGGAGGCTGAGGTAGGTGGAGCGTTGTGAGTTCGAGGCCGGCTTGGGCTACAACGCGGCGCAAGGCCGACCTGAGCTACATGGTGCGACCCTGCCTCAAAAAACCAGGGCCGGGAGTTTGGCTCAGTGGCTTAAGTGCCTGCCCTGGCAGGCGCAAGGCTGTGAGTTCAATCCCTGGTGCCGCAAAAAAAAAAAAAAAAAAAAAAGTATATTAATACAAACCATAAATATATGAAGACAAAGTTAGGACTGTTATGAGAGGAGCCCTTTATTTACAAACTTTGAATTTAGGAACTTTCATAGGTATGCGTCATCTGAAGGCAAACACATACCTGATTCTACTTATGAAGAAACAGTATCATGGTTCGAAATAGTTCTTTGAGTTTTGTGTACCATGTCTTACTTTAGATTAACTGTTTTACGTTAGTAAATGATGAGTGCAAAAGCCAAGAAACATTGTTCAAAGTGGTTCAGAAAACACAGAAAATAAGTGATGATAATAATGTTGATCCAAGATCTTCAAAATATAGAATATTCTTCAAAGGCTTGACTAAAAAAGCTATTAATCTCCAGAATGGAGACATACAGTCTAAAATAAATATACTTGCAGCCATATGGAATATAATGCATTCCTAGTGAGGAGAAGCACTAGATCTTGTTTAGACCAAGAAAGATATTGTAGTTTTAACAGTGAGTCCTTCTGAAAAGGTAGTACTGAAACTGAGTCCTGAAAAACAAGTACACATTTACATGGGGAGAAGCTTCACCACAAAAGAATTAACTTCTCTGAAGGAAGAAAAGTAGTTAGAGATTCAAAGAATTGAAAATAGACCACTGTGACTAGAGTGTGGTGAGCAAGGTTAAGAATAGCAGGAGATAACATGAAAGAGATGGACAGGGGTTAGGAGGACAAGATGTGAATTATAGCTGCATTCTATGTGCTGTGGGAGATCCGCAACTAGGGAATCTGGGAAACATGGTCAGGATTAGATGCGAGGAGTTCAGAACCTCTGGAGCCAGTCAGGATTAGATGAAGTAAGGAAAATCAATGCAGAAAGCGGAATAGTGTATGCAAAGGCATGGCAGCGTAGAAGGGCATGGCCTGTTTTGCGTTTTCATAGTGAAGAGACTGTGAAAGGGGACAGGCAAGAAATAGTGCTAAAATGCTAAAGTTGGGTCAAGTTCTAAAGAGCTCTACTTGCCTGCCAAAATTAACATTCCCTCTCTAGTGACAGAGAAGCACTGGATTTCCATAGGGAGAGGTATGGTGTGATGATTTTTATGATCTAAACAACATATTTATTAGCCATTGGGCATATATATAATAAAGCTACTTACTCAAGTGGGTTGCATTTATATAATATCTTTTCCTGAAATATCTCTGGAAAATAAAATTAGATCCTACATAGACTTTGTTAGTATACTATTTATTCTACTGTCCACATCATTTATCAAATTCATTAAACATTAGGTAAATGGTAGAAAGGAACTTTACAAGTTTTCCTAATAGACTTCAAAAGTTTGGATTTCACACATGCATCAGACTATTTTGTTATCTAAACATATATTTTAAAATAGTAGACTCCAAATGATAGTCCCAATGAATTTTTTGGAACAAACAGACACAGATTCACAGTGCACGAAGTTAACTTAAACTAGTTTAGAGACTTAAATACAACAGCTAACACACTGAAATTTATATAAAACAAAAAACACACAGGAAAAAAGAAAAACAGACGAAAATCTTCTTGACAATGATTTCCTCGATATGACGATAAATTTATAGGTGCCAAAAATAATACTAGACAAGAAGGACTACCTCAATAGAAAAAGAAACAATTAACAAAATGAAAAGGTAACATGCAAATTAGGATAAAATATTGATAATTCATATGTATGAAAAGAAGTTAATACAGAAATCTTTTTTTATTTAAAAGAAAAAAAACATAAAACAAAAACAAAAAGCAAGAGACAAATAACTACAAATCCAAAACAATAACCATACAGGCCTTCAAAACAAGATGATAGGAATTTAACAATGGTTGTTATACTGCATCTTGTTATCTTCAAAAGAGTTGCTTAAACTGGGCGTGGTGGCGCACGCCTTTAATCCCAGCACTCGAGAGGTTGAGGTAGGTGGAGCATGGTGAGTTCGAGGCCAGCTTGGGCTACAATGTGAGCAAGGCTGGCCTAAGCTACATAGTGTGACCCTGTCTCAAAAAACTAGGGCTGGGAGTTCGGCTCAGTGGCTTAAGCACCTGCCTGGCAGGTGCGAGGCTGTGAGTTGACCTCAGTACCACAAAAAAAAAAAAAAATAGAATTGCTTAATTACCAGATATAGATATGCAAAATTGATCTAATCATATAAGCATTAACCATTCATTTCCAAGAAGTAATAGAATTAGTAGTACAGTCATCTTAGCTCTCTTATGTATATATATACACAAATTTATACCTTTTTCTTTTTCTCTTCCTTCTTTCCTTCTTTCCCCTATCCAAGTTATTTTTCCCATTTGAGCAGTGTCTTACCCTTACACAATATTTATTGTAGCATTTGAATCTTATTTGCTCTTTCAGTTTCTTATACGAGGGAGACAACATGATATTTGCACATATGAGTTTGACTTATTTCACTTATGAGTATGGTCTCAAGTTGTGTCCACTTACCTATAAAAGTCTCAATGCAATTCCTCTTTATAGTTGAGTAGTACTTCATTTTATAAAAATACCACATCTGCTTTATCCATTCCTCAGTTGATGGGCATTTAAGTTGTTTCCAAGATTGGGTTATTACAAACTGCACTGCTATAAACGTGTGTGCACATATATCACTGTGGTATGATCTTCTCAGTTTGGAAAAATGCCCAGAAGCAGGATAGCTGAGTCAAATGGAACCTCTAATTCTAGGTTTTTGAGGAAACTCCACACTGATTTCCACAGTGATTCCACCAGTCTACACTCCCACCAACAGTGCAGAAGAGTTCCTTTTTCCCCATAGCTTTTCCAGCATTTGTTATTGGTTGATCTCTTGAACTTGGTCATTCTTTCTGGAGTGAGATGGAAACTCAGTGTTCCATAAATTTGGATTTCTCTAATGATTAATGATACTGAACATTTTTTCATATATTTATTTGCCATGTGTATTTATTCATCTGAGAAGTGTGTATTCATCTCAGATGCACATTATTGAATTGGGTCTTTGAATTTTGGGGACCAGATTTTTAAAAAATTCTTTATATGTTCTAGATAGAAGTCCTTTGTCTGAGGGACAGTTGACTAAGATATTTTCCCAATTCATGGGTTTTCTTTTCACTCCGTTGGAGAATTCTTTTGACAGGAAAAAATTCTTAATAAGACGAGATCCCAGTTGTTGGATCTGGAAACTATTTCCAGTGCAGTTTGATTTTTGTTCATGAACTCTCTTCCTACCCCTATGTTGTGAAAATTTCTACCAACTTTGTCTTCCAGCAGATTTAATGTTTCTGTTTTAATATTCAGATCTTTGATCCATTTTGACTTTAGCTTAGTGCATGGTAATAGACACAGTTCTAGTTTTAGTTTTTGGCATATGGAAAGCCAGACTTTCTATTACCACTTATTAAAGAGGTTATTTTTCTTCCAGTGAACATGTTTGTTGGCTTTGTTGAAGATAAGTTGGCTGAGTGCGTTTGTAGCTGTGGCTATATCTTCTAAACGATTCCACTGATCTTCAGGTCTGTTTTAATTCCAGTACCATGCTGATTTTATCACAGTAGCTTTGCAGTATAATTTCAAGTCAGGGACTGAGATACTGCCTGTCTTGCCTTTGTTGACTAAAATCGCCCTTGCTGTTCTAGGTCTCTTCTGGTACCAAATGAATTTCAGGATCGATTTCTGTAGATCTGTGAGGTATGAAGATGGTATTTTGATTGGAGTTGCATTAAATCTGCATAGTACTTTTGGGAGAATGGCCATTTTCACAATGTTTGTTCTTCCTGTTCATGAAAAAGGGATGCCTTTGCATTTTCCGAAATCCTCTTCAATTTCTTTTTTCAGAGTACTGTAATTTTCAATGTATAAATCTTTTACTTCCTTTGTTAGACTGATACCTAAGTATTTAATTTTTTGGATGCTATTGTGAAGGGTGTGGTTTCCCTTATTTCTCTCTCAGTGAGTTTGTTGTTTATGTACAAGAATGCTGTTGATTTTTGAGTATTGACTTTGCATCCAACAACATTACTGAATTTGGTTATTACATCTAGAAGTCTTTTTATGGAGTTTTGGGTGTCTTCTATGTAAAGTATCATGTCATTTGCAAATAATGATAATTTAACTTCTTCCTTTCCTATCCTTATTCCATTTATTTCTCTCTCTTATCTAATTGCTCTGTGTAATGTTCCTAGAACTATACTGAATAGGAGTGGTGATAATGAACATCCTTGTCTTGTTCCTGATTTTAGGTTAAAAGTTTTTAGTTTTTGACCGTTTAGTAAGATGCTGGCTGTTGGTTTATCATACATGACTTTTATCACATTGAGGTAAAGACCATCTGTTCTGATTTTCGGCAGGGTTTTTTTTTTTATCATAAATGTGTGTTGGATTTTGTCAACAGCTTTTTCTGCATCTATTGAGATAATCATGTGTTTCTTGTCTTTGGCTCTGATAATATGGTGTGTTACATCTATTGATACGTCTATGTTGAACCACCCCTGGATTCCTGGGATGAATCCCACTTGATCGTGGTGTATAATCTTCTTTATGATTTACTGCATTCTCTTTGCCAGTATTTTATTGAGGATTTTTGCAGCTATGTTCATTAGGGAGATTGGCCTATAATTCTCTTTTTTGGTTGGATCTTTCTCTGGTTTTGGTATTAGGGTAATACTTGCATCCAGGAATGAGTTAGGGGGAATTGCTTCCCTTTCAATTTCATCAAAGAGTTTGAGGAGTGTTGGCATTAAGTCTTCCCTGAATTTCTTGTAGAATTCAGCAGTGAATCCATCAGGACATGGGCTTTCCTTTATTGGTAAGGTTCTAATTACAGTTTCAATTTCTTTAACTGAAATTGGGTTATGCAGCAGTTTTACATCTTCTTAATGCAGCTTTGATAAGTCATATGTTTCTAGGAATCTGTCCATTTGTTCTGTATCTAACCTACGAGAGTAATGGTTTTTGAACTAGATATTGATGATATTCCGTATTTTCAAGGATCTGTATTGATTTCACCTTCTTTATTTCTCATTGCATGGATTTGAGTTTTTTCTTCCCTCTTTTTGATAAGGTTGGCTAGGGGTTTATCAATTTTATTTATTCTTTCAAAGAACCAACTCTGATTCATTAATTCGTTGCATTATTTTCTTAGTTTCAATTACACTGATATCTGTTCTGATTTTTATAATTTCCTCCACTTTTTGGGCTTTGGGTCTGACTTGCACTTTTTTCCTAGAAGTTTGTGGTGTAGCATTCTGTTGTTTATTTGTGTTCTTTCCATTTTCATGATGTGGGAATTTCCCGCTATAAATTTCCCTCTAAGGACTGCTTTCATTGTGTTCCCCAGGTTCCAGTAAGATGTATTTGCATTTTTGTTTGATTGTAGATATTGCTTAATTTCTTCTTCAATTTCTTCTGTGACCCATTGGTTGTTTAGTAGAGTTTTATTTAATTTCCATGTGTTTATAGAGTTTTTGTGGAGTTTTTTGTCAATAATTTCCAATTTTATTGTGCTACGGTCAGATAATATGCATGAGATTATTTCAATTACTTTGCATTTACTTAAGCATGTTCTGTGGGCTAGTTTATGCTCTATTGTAGAGAATGTCCATGTGCAGCCAAGAAGAATGTGTATTCTGATGTTGTTCATTCGAACGCTCTTTGCACATCTACTAGCTTCATTTGTTCACAAGTTTTATTCACTTATGTTATTTCTTTGCTGATTTTTCTGTTTGGTTGATCTGTCTCTTTGTGACAATGGGGTTTTAAGATCCCCCATTATTACTGTATTATTGCTTATTTGATTTCTCATGTCTATTAAAATTTGTCTTACATAGTTGAGTGTTCCCATATTTGGTGCATATATATTTATGATTGTAATCTCTTCCTCTTCAAGTTTTTCCCACAGAAGTATGTAGGGAGCTTGTTTATGTGTTTTTATCCTTCTTGATTTGAAGTTCACATTGTCTGCACACAGAATAGCTATCCCGGCTTTTTTCTGGGTTCATGTCATATAGTGTATTGTTTTCCAGTCTTTGGCTTTTAGTCTGTGAATTTTCGTTTGAGTTAAAAGTGTTTCTTACATATAGTATATTGTTGGATTTTATTTCTTAATCCACTGTGCCAGTCTGTTTCTTTTTATTGGTGAGTTGAAGCCATTTTTATTGATGGATATAACTGATATGTACTGACTTATCTTTGTCATATTATCTTTCTGTTCATTTCTGTTTTGTTTTGTTTTGGTACTGGGGATCAAATTCACAACCTCATGCCTGCCAGGCAGGTGCATAAGCCATTGAGCTAAATCCCCGGCCCTCATATTATCTTTCTGTTGTTGGTTCTCTGCTTTTTCTTTCTGTTTAAATGTTTGTCCTGCTTGATGGTTTCATTCTGCTGCTGTTCTTGGAATTTTAATAATCTTTATCTCTTTCTAGTGTATCTTTCAGTACACTTTGTAGTGTTGGTTTGGTGTTTATGAATTTCTTCAATTGTTCTTTGTCATGGAAGTATCTTATTTCTCCATCAATTTTGAACGATAGTTTTGCAGGGTAAATCAGTCTGGCTGGTTTAAAGTCCTACTATGAGGACTTTAAATACTTGAATCCAAGCTCTTCTTGACTTGAAAGTTTGCGTTGAGAAGGCTTCCGTGATTGTGATAGGTTTTCCTTCATAGGTGATTTGTTTCTTTTCTTTGACTGCTTTTAGTATTCTGTTCTTGTGCTGAATTTCTGGGATCTTAATTAGTATATGTCTGGGTGAAGATTTATTTTGGTTATGGCAAATTGGGGTGCTGTATGCCTCATTTATCTGTACATTAGATACTTTTTCCATGCTTGGAAAGATTTCAGCTATTATTTCTGTAAATAGTCTTCTTATGTCATTTGTGTTGACCCCCTGCTTTTGAATGGACATCTATCAATCTTATTTTGTTTCCCTTTACATCATATTGCAGCTGTTGAATTGTTTCCTCATTCCTTGTTATTTTTAAGTGATCTTTTTCTTTGTGACAGTAAGCTTCTATCCTGTCTTCAAGGTCTGTGAGTCTATCTTCAACTTCATTCAAACAATTCTGCCAGCTTTGCATGGAATTTTTAATTTCCTGAATATTTCTTTGTATCTGTTTCATGTATTTGAATTCTGTCATATATTGTTCATTCAAGGTTTCCATCATTTTCTTATGTTTCTCTATTTTTTTGTCTACATCTTCTTTAGATATCTCAATATTTTTTCATAAAATTTTTCATTTCTTTTTTTACCTGAGAGATTATTTGTGATCTGATTTCCTCTATAGCTTCATGGAGGGTGTTTTTTTTTTTTTTTTTTTTTTTTTTTTTTTTTT
>RJWM01000338.1:0-235691 GCA_004363535.1 Dasyprocta punctata
TTTTTTTTTAGAGATGACTAAACCTGTGTGTTTTATTTTCATCTATAACTTTGCACTAATTTTAAAGTATGTGTGCCAAAGGTGAACTAATTCTAAATTCAAGGAGAACTTCAGCACTTGTTTAAAGTGGAGGGGAGGGTTCCTCCTACTTCTCTGGAAAAGTCTCTGTGATAGTAGTGGCTTTGCGAGCTGCTTCCGCGGTCATGCACCTGTCACCCCCTTGCTGTTTGTGACTGAGGGACGTTGGCTTCTTCTCCAACAGTTCAAAAAGGCCACTGAATGTGAAATCCAGCCTGAACGGCTAGGAAGTAAATTGTGGATCTGGCACATTTCAATGCAAGTAAATTACATTTTGTCAGCTTCATTGCCCTGAATTTCACGGGCAAATGTGGGACATTGAACGGCTGGCATCTGACAATAATAAAAAAAAAAAAAAGAGGCTAATGCCTTATTAATGCAAACAATCTCTGATTCAAATGGCTGCTAGCAAGGAGTGGGGAGTTTTTCAGCAGAGAAAACTTCTGTTTTTTCTTGTGTTTGTGTTAATTTCTCAGAAAAATTTAAGGAACCTCATGCTTTTTCATTTAGTTCCACCCCAAACTGGAAACACCAGTGCCTTTCCTTGGAAAGACATTGGCTTTGGAGGCTTGTAGGAATGAGGAGGAGCAAGGGCCTCAGCTCTTTTCACAGTGCCAAGTGCTCAGGCGGACTCAGCAACACCTCCAGCCTGCTTCGTGTACCTCCCGCCACTAATGGCGGCATCCTCATAGCTGCTTCCCTCATCAACTTCCTGGAAAAAATCCAGTGCAACAGTCCAGGTACAGGCCTAGCATGATAGCATTTTATTATCTTAGACAAATGGCCAGAGATCTTTGTTGCCTTCCAGAAATACAAGCATTGGTTCATGTTTTGGGTGGAGCGAGGAAGGACAAATTAAATTTTGTGTATTTAATTCAACAAATTCAGTATTTGACCATTTCCTTTCTATTAGATAAGATGAAATACCCAAATTCCTAGGAGCAAAAATCAGATCCTACTCTTATTCTGTATATTCTGTGACCATATTATCATCCATGTACAATAGGAACAAGTGTGTATTTTTATAACTTTGGCTAACTTTCTGTCTCGAAGACACTAAAAATTCTAGGGAGTTTATATAAGTATGTTGGCCCAATGCCACGTGTCTTTGTGGCGTGTCACTGCAGAAAAGAAAAGTGCATACTTTATGCACTTGGATATGTACTTTGACTCTGTTAAAAAATCATATACACAGCACAGTAAGTCGCGCTGTGTGCGTGCATTTGTACATGCTGCTTTGTGTTCAGCTAGAAGGCCCTGGAAGGGTGTGACTTTCAGTGTTAAAGTCAGAGGCTCTGTATTATGGTGTTGACATGGTGGAGAATGGAGGCCAATGACCAATTCTGAAGTATTAGACAATAGGACACCCTGGCGGACACTGGGAACATTTTCAGTCTTATAGGCAAACTCTAATCTCCAAAGGTGTCATTCAGCCAATCACATGGATGTAAAACTTTGACCTTGAGTTTCAAGCTTCCAATCAAGTTTTTAAGCCTGCGGGGGAAGACCCAGTCAGTCTTCCCGAGGAAGCCATCAGTGCTGGGAAGGGACAGTGACTGTGCCACAAGGGTAATGATGGCCAGTATCATCTCTGGCAGAGAGAGCACAGGACTAGTACACATAGTACATGCACTTCTACAACAAATAACTTGTACCATCTTCTTTACTCTTCTGATAAGAAATATGTAGACTATCTAACTTAGCCATTCATGTAAATTAAAAAAAAATCAGTGAAATGCCACAGCAATGATATAAAACCAAAAGAAGAGGTAGACTGGAATGTGCATTTCAACACGAAAATACTCAGGGCAGCTGTGCTGGAAGACAGCAGAAGTGACATGCCTATAGCCATGTGGGGACTCACTGTGAGTGAGTCAGCAGCAAATGCAGATGGATGGAAGTGTGTGGTGTGGGTCGGTTTCTTTCACTAAGTGGGTTTTATTATGATTTTCTGACATGACAACTGAGCAGAGTCTGGAGCAAAGGAACCTACTGTTGTCCCTGGATTAACCTGCTGATTGCATTTCTGGAAGATCCATGTATATTCACACTGAGCATTAAGTGGTTTGTATATCTGCATAGTGTTTGGGCTCTGGTCTCAGGTAATAACGCACTTATTTTTGTGAGGATCTGGATATAGCATTGGGACGTCATGGAGGAAGTAGGTGGGACAGTTTGTGGTGAGAGTGCTGTGGGTTCAGCATCCCTGGATGTGTTACAAAATGTCATTAGTGTCCCCATCTCCTCCATCACTGTGACCCCACAAATTCCAAAAGATAGAACCACTGCAACAGGTGATGGTGTGAAAAGCAATGTGAGGAACACAGATCTATAGATGCTAATACCTTAGTATTTTTTTAAGTCCCTATGGTGTCAAATTCATGTATAAGATGTATCAGTTTAATCCATATATTGATACTCTTTGATACAATGGTGAAAGTCTGTCATCACAAGATTTCAGTAGACCTTCACTTTCAGCTTCTTAGTCCCTTCTGAAGACAACTTTTGAAGTAGTTTTAAAAATATATGCCACATTTGAAAGCCTAGCATGTACCAAACCCTGTGTCAGGAAGTTTTTAAATACCATTTTATGTGAAAACCCCCACCTATAACTTTTGAAGATACTACTTCATTCCTTTAGCAAATGAGAAAGTAGAGACCTAAAGCAGTCAAAGAATTTAGAGCCTCTGCAAAATTTGCCAGCTGTTAGATTTCAGAGTAATATTTGACCTGGAGTCTGTCTGTCTTCTACGGATATCATAGAACCACTGCCACAATAAGAAAACTTTGGAAGGTTACAGTTGTGGGTTTTTCTCTCTTCCTATAATTTGCTGGTGGGTTTGCCCTAAAACATGCTTTAGGAGCATCTCCCATGTGGCTGCATCTCTAGTAAAACATTTGGGCCCTTGGTTCTCTCATTCCCTAGGTGCTGTTGAAGTTTTTATTGTGTATCATGTTCTAGTGGTTAATTTATCCCCCTGTAGTGAGTTCTGTATTTTCATCCATGTTCAGGCTCTTTGTGGAAAAAAATAGTTTGTAACCATGTTTTGACAGCGATTAGACAGACTGTAACTCGAAAGTGGAGATGTTGTGGTCTTTCGTAATTGTGCCTAATCACAATATATTTCAATAAAGGGAAAGTTTTGGAGGAGAAAAAAAAAATAAAAAAAAAAAAGAAGAAGAAAAGATAAGATCATGGAGGTGGTGTCGAGTTTTTTGTGTTTTCCCCCATGGGTCATGGCTGTTGGTGGGTCCCATGTTTTGATGGAGCGATTGCCACATCTCCGTGGGAGATACTGGTGATAATGTGCTACTGAAATCCCCCGGATTCCCTTTTATTGTTTGGATGCCCATCTTTCAGCCATTGCTGAGGAGGCTGTTGCTCATTTCTAGAACCTTCTCTAGTTGTTTGGCTTTGGGTGAATGGAGAGGTATTTTACCAGAAGTGCTGAGTGTTCTGTTTCCTATCCCACATCCCCGAGTGTCCTTGTGGACACAGTTGACTTGAGAAGCATCCAAGGGAAGCTCACAAAAGCCTTGTTTCTTCTCTTGGGGCAGGCTGTGCAGTTTATGCTCTGTGGGCTGGGACTGAATCTAGATTTCACCTGAAATCACGTTCCTGGTGGCTCCTTTTTCTGATCACCCCCCTCCCCCCAGGAGTTCTTAGTCTGTAACTCTGGTGCACAAGCTTCTCCACCTCAAACTTGTTTCTACAAAACCAGACATGAGGCAGACCCATTTTTCAGAAGGACACCCTGTAGATGGTCACCCAAAGCTAACAAACCGGGTTTAAAAAATAAGGGCCATTTTACCAAACATTTTCTCTGTCCAAGCTTTAGATGTGAGTGTGTTATGCATACGTCTTTTCTTCTAAAAATTTTCTGTAGTTTACTTCAAAGTGTGGACCAGCTTTCCCAGCAGCGTACAGGTTAGTAACTGATGGAGATGAGGTTTGACTTTGAAAGCCACGCCTGAACCGTGTTATTCTGCTTCCTTGCCTCTCCATCCCCAGGAATGGTAAACCATTGGCTCAGAAAGCCATGGTTTCTTAAAAAGAAATCAGGTCAAATGAATCATTTTGCTTTTTAAAAAATGAGAGTGCTATCTTGGTGGATTAAGGGACCATCACAGGTTTTAGTAAATCTAGGATGTTGGCAAAGTCACTCACCTTTATTTGAAGACAGAACAGGAAAACATATGCTGACTGATAGAACCAAAGTTTTCTATAAACTGCTGTTACAGGTTTTACTAACCCGAGAGGATTGCCCTTGTTTTATGATCATTCCCAACCTGTTAACAGGAGGCCCTGTTATCATTTTAAGATTTCAAATCAGTAGCTTAGATGAAAGCATAAGGAACTATGTTTTTCCAGTATACATCCCAGGAAAGAACCAACTCACTGACCACGAGAGCTAGTATTTTAGAGAGAAATCACACCAGGTCAGGAGGCTGAGTTAAAATGAAGTGAGTTGCAATGACTATAGATGCATAGTTCAGCTTCAAGGGGCAAAGTTCAACTGCATGAGTATAGGTTATAGGGTTGTAGAAGATGTGGCTTAATAGCAGGAGTTAATATAAAAATGTATTAGCACTTCAATTGATTCCATACATTGTGTGGCTGCTAAGAAAGTGAAGGTGAAGTTTAGACCGTATTAAGAGGGGTATAATGTCCAAAGCTTGGGAGGTGATAGTTTCACTCTACTGAGCACTGATGAGCTAAATTTGCATCTGGGAATTTTTGAGCTGATACTGGCAAAATTCCAGTACTTTTAAGAGTTGTTGACATGGACAGTGATGTATCTGGAAAGTAAATTAATGATGGAACTAAATAATTTAATGGTCTTCTCAGAAGAGAAAAATTATGATTTTCAAGTCTTGGAATATGACCTGGAAGTAAAATTAACTGCAGGCTGAGCTGCTCCCAAATGCTAAAAGTGCATATGGGTAGTATGATTTCAGAAGAGACCGAAGCTGCTACAATATAGGGAAAGGCTTTTAGGTAATTTTATTGACATTAAAAATGAAATATATCACCTAGTGAATACAAGTTAACTCTTTGTTTGAAATCTTGGAGACTAGAAGTGTTTTGGATTTCAGATTTTGAAATATTTGCATAATAAACCTGAGATAGCTTAAGGATAAGACCCAGGTCTAAACATGAAATTCATTTATGCTTCATATGCTCTGATGTAGTGTTAGGCAACATTTGTACTATTTTTGTGCATGCAAAGAAGTATTATGGTGTGGAGTTTTCCACTTGTGGCATCGTGTCAGCATTGACCAAGTTTCAGATTTTGGAGTATTTTGGATTTTCAGATTAAGGATGCTTAACCTGTACCTGTTGAGTTCTGAGGCCCCAACACTGAAATTGGTAACTGATCATCTGGATGTTATCAAAGGAACTGATGCATCCAGGGAGTGATAATAGATGGAATCTAAGGTGCTTTCTAGCCATTAAACTATGATTTTAAAAATTCCCTTTGCCTGTAATATATACCAGTGCTCCATTCATATGAGTGTTATGCTGAATTCTGGCATTCAGATGTTCTGCAGTACAGAAATCCCTTTGACTCTTTAGAATTGAGTGTTTCTTCTGCTTCTGTGACTTTGGACTCCAGTGACTGAGAGGTATCCTGTGTGTTTCACGTTCTGTGGGTTGTGCTGCAGGAAGCACTGTCGGGAGGGTCTTGCCACTTCTTGTTTTTATCCATTGGGGATCAAGTAGCATTGCCCTACTTTCATAGCAGCTCTATCCTTGGGTACAGGCTTTAGTGCAGACAACTGCAAAAAGTAAGGCTGTTACTATGAAATTATGGAATGTCCCTAATGGAGTCCACTTTCTGTTAGCAGAAATATTATACCTTGGTGCCTCAGGTCATGAACGCTTTCCTTTGTGAACCATTTAGTTCACAAGTAGAAGTGTTTGGCAAAATTTTGTTTTTGGTTGTGAACTCTGTATCTGGTTATGGACATGACAGTGGCCATATTTCCCCCCATGAGTACAAATGTGGCCATATTTTCCAGAATCATGGAACAAGTTAAGTTTGTGAACAGAGGTACTACTGTGTATCAAGCAGAAATGTGCTAGACATGGATGTGTAGGTCATTCACATACATCGTCTACTCTTTGTAACCCTGCAAAGCAGGTTTGATTAGTTCCATATGACAGATGAGTAAACTGAGGACATCAGAGACTAAATAACTTACTGAAGTTCTCTTCATTACTAAAGTGTGGTTGCAGGATCCCACCTCAGTTTGTGACCCCCAGTCACATTCAACCCTCAGCACACCAATGGGTGGTTTCCATCTGGCTTAAGCCAGTCATTCTCCACATAGTCTCTGACAGGGATGCCATTACCAGGGACAAATCTAATCCACTTAGGAAATGGAACTTTGTAGGGCGATGCTAACATTCTTGTGACAGAAGCTATGGTGTCTGTAAGGGCCTTTAAAAGCCTAAAATCTTTGCGAACCAGAAAAATGGCAATGGAAAAACAGAAGTGTACAGTGGGGATGACTGTGTATTAAAAAATGACTCTATAATAGTGTTGTAGTCAGGAGTTGCAAGGAGAAAAACTATATACAGGACATTGAATTTAAAATATTTTATGATGGTCACCCAGGGTTGAATACAAGAAAGCACAGGAAATCTGCCCACAACACTAAAGACCTAGAAAATTCATCTGAGGCCCTGGATCCCACAGCAATATCCTGCATGAGTCCAGTTGAAAACCTAGAGCCCATGACAATAACTGATGCAAATCTGTTTTATGGATCTGCACTGGGAAGGCCCATAGGTCAGAGGTGGAAGCTAGAAAGTCTATTCCAGCAGGGTGAAGGAACTGTGGCAGTAGGTTGAGGGTTCTACACTGGAGCCAAGAAGTGATGCTCAAAATAAGGACCAGGGCTCCCCTGAAAAGTGCCACAACCATCCTTGGCAGCAGTGAGGTTCCGAGCTACTCCGACAATGAGAACAGTCGAGAATATATCAGGAAGCCAGAGGACAACTTCTCCTGGAGATTAAACAGCACACATCTTCCCTTCAGGAGCCAGGAAGCCATGCTCAAAGTAAGGACCAGAGAGAGCTTTTCCAAAGTGAACCACAGCCTCTCTCAGTGACAAGTTCCCGAGCTCCTCCGATGATAATGGCCAAGTTCATATCGGGGAAGCCAGCATGACAAACTCCTCCAGGAGAACCAAGGGCTCCAAACAGCAACACTTAGAAAAACCCACAATGCCTTGCTCATCCTCTCCACATCTCCTTTTACGCTGGCAGCTTTCCTCAGGTGGGCCATCTACACTCAGCCATGCCAATTTAATGCAGCAGGTGTTGACCACCAGTATTAAACCCATAACAAATAGAAAAGTACCTGACCAGAAAGTTTCATTTGAGAGGTCAGCTTCCTAATTGTTGAGATATGAAAACTCCGGATGGCTGATCCTTGTTTCCTGGCTGAACTTGTCTTTTCTTTTGTTTAAAAATGTATCTTTTAAAAATATTAATTACGAATGTGTATTAACTGGACAAATTGCTGTTTCACTGTGACATTTCCACTTATTTAGGGTGTCTATATCATGCTTTCAAGCCCTACCTCAGGTGTTGTCTCTGCACGTGGAAAGGCTTTCCTCCGAGGCTAGGTCCCAGTTTCTACTGTAGACAGTGCGCAATTTCTCATGCACAAGTAAGTAGCAAGAGGGCGCCCAGACATTTGGCTTACTGCTGAGGAATCCGAGGCCTGTGCTTATTCATGCATATTTACAAGGTAATTAGTTGTCCATTCATTCATTAGCGTGTTTATAGGGCTACTTGCAAAGACTCAATTGCAGCTTGGAGAGGAGAGACCGCCAAGGAGGGCCTCAGGGGAACACTTGGATTAAACAGAGTCACAGCTTGATGTGTGGAACCTACCAGTCCCCAAACCAGAACTAGTTTAGTAACTCAAATGCGACTTGTCAGTCACCCGGAAATGAGATCCTTAATTGGCTCATTCATGTTTCACTTGCAGAAGTCAGGCGGATGCCCAGAGATGATAGACATTTTTGTCTTTTAAGCTTTCCATGTCTGGGCAGTACTTTTGATTATTTCCTTTTCCTTTTTTCTTTAACTGTTATTTAATTTGAGATATACTTTGCATATAACCAAAATCACTTCTGGCTGACATGCCTGGGGATGTTGATGACAGACACGAGCACAGGCTGGTTTTGATGAATTTAAAAAGTAGGCAGCGTTTGCATCTTTTCCAAAACCAGCTGCCTAGATCTGAGTGAGATGGGTCTGTCTTTGCGGAGTGGGAAAAGATGATCTTTAAAGAGAGAACCGACAGAAGGTTTTGATTTGTGGTGACACAGGTGGCTGCAAGAACCACGTTGCAGTAAACAGTTCCCTCTTGAATAATCAAAGTAGGGCTAGGTATCTAGTGTTATAAAGCTTCTGTTCTCTTCTTCATTTCTGACCTGTGACCTGGGGACAAAGAATAAGTCTTTCCTCATTGGTGGTTTGCTGTGAATTTTTGCCCATTGGTGAGCTCCTGAGGGATGGGCGGAGCCGGGCACTATCATCCCCCCAAATGCACTCTGGACAGTACAGGACCGGACAGGGCTCCTTGTTAGGCTACTTTGCATTCCCAGTGAGCTGCTCTGGGATACAAAGAGAGGCAGTTTCTAGAAGCTGTGTTCTTCAAAATCTGTCCCTGCATTAGATCTGATCGAAAGCATGTCTAGCTCTCCAAATCCTTGTCACACTTTCAAATCCCCCCTGCATCTTGCTTTTCCCTGGATTTGGGTCCTCCCACATCACGCTGTCCGTGGTCAGGTGTGTGCGTCAGTGTTTAGTTCCTTTACTCATTTCAAAACTGCTTCAAACTCTCCTCCTTCAGGAAACCTCCACTCACTGGAACCTCTCAGAAAAGTAGAGAGGATCAGGGCTGCTTGTAAAAATGGGGAGCTCCTACCACCCCTGGCTCCTTCGGTTCTAATCTAGTGATCCAGTAATCTGTTGACTGATTTTTCTCATCCTGGCTCAGAGGCAGTGGGAGGTGGACTCAGGGATCCAGCTTTAGATGCGGAGTGTGATGTACTTCAATTTTGCATCTGGTGTATCTATGTGATCTATATCATATCCATGATGGATCTAATTTTATCTAACATGGTAATCAATTTATCTCTCATTTATCTGCCTAATCTAGTATCTGTTATCTCAGTCATCTGTCTTTCTATCATGTTTATCTATTATCTGTCCATCTATCTACTGTCTGCCTAATATCATAGTTATCATTTCTACTGTCTATCTTTCTGTCATCTATCTACCTTATTCTTGTTTTCTTAGTCTGTCCACCCATCCCTTGGGAACATTATTTATCTTCTCAGGAGCTCCATCTCCTCATCTATGGAATGGGGTTAATAATAATGCCTCTTAGGGCATTTAGGATTAAATAATGTAATCTGTAGTAGTATGTAGTATGTAGAATAATTCCTGTCACATAGAAAGACTCTGTGCTAATTTTCAGAGTCTTCATTTTTTTATGCCCTCCATTTTTTGTTCTTTCTTCTATCTTCCATTCATAAAAGCAAGGTTCTGCTTTCTCCTTTGGACTTTGCTGCAAGTAGATGAAGTGTTGGTGGGAACCCAGCTGCTCTGTGATGCCCTGTCCTCCCACACTCTTCCTCCTGCCTGGATCTGATATATGTGAGTTTCAGCACATCTTATAGCTCTCTTTTCTGCTTGTGGTTTGTCGCTTTTTTCCCCCGTCTTTACTGCTGTGGTTCCATGTGGCTGCTGCTTTGATTTCTGCATCTCTGTCGGCATCTGTGTTGACTTTCTGTTACTGTGACAAAATACCTGAGAAAATTAATTTAAAGGATAAAAGATTTATTTTGGCTCACACTTTCAAGCCATAGTCAGCTGGCTGCATTGGTTTCAGGCCTGTGGCCAAGAAGAAGCATTATGGTAGATATGCCAGGCAGAAGAAAGCTGACCATCTCAGCAGTCGAGAGACAGAGAGAGAAAGGACAGAGTTAGAGACAGAGATAGAAATAGAGATTGAGATGGGGTGGAGAGACAGAGACAGGCAGACAGAGACAGAGACAGAGACAGAAAAGAGGCCAGGGACGAGACACACCCTTCAAAGGCATATTCCAAGAAACCTACTCCCTCCAACTAGACCCTCCTTCCTAATTCCTATTCCACTATGAGCTCAGTCAGTGATTAACTCCTTGATGAAGTCAGTGCCCTCATGATCGGGTCACTTCTCTAGGCCCCAGTTCTGAACATTGCTGCATAGAGAATCACACATTCATTGCATGAGTCTTTGGGGAACACCTCACTGTTGGCCACAACAGCATCCATTCTTTGAGGACACGTTATTTGAAAGCATCTTCGCAAGTGAGTAAGCAGTGCTACCCAGCTGTGGGTATTTGGTTGGAGAGAAAGGCTGGACCATCTGTGATCTGGTGCTTGATTTTGTATGGCCTGTTAGTTAGGTCTAATTTTTTGCATTTTTAAATAGCTGAACAAAAGATCAAAAGAACAGTTCGTGACATATACAGTTGACATAAAATAAATTTCATTGTCCATAAAGTTTCACAGGACACAGCCACACCCCGTTGCTTAGGCACGGTCCATGGTGGCTGCTCCCATTAACAGCAGCCAAGTTCAGTAGCTGGGACAGAGACTGAGTGGCCGGCAAAACCTAAGATGTTTATTGTCTGGCTCTTTAGAGAAAATGTTTGCTGACCGCTGACTTGGAGTCATGTTCCAAGTAAATGCACAGATGAAAAAATCAAGTATGTTGATGTCAGGAGTGGGGATTGAAGGCAGATTACCCGAGGAGAGCTTTCCTTTGTGGTGCTGTAGCCTTGTGTTTTCAGTATTTCCTGTCTCCTGTCTGATGCATTTAACATATTTGATGGAGTGTGTGCTAAGTCAGTTTGCATAAAACTTCTCTGTCAGTGCCTGATTCTGTGCCTAGCCATGTACCCAGACGTTGTCATCTTTGAGTACTGGGTTTCGTAGGACACTTCCCTTCCTCAGGGGAAAAGATTTTTTTTTTCCTTTGTGAACTCCAGTAGTTCTTCCTGAATTTCTTTTATCGATGTTCAAATCCAGGGCTTTTGTACTGAATATCTTCACACGTTTTAAAACAGTGCTACTTAGGGCTTTTCAGCTCAGCACATGGAAAGAGTCTGTGTTTTGTCTTTCTCATGGCATGATTGACTCGTTCTTTAAATAAAACCCTATCCTTTGTTCTCACTTCCCCACCAACTGCCATATTCAAATTGTTTGTTCTTGTCTAAAATAACTTCACTTTGTGCCAGTTCTTCTGCAGCCTTACAAACAATTAAGCACAATGTTTACAAAGTAAATTGACACCTATTCTAGAGAAGTTCTGCAAAAACAAAGAAAGAAATCCAAATAACAAAATGGAGAAAAAAAGGAAATCAATCAAACAGTCTTTTATTTTGTACATAATGTGTTGCTGAAAACTTGTCCAGGAGTTGAATGGTAGATTCTGCATTGTAAAGTGGGGTCTCAGTTGGCAGAGAATTAAAAAAAAAAAAAGTTACAAAAGCTCCATTGTAATTTGGGTGGGCTGCGCCTTCCTTGGGCCATGAGACCTGGGATGTAGGGAGGTGGCAGAGAATAGTTTCACTGGATTTTAGGGAAGTTTTTCTAGCCATCTACCCTGACTGTGGTTGATGGTCAGGCAGCTCCTAACTTCTATGTATGAATGTGTTAGTTCCATGAAGTAAAAGTAAGGCAAAGTTTTTAAGTTGTTTTTATTTTTTGAATTCTCCTACTGTGATATTACAGAGTGAGCATCCCTCATCCAAAAATCTGAAATCTGAAATGCTCCAAAATCTCAGACTTCTGGGGCAGCGATGTGCTACTACAACAAAAACTCACATGCTCCATGAAACTTTGCTTCATGCTGAAAACTATTAAACACAGTGAATAAATTTATCTTGAGTTTAGACACATCAAGTGGACATGAAATATAAATGAATGTTGTGTTTAGAATCAGGTTGAATCTCCAAGATATTTCATTATGGAAATGCAAATTTACCCAAACAATTCCAAAATCTGAAAATGTTCTGGGCCTAAGCATTTCGGGGAAGAGTTACTCACCCTGTAGTGCAAGGCATCTTTTATCTTTCTTTTTTTCTCCCTGTTCCCTCTTCTGTACATCCCTCATGATCACCTATAATGGTCCTCTGACTGCTTCTCAAAGGGAGTGCTGTAGTGGGGTTAGAGGGGATGGATGTTGGGATAAGTACTGGGTCCAGGCTGGAAACCACTCTGTGAGCAGAAAAAACCCAGGCTTGAGGGTCTAACTCCCATCTACATGTAGTTGGCCTGACTGCATCTCCTGGTGGCTGTAGTGGCACTCAGAACCTGAGACTGGCTCTGGTAGCTCGCAGAGGACCTGCCCTCTCTCAGCCATCTTTCCCCTTGGTGACAGCACACATTGGGCGGTGCCATGCTGGGTGACTTGCAGTCATTACTTTTCACACACAGTACTTTTACCATGAAGTTGGATTGCACTTTTAGACACTACATATTGATGCACACAAAGAATGTGGTTTTTCAAATGCTTCCAAACAGATTTGCTTTCTTGTAGTAGTTCCTTCTTGCTGGGTATCTGGGAAACAATGAAATGTGGTCTGATTGAATAATTTAAGCAGTTTCTTAGGGGAAAGGTCTCTGTGGGGGGTAAAGTTTTATTCTTTCAGATTTCTTCCCTTGCCCCTGTTCTTCTTCAAGAGAAACCCTGGGTGAGTGGTGGAGAGTCACGTGATCTGGTTGGGAAGGGAAGATGGTGGCTCTGACCTTGGGAACCTCTCGAGGAGGCTCTGACATAGTCTGGTAACTACCAGAATACAAGGTGTTCCATTGTATTAACAACTTTTCTCATTACTGGGACACAACATCCAACACCCTAACCTAAAAAAGAGGTTTATTTTGGCTCACTGGTTTATAAGTTCCTGTCCATGGTCAGCTGACTCCAGGCAGAATCAGCGTGGTGGGAGGCTCTGGGGGAAGAAAGCTGCTCATGCCATAGTGGCTGGGAAGTAGAGAGTAAAGGGAGGAGTCCAGGAGGGAGATAGAGCCTTCTAGGTCATGCCCCAGTGACCCTCCTTTTTTTGTGGCACCAGGGATTGAACTCACAACCTCGCACCTGTCAGACAGGTGCTTAAGTCACTGAGCCAAACTCGCAGCCCTGGTTTTTGAGGCAGGGTCGCACTGTGTAGCTCAGGCCAGCCTTGTGCTCGGGTTATAGCCCAAGGCGGCCTCGAACTCACAACGCTCCTCCTACCTCAGCCTCCCGAGTGCTGGGATTAAAGGCGTGTACCACAACGCCCAGCTAGTGACCCTCCTCTTAACATCACATTTAGGTATTGTATCCCCTTGGTCCATTTTTGTTCCAATCACCCACCCCCTGAGCACATGAGGCATTAGGGGGGTATCCAGATATAAGCCACAGGACCTGCTGTTACCGGTGCTATAGTTTACAAGTCTGAAATCACAGTCCCTTCTATCTCTTGGCCATGCCAGGAATCTGCCAACTGACTCAGCTCTTCCTTGGCACTGACCCTTGGTGTCAGTGCCTGGTTCTCATGATTCCTGATCCAGAATGTCTCCCCTAAAGTCCACGGCTCTACGGATCCTTGAGGCCTTCTTGCCCCTGCCCTATCCCTTCATCTGTTAGCTGCTTCCTGTTTGAATTTGGTGCGGGGTGCGGGAGGCAACCTCTTTATACTCTTTGCTGATTCTAGGCACCGAGTGAGGAGGGAGCCTTTTCTCTGTATTGGTTTCCACTTATGCTATTTTGCAGGCCTCCCTCCTCCTTCCAGGGCAGCAGCTTGGGTGGTGGAGGTCAGGGGATGCATGCTTCCCCTCTGCTTTCATACAACCTTACATGGTGGCCTTCCAGTTCTCCTGGGGGTGCAGGGGGTAGCCTTTTGCTTTCCTCTTCCTGTTTGTTCCATTATTTCCCTTCATCCAACCTCCTCCTTCCCAGCCTGGTCCCCCCACCTCCACCTGCAACTGGAAGAGTGAAATAGCTACCAGGGGGGTTTGTTTTATGGGAGGAAGAATGGAAATCACATCGGCTTACTTCTTTTGAAGAATTATCTTGGTTTTCCTGCAGTTTATGCTCTGCTAGGCCACTTACAGTCCATGGTACAATGTGAGACAGCTCAGAGTATACAGGAATTATCAAAGAATTGAGAACCACAACTGTCCCGGATCTTCTAGGTTCATTAGGGTGCTGAGGACACGAGAGACTTCTGTCCTTGAATGCATTTTTGAGGCCAACACACTATAGAACACAGGGCACATTAAATCCTCCTTTGTTAGATGACAGTATTAGAAGGTTCTACCTCTAACAGAATTGGAAGGGGAAGGGAGGCCTGCAGGACAGCATAAAGGTAACCAGTGCGGAGAAAGCGCTCTCTCTTCATTCGGCACAGGAGGTTAAGATGAAGCCAGCCAATTTTTGAGGAGCAGGCTAGAGAAAATTGCTTCCATGTCCACGTGAAATTAGGTTAGAATAAACATCCAGGACATCCTCAGAGGTAAAATAGTCACATCACTATGAGCTGAGTGGACCACTAGAGGGATAGCTCCTCTGTTTTTCTTTTCTGTGTTTCCGGGGCTTTACAGACAATGCAAAGGCTTCCTCTTAGCAGCAAGAAGACATGGGTAGGTTATTGTTTCTCCTTTCTTTTCTTCCTGTTTGCTGTCTCCCTTCTTTTCCCTTCAGCTTCATACCATTTCCATCTCTGGGTCCAGTCATCTTGGTATACCATTAGGGTTGTAAGTTACTTATTCCATCATTCAGTCAGCATTTATTGAGTGCCTGCTGTGTGCCAGATCCTAGGTTGGATGTGGAAAGACAGAGATTAAAGTTCCTGTTCAACCCAGATACCTGGATAAGAGAACTAACTTGTGCAAGATGGTATTTGAGGACATCACTGAATAGTGGATGATGTCTTTGTGAATAGAGATGGAAAGATGGTGCTGGAAGACTTGGGGACTGGAAAAGAGAAGGGATAGAGCTGATGTTATTGTTAAGTCTGGAAAGAAGTTTCTGAAACTGTCTTTCTGAGAGGCTGGATTGGATCATGGTCTCTTAGGTTAGGGTTGAGTGAAGCAACAGATGGAATCATGAGCCCACTTGCCATATTGGGGGGTAGCTGTCATGCCCTGGGACTGGCCTACCATGAGCGGTTGGCTAGGTTCCTGTTACTGATCTGTCATTCCTTTCTTATATGTTCCTTCCATTCCTCGACTCTGGGAGGGCAAGAGCACTTTCATTGCAGGAATTTATTTTGAAGAATTTAAGGTAGCTTCCCCAGGATGGTTGTTTATATTGTCCATGAACATTTCATTCCATTCTACTGTACCCTACAAGAGATTATCACAGTGTGCAGTGAATATTAAAGAAAAATTATTACAATGAAAAATATGTGGTGTTTAATCCCTCTCAAAATACTACCTTTCATTCTAAACACATTTATTCCACTGTTCTGGTCACTTTCTGAAGCAGGTCTGGGAGTCCCCTTTTGTGAGTATCTTTTGAGGTGTTCTTGTCAAGTGCCATCCAACAGAAAGGCAGGCTCCTAACAGCATTTCAGTGTGTCTTCTTCAACCTTTTTACTAGAACTGGCACCACAAGATCTCTGGCTTTTTCCAAAAGTCAAAATGACTGTGAAAGGTAAATGTTTGGAATCCATTCCACACATCAAGGTACCTACAACAGTGCAATTAAAGACAGCAAAGAGGACTTCCAGAACTGCTTCTGAAAGTGGCAAGAACAATGAGATAAGTGTGTTCAAAGCACATCTTTTACTGTATTACATTTTGAAAAATTTAAACATTCAATGTAGTTTTCAGTCATACTGAGTTCCATTGAACTGAAGTTTTACCAAGACTGCTTGATTTCTTCCTCTATTGTGACTGCTTAGGTAAGGGCATGGAAGGATTACCTTTACATCTATTGGCACCTTATAAACTCATGTCCCTTTCTGTAAGGTTCTCAAAATGTAATCTAAACACTCCAGATTATATTCTCCATTCATCGTGTGTATACACCTGACATTTCCTCCTGCTTTTGTGGTATAGGCCACTATACCAAAATAAGAAAAACAAGACCTAAATCTTGGTGGAAGAAAGGCTTTCTGGGCCAGTTTGGAGTATTGTAGATACAAGAGTAATTCCTCAGATTCAGTCGAAGTCTGACAACAGCCAAACATTTTAAATAGGGAAAGCACTCATTGTGAAAATGATCAGTTGAAATGAATACCTAGGAATGCTAATGCACAAGCATGTCATGCCCACATACATGGGGCAGTAACACTGTGGCTACATGGGCATCTGTTCTCTCCCTGCCATTGCTGAAAGATGGGGAAATTTATTTTGGAAATAGCAGAAATATAATTCAGAGAATGTAGGTATATCCAAGAATTCTTGTTCCCACATCAACCCTAGAACTTGGACCTGAGAGCTCTTTGAGTAAAGCTGAATAGATCTGAAAAACAGAGGATCATTAAGATGTTTAAAGTGGTTTGTGTCTTTACTCCAATATTCTTGGTCTAAAGCAATCTAAAGGTGTTGACTAAATAGTTGAATGGATCATGCGTACGGGAGACCACAGCCTATCAACCAAAAGGCAGTTATCACATTGTTTGGAAGAAATGAAAAAAGCTGAAAGCAAAGAGACGTCCAGATTTATGGGAGTATTGTATCATCCAGGTGAAGCTAGATGAAAATACCATTCCAAGGATACTGACACACTTTATGACTCATTCTTATTTAAAGGAGTCATCACATGTAGGTTGTGAACTTGTATTCCTCCTTGTCATTCCTAAACTTGATCTTTCAGAAGTTTCATCTTGACACTGATTTTGACACTCCCTAAGGCAGAAAAGAGAGTCTATGGTGAGCCATGAATGTTTAAAGTTACTTGTTGAATGTGACCAGTCAGTGGTAATCACATTTAATTGGCTAAAGTGAGTCTCAGGCCACATCAGAGATTAGGCAGATGGAGCAGTGTGACCTGCTGCGTGGCCTCAAATGCGCCCTAAACATTTGCCATAAGCTCCAGGGACTGCTAGAGTCACACTTGTGGATCATGTGTTATTCTCCCTTGCTTTAAAAAAATGATTCTACTCTTCTTAAATACCACATCTATCCTTACAAAAATGAACTTGTTCAATAATCCATTTCTGTGTTTAAGGATCTCACCTTTAATTGATTGAGCTTACACATATTCGTTGAGTTTTTTTGAAGGAAGCAAGATGTTAAATGCCATCCTCGAGATGCTTACTGTCTCGTGAGGTGACAGACTTTACACACAAACACTTGCAACGGAGTAAGATGATGGTTTCTCTGCAGGTGGCTTCCGTGTGGAAAGAGAGTAGTGGAGAAGGTGCTCCCAAGTCTGCTCAGTACTCAGGACAACCTCCTTACATTAAAAAAAATAGTTCTTTGTGCTGTGCTTTGAATCTTTCCCCTCTTGTTTTGGCTGGAGATTGCTCTCATCTTTGAGTGAAAGCTTTTATGTCCTTGAAATATGATTCCAATTTCTTCCATTTTCTTTTCCATGCAAAGTAAGTACAGTTCTTTCCATTTCTGTGAACCCACTTTTCTTTTGGGTCCTCTGTGAATTCCACCTTGCTCTTAGCCTGCTTGTGAAAGAGTGATAAGAACACAAGAAGTAAGGTACATCAGTTAAAGACAAGACTTGGTAAAAAAAAAAAAAAACAGTAGTAGGGAAAAGCAGATATTTAAGCATGGTTTTTTTGCTTTGTTTTGTTTTGTTTTTTGATTACCTGGAGAGAATCAGCTCTCCTATAGCAAGCAGCCCTGAAGTTAGAGAATGTCATGGCTTGATTCTTTCAATTGCTGCTCTGTGTCCCCCAGACCAAAGCGCCTCTGCCTGCCTGTACTTTCCTCTCAGGCAGCCTCTCTGGGCAACACTTTGTCTATGGCTTCGCACACTCTGCAGAATCTGCATTAGATATGGCTGTGGTTAGTTTTTATTTTTTTTATTTATTTAATTTTATTTTTAGTTTTTGGTAGCTAGGCATTCATAACATACAGTTGCTTCAAGAACATCTTTAGTAGTTATTTCTGAGGACATAACTCTACTTCTTTTTTTATTTTAAAAAACAAAAGAGAAAAAAGGATAGAAATAATACAGAATTTCAAACAAAACAAAACAAAAACAAACAGTAAGAAATCAATACTAGTTAATATATTACATATTGTTATCTTAGAAGTAGTTGTTCAAGTTACAAGATCTAGGCTTAAAAAATGATCAGACAATCAAACAATGACAACACAAGCTATTCTTTTTGATGAACTAACAGAGAATTAGTAGTATAGTTATCCATCTTGCATACTTATATATACATACAGCTATATGTGTATCCCTACATACATATAATCTTTTCCTTTCTTCCATTTCTCCTTTCCCCATCCCAATTGTTCTTTAATTTTGAGCAATTTCTTGCCCTTTCATTATTACAATATCTATTGTATATTTTGGATCTTATTACTTTTTCAGTTTTTTTATTATTTATTTTTTACACTAGGGAGACAATACAATATTTACAAATGTGAATCTGATTTATTTCACTTGTAAGTATAGTCTCAAGTTGCCTCCATTTACCTATAAAAGCCTCAAGATCATCTTTTTTATAGCTGAGTAATATTTCATTATATAAAAATACCACATCTTTTTCATCCATTCTGTGGTTGATGGGCATTTTGGTTGTTTCCAAGATTCAGCTATTACAAACTGTGCTGCTATAAACATGGGTGCACATATATCACTGTGACATGACACTTTCAATTTTCCTGGGAAAATATCTAGAAGGGGAATAGATGGATTGAACGAGATTTCCAATCCTAGTTTTTCGAGGATAAAGGGTGCTGGAAAAATTGGCTTTCCACATGCTGAAGACTGAAACTAGACTCATGTCATCACCATGCACTAAACTAAAGTCAAAATGAGTCAAAGATCTAAATATTAAAATAGAAAAACTAAATTTACTGGAAGACAAGGGAGGCAGAAATCTTGAAGACATAGGGGTAGGCAAAGAGTTCATGAACAGAATGCAAACTGCGTGGGAAGTGCTTCAAAGAATCAACAACTGGGATCTCATCATATTAAAAATTTCTTTTAAAGTGCAAAACTTAAAAGAAATTTTGCACTTTAAAAGAAATCACCAACAAAGTGAAAAGAAAACCCACAGAATGGGAAAGAATTTTAGTCAACTGTCCCTTAGAAGATAAAGGACTTATATCCAGAACATATAAAAAATTGAAAAACATCAGTCCCCCACAAATTCAAAGACCCAATCTAAAAATGGGCATCTGAGATGAACAGGTACTTCTCAGATGAAGAAATACAAATGGCAAATAAATACATGAAGAAATGCTCAACATCACTTGTCATTTGAGAAATGCAAATTAAAACAACATTGAGATTCCGTCTCACTCCAGAAAGAATGGTTGCCATCAAGAAATCAACCGATTGCTGGGTGTGGTGGCACACGCCTTAAATCCCAGCCCCAGCCTCTCTGGAGGCTGAGGTAGAGGAGCATTGTGAGTTCGAGGCTGGCTTGGGCTACAACGCGAGCGCAAGGCCGGCCTGAGCTACACAGTGCAACCCTGCCTTAAAAACACTAGGGCTGGGAGTTTGGCTCAGTCTGGCAGGCGTGAGGCTGTGAGTTTGACCCCTGGTGCCACACACACACACACACACACACACACACACACACAAAAAGAGATCAACTCATAACAAATTCTGCAGGGGCTGTGGGGAAAAAGAACCCTTCTCCACTATTGGTGGGAGTGTAGACTGGTGTGACCACTGTGGAAACCAGTATAGAAATTCCTCAAAAAACTCTATTTCTTCTTATCTTTACATTTTCTACAAATGGTCTGCAGAAATCCAACACAGGCTATTCATTATCAAATGCTGTATTTGTGTCAAGTCCAATGGGGGGAAACCTCTTGCTCCTTCCTGAGGCTTTGTTTCATGTGCACAGGGCTCTGCCGTTCTGACTCCTGGCCTTCCTCTGATCCATACCATGTGGAGTTCACTGCTTGGTAAATTTGGGGAAAATAGGCACAGCATTGGCTGAGATCCACACTGCATCTGCTTAGGTTCTAATATGCCCTGTCCCTTCAGGGGAAAGTCCACCTCATTCTGTGGCTCACTTCTTAGTTGCCTTTGTGTGCACTGAGGTGGCTGTTTTCATTAGTAAAGGTGGTACCTGCATCTTCATCAGTTGCTCTTACTATTTCTCTGCTTGGGAGGGGAGACTTGTTTTTTATTGAGCCCCATTGTGCCATGAGATTAAGAAATGTGCTTCATGGCAGAAGATCACATACTGAGGAGTGCCCTGTACTCTGAGGGGCCCAGAGGGGAGGGACTTCAGTCCAGGCATCCTGGAATCAATTTTGGGTCTCCTTGAGCACTAGAGGTCGTCTCGGTCCATTCCTCCAGAGAAGCTTCCCTAGAGACTCAAGCTCACCTGGCATTTTCCTTTTGTGTTGTTCAGGGCATCAATACACTACACAGTACATTAGGATGGATTTGTGACATTTCTCTTAATCTCAGTTTCTTCACCCACTTTGGGGCATAGCAGTATATTCATTGTTTATTTCAGGAAGAAAAACTGAGAGCACACAGAGACATACACACACACACACACACACACACACACACACACAATCCCATAGGCATCATACAGTATGGTATCTGATGCAAAGCTGGTTTCAATATGGAGTTACTTTTCTTACCTTTCTATTTTTGTATAATTTTATGTCCCATTTCATTAGAATTCTGAGCTTTTTCAGGACAAGAATGGTGTTTCATATTTTTTTTCCAGAATTGCAAAGAATTAACTAATTTTAAACAATGTTTTGAAAGACTTGCTAGAGGTCTACCTAAAACTGTTCTACATGAAATTTTTAGAACTTCTGAAACTCTAGCCTGGGTAGGAAGGACTTCTAATCAATACTCTTCAAAAGAGATGACCAGTTTTCAAGATGTCTATCTGACTATTGAACATACAATACTAAGTGGTGAACAAGTAGTAAAAAATGCTAGCTAAAACCTTAAAAAGGGAAGTATTTAAAATAATTTCATTTGTCAGAAGTTAAACATCAGAAGATGCTTCCTGAGTCAATGGTGTGTGCTTTGCTTATTTTGGTCTTTGTCTCCCAGTACGAAGGGTTAGCAGCTGAGGGTTTCATTCCTTTGTGTAGCCATTTGGTTAGTGTGCCTTGTAAAGTCAAGCTGGGAGCTTCTGTCCCAACAGCCCCAACTCAACTGAGAGTTTTCGGGAGCTGGCGGGCAGCTGAGCAACCTCAAGCCACACAGGAAACTCTCAGCAGGTGAGTGCCATCTGGAACAAAACCACATAGCTCCAGGAGTGCTACAAAAGCAGACCAAACTGCAATCATGTGAGGGCTAGATGAAGCTAAAGGGATGCTGGGCTGCCTGTCCCGAGCCCCAAAGGAAAACCCATGATAAGCAACCTTTCCCCTCCCTCGCATTTCCCCATCTCTTTCCCGCTAACTGTCTCCTTTTTTCTCCCTCTCCTGTGGTTCCAAGGAACAACGTGTTGAAAAAACCATCCTTGATGGGAGAGTTGAACAAGAGGAAGTTGTGGGTTTGCCTGTTATTTTATAATTAGGTATTAGACTAACTATGGGACAGAAGGAAAGTCAAGGATTGACTTCACAAGAGCTGTAGAATCTGCACAGGGTGCAGGAAAGCAGAGTCACTCCCGTTAACTGGCATTGTGGTGATGGATCCGAGTGCCACGCACGCAGACTCATCTGAAACCTCTCTCGGCCAGCTGTCATGCTGCCCATTCCCATCTGTTTCTTATGCTCTAATAAACGATAGCACTAATTTATTTAGCACCTCTCATCAAGCCCCCGGAGCTGCTCCAACCCTGCAGGGATTCGCTGCCAAAGTGTGATGACTTCAGAGTGGACACATGGCCCGCTGTTTCAGGACATCACTATCAGATTCTGAACTAGGACTTTGCCTTCAGGGATGCTCACCATCAATGGTGTGATTTTGCTGTTGCCCTTTTCAAATCCCTCTAGCCTTGAGAATGGGAAATTTGGCCCATTTCTCCAGGGCTGTGAATACTCTGGGAATTGCCTGCCATACACTGTAGAGTGTCTGGAATGTGTATGGATATTTTGCTGTTGTTTTTGGAAATGTTTATCAGCCTTCTCTTGGGTCTTTTGGATGTGCCTACAGAGAAAGAGAAATATGTCACACTGACATTCCAGAGGGCAGTGTCTGTCGTGGAGCTCGTTCCTGCTCTGCCAGGTGCCTGGACCTGTTTCTTTAGTGCACAGAGATGGAAGATTCAAGAGCAGGGAGTGCAGTTGGCTGAACGTCCATGACTGATTTCCTGTTGCCTTTGAGCTTGCAGGCTACTGTTTGTTTGCTTATTGCATAGTTGCAGGGAAGTACGTCTTTTATAGTGTTCCAAAGAAACGTGGCACACAGGATTGGAATGCAGTAAGACAATCGATTCAAGAAGTTGCAAACATTTATTGGCTTCTCATAAACTTGTGCATTGAATTTAGAATTTTTGAGCCAGGTGCAATTGGATGATGTTGACAATTTGTAGGAGAGAGGCGAGGCAAATGCCAGAAATGCTAAGTGCCAAGCCAGGGAATCCCAAATATGAGATTCTTGAGAGGAAGTCGGAACCAAATCCAAAGATTTTGTGGAAGGGATTGGAGAGGTTGAGGGGCCAGAGTTTCACTTCTCTTGGTACCTGCAGGTTTCTGGATGGCTGCAGCTCACTCTTTTTTCTTCTGACAGCCCCAAAGTTGTTTTCAAAAGAAATACCTTTCTGACATTGTTTTGGAGGAAAGTAAGAAAAGAAGACTGACTTTATAAAGTCCAGAGCTCTGTCTCTCAAAGTATGCTTCAAGCAAGCCAGGCCTGACAAGGTGTTCAACAAAGAATTTGTGATCAAACGAATTTAAAATAGACAGCGTAGCTTTTCCTTTTTCCCAGAGATTTCTAGAGCATGTGAGAACGTTAAAGGGTCTGATAAGTCCTGCAATAAAGTGACTGATTCAACCTTTTTTAAAAACTTAGTCTTTTCCAAATGGATTTCAGCACAGTGTTTTCATTTATTTTCTGCATGCTGTCTTTGTGTCACTCTTTCCAGGGAAGTAGACTTCAGAAAATGCCCACGTACCATCAGCTTTCCTAGAGTAGAACTATTCTCTGAAGCAACATATGCCTAGGTGCATACACTTGGTCCTGTGTGATTTCTGAGACATTGTTATGAATATCTGTTCATCATGTATCCTCTCATTCCTGTAACCCATCAATCCAGGCATTCTCTACAAGATTTGCTCAAGCCTCCTTGCAGGGCCCAGAGGCAGTAAGTGCTGAGATCCTTCTTTCCTTGTCTCATTGAGATCAAATCTCACTCATCTTCTTGGATCAGGCCTCTGCATGCTCTGTGTCGAGGGCCAGAGAGTGAAGATTTTCAGCTCTGGGGGCCTCACGATCCTGCTAGCCACTCCTGGTCCTGCGGTCCTGCCACTGGCACACCTACTGCCTTACCAAGATATCAGGGCGGGATCCAGGACAACTTTGTTCACAAAGACAAACAGCAGCAGATTTTGCCCGGGGGATTTAGTTTGTCAGCTCCTCCACTGGGATCTGTTGAGAGTTAACTCCTGTCTTGCAGCCATTCTGGGGTCAGTTGGGGTCTTGTCTTAGCACTTACCTTGTTGTCTAGCCATGCTACCTTTCACCTGTCATGTGTGTGATCATGAGGAAGAGGGGAACCAGGAACTGTGTTGTGTCTCAGTCTCATTGCTCTAATAGATGCTGCCTCCCTCCATGTACCATAGCTTCTCTGGCCACCCTTCTGTTCTCTGTCTGCAATGATCCTTCCCCTGATTTCTTTCTGCCTAACGAACCCCTACTTTGACATGAGATCTTCACTTCCTTAACTTCATGGATTTGGTAAAAGTTCCTCATTATAAATGCAGAGTTTCACATACCTCAAAACTTTAGCTCAGACACAATTTCCTGTTTACTTTTATGATGACAGGGTTCATGTCTGCCCCTTTCACTGGGCACTGAACTCTATAAAGTCAGGAACTGGACAGTGCTTTGCTGTTACATCCCCAACACAGTGCCCAGTGCCTGGCATACTGCATGTGATCCATCAGTTTGCTGAAAGAATGAATACATGAACTAATGGCTGAAGGGCTGAAATTCATTCATATTTCCTGGTCGCAGTGTTTTGTAACAGAGCTTGCTAATGTTTGCTTAATATGTTATCTAAGGAATAAAAATTAATGACCATTGTTTTTCTTAGTATCTACAAGTGACATGACTTACAGCTGTGACCTCCTCTGGCGTGGGTTAGAAATGTATAGGTTATGTCTTCACCGCATTGTGTCACTTTCATCCAAACATTTGACTTCTTTTCAAATCGAACTCAGCTACACCTGCCAGGCACAAATTTCGCAATAAATGTCAGAGAAGATTCCTTTCTACTTCAATATCTATGCCGAGCAGAACTCAAGTGGACATTAGCACCCAAGAGTAAAGCATTATAGCTTTCTTTAGTTTTTTTTTTAATTAAAAATATAAGATAGTAAAGGTGCCTTTTCAATGACAGCCAACTTGAGAGAAGCTGCCAAGTGGAAAATTCTGAGTTAAGATGCAATTGTGTTATTAATTGTGTTTAGGGCCTTTCACAAAAGTCATAACATGGTGAATTTGGGATGAATCGTGGCTTTCCTTTTGAAACATGGGCTTTGGAACTGGCAGAAACCTAATGTAACTGAACCATCATGCATTTCCTGGGCTTTTACAGAAGAAAGCTGTAGCCCAGGGTGATACGGTGAATGGAGATCAGAGTCCCAGTTGTGGATTCCCATCCCCAGAGAAAGAGAGAGAGAGAGAACAGCTTCAAAGAGAATGAGGAAGCAGATGCTCAAAGGACACAGATAGGAAAGAGAAATCATACCTAGGCTGGTGCTGGACCCACTTTAAACATTTTGGTGGCACAGGCTATGCCAACAGAGGGTGTTGTTCTATGTGAGTGGAGATTGCGTGAAAGGTCAGGTGTGGAATCCTCTCAGAAGGCTGTGTCTGGGCTGTGCTCAAAAGCTCACGTAGCGGGTACATCCCTTTGGAATTGGCATCCAAGTATCAGAATTCCCAGGCATGGGGTTTTTTGGGGTACATCCACACTAGCACTGTAGACTCAGGATGCATAGGGGTTCTCAAAAGCATGACAGCAGGGATTTTGCAAAGTTCAGCCCATGTGAGTGGATTTTAGACTAGAGTGTCTTTGGCTTCCCACTGAGTCCTGCACTCCCAACAACTGTCTTCTCCCAGTCCTGTGTCTCAGGGATGTATGTGCAACTCAACATCGCTCTGCCTCGCCTGGCATTTATTTAGATTCTAATCATAAACACTGCAATCTCACCTCCTCAAACCTTTGATCACACAGTCCAGACACAGGTCCTAGGCAGGCTTTTGTTTATGGGGGTCTCTCCCATGCATTGTTAGGGATGCACTGAGATAATACATTATGTTATGAGCTCCCAGGGACTTTGGTGGGCATGAGTAATTTTCATTGCACCTCTGAGGACTGAGGTGCAGAGGATTTGTGATTTGCTTCAGGTCTCCCTGGGAACAGGAGGAGCTAAGTTGCAGAGGCATCAAACAGGATAGGAATTAGTTCTTCAAAAGACTGAAGTTTTTTGTCCCCTTATTTCTTTAGAAATGGCACCAAAGATGGTCAAGTCTGGTACTGGCCACATTTCCTGAAGCAGAAGAGACTTTTATATCCCTCTGTGGGGAAGAGTGGTGGTTGGCTGCGTTACTTTCCAAATTGAGGTGGGCGGATGGAGGTCTCTGATAGGATTTGATGGCACCGTTGCTGCTTCTATATCAGTGGTAAAATTCCCCACAGTTTACCAGGAAAGTTAGATTTTGGAGATGGTTTGCATTTGAATCCATTCCTCCACTTAGCAACTGGATTGCTCTCACAAAATTGAAGCTCTCTAGACTTCAGTCCATCATTGGTCAAGTGTAACAAGGACAGTGGTTGTATTCTCCTAGGTGAACTGCAAGATGCAATGTGATAATAAGTGGAAAATGTCCAGCACCTCATGAATAGGTGCTGCTACCACTGTGCGCCAGTTCCTTTGATCAAGGCAATGTATGGAACTCTCAATGCCTTTGGTAGTATAACACGTCTCTTTAGCACCTCCAAAATATTCATGTGGTTGGTATTCCAGTTAGTTATCATAGCTGAAAAAATACCCTGAAGCTTAGTGACTCCAAATCATCATTTATGATTATCTCTTTTGTGATTCAGGAGTTGATGAGGCTCAGCAGGGAGGCTCTTGCTTGGAGTCAGATGTTGGCTGAGACCCGAGTTTGGCTGAACTGGTTGACCAAGAGGATCCCATTGTAGGGCTGGCTGGTAACTTAATGGGCTTTCAATCAGAGCACATCCAGTTGGCCTGTCGAGTATAGTGAGTATTACAGTTTGGCTGCTGGGTTCTAAGAGGGAATATCCCATGAGTGAGCATTCTAAAATGCAGGGAGAAGAAGCTTCTGATTAGTTAAGGGTCACTCCCAATTCTCATACGGGGCCATTTCTGCCATATTCCATTGGTCAGAGCAGCTCTAAGCCCACCCAGATTCAAGGAAGTGGAGAAGCAAACTGCACCTCCTGGATAAGGGCAGGGCAAGGTCACATTATGGAAGAACTTGTGGAATAGAAGATGGCATTGCCCCCATCTCAGGGAAACCCAATCTATGATCTGACCGTCAGTAGGTTATGAGACTTTAAATTTGACCAGGGGACAGTGGCTTCTTTGGTTCAAACAAGGAAAGTCCTAGGAATCAACTCGGACATTGGTCCTTTGCATTGAGTTCTAGTGTGACTTTCTGAACATGTTCTCTTCTAGCTCACGACCGCCTCGTGAGTTGGGATCTGTTTATGCCAATCCTATGCTTGCCTCTGCTTTTTCTTTTCTTTCTTTCTTTTTTTTTATTTAAGTGAAAGAAAAAAGACACATATAAGAAAGACAAAAAGCAAAAGAGACAAACAAATGACTAGAGTAAATGCACAACAGTAACATTACAGGTTTACAAAACAGGATGATAGAAACTTGACAATGGTTGCAATGTTGCATATTGTTATCTTCAAAATGGTTGTTTATGTTAACAGATATAGACATGTAAAATTGATCTAACCATATGAGTATCAATTATTCTCTCTAAATAACTAATACATTCAGCAGTATGTTTGCTTTAGTTATCTTACATATACATATATACAGATTTATATCTTTTCTTTTTCCCTGCCCTCTTTCCCCCTTTTCCCTTCCCAATTAATGTTGCTCTTTGAGCTGTTTGTTACCCTTACATAGTATTTTTTTAATAGATTTTGGATCATATGTACATTTTCAGTTTCTTACACTGGGGAGACAATATGGTATTTACACGTGGGTTTGATTTATCTCACTTATGAGTATGGTCTCAAGTGGTGACCATTTACTTATAAAAGTCTCAATGCAATCTTTCTTAATAGCTGAGTAGTACTCCATTGTATAAAAATAAAGAGGGAAGGGAAAAGGAAAAGATATAAATCTGCATATATGTATATGTAAGATAACTAAAACGAACACACTGCTGAATGTATTCGTTATTGAAAAAGAACAATTAATACTGATATGAGTAGATCAATTTCACATGTCTATATCTGTTAATGTAAACAACCATTTTAAAGATAATGATATGCAATATTGCAACCATTGTCAAGTTTCTATTATCCTGTTTTGTAAATCTGTAATGTTACTGTTGTGCATTTACTCTAGTCGTTTGTTTGTCTGTTTTGTTTTTTTGTCTTTGTTATATATGTCTTTTTCTTTTTTCTGCTTAAATAAAAAAAAATACCACATCTTTTTTATCCATTCTTTGATTGACAGGCACTTGGGTTGTTTCCAAGATCTGGCTATTACAAATTGGGTTGCTATAAACATGGGTGCACAGATATCACTATGGTATGATGTTTTCAGTTCTTCTGGGAAAATGCCCAGAAGTGGGATAGCTGGGTTGAATGGGATCTCCAATCCTAGCTTCTTGAGTAATCTCCACACTGACTTCCACAGTGGTTGCACCAGTCTATACTCCCACCAACAGTAGGGAAGAGTTCCTTTTTCTCCACAGCCCCTCCAACATCAAAATGGATCAAAGATCTGAATATTAAAACAGAGACACTAAACTTACTAGAAGACAGAGTAGGTAAAAATCTTGATGACATAGGAGTAGGCAGAGAGTTCATGAACAAAAATCAAATTGCACGGGAAACACTTCCTAGTATCAACAACTGGGATCTCATCTTACTATAAAGTTTTTGCATGTCAAAGGAAATCTCCAACAGAGTAAAAAGAAAACCCACGAATTGGGAAAATATCTTAGCCAATCGTCCATTAGACAAAGGACTTCTATCTAAAATGTATAAAGAATTAAAAGAAATCAGGCCCCTAAAATTCAAGGACCCAATACAAAAATGGGCATCTGAGATGAATACATACTTCTCAGAGAAAGAAATACAAATGGTAAATAAATATATTAAAAAATGTTCAACATCAATGGTCATTCAGGAAATGCAAATTAAAACAACACTGAGATTCCATCTCACTCCAGAAAGAATGGCCAAGATTAAAAATTCAGTCTCTGCTTTTTCCTTGTATCTTCTTGTTCTCTTCCTTTTCATCCTGTTTCTGAAAGTCTCTTCTTGCTCCTTCTTGCCCTAGTGGCAAACATTGGTAGGTGCAGCTCCATTATTCAGCTTCTTGGTCTCCAGTGTTAGAACACAAAGTGTCCAACATTGTAAATGCAGAGCCCAAGTCTTCAATCTTGTGGCTTAGGCAGGTGTGCTGGTAGGATAGATCTGAAAGAAAGTCTTAGTGTTCTCTCATTTAACTCAGTGGTTTTCACCTGAGGGAGATTTTAGCTCCAGGAACGTTTGGAAATGTGTGCAGTAATCTTTGACTATCACAGCCAGAGGTGGAGGTTGCCTCTACTGGGTAGCTGCAGGGGATACTGCTAAATATCCTACAGTGTGTGCCCTCTCACCTACACACACAACAAAGAATTATTTGGCCCAAACTGTCAGTTATGCCAAGATTGAGAAACCTTGGTTCTAATCCTGGGTATTCTTGCCATTGGGAGAACTTTTCCCTAGGCCCCCCTTCGCAGGGGAATTCGAGTCATTTCTCTGCCCTTGATGGTTCATAGTATAGATGTGACTGGCTCCCTGCTCCATGAAACACCATTTTTCTTGTTGCCAGCCCTAAGGAACACTTGGTCAGTTTATGAGTGACTTGAAGAGTAGCTTGGGTCTCCTGGAGACCAACATCACTGCATGGGTTTCCAAAGCAAGTGTGTTGCTTTAGGCTTACTACATAGAGTCTATCCCTGTATAGCTCCTATGTGTAAATCATTGTCAGGAGCTCAAGTTATCATAGTCATTGCTTGTGTTTCTGTCATTGTTTAATCTCAAGGAAGCCCCAGAGCTCCCTGAACCTCTGAATAATCAGTCTCCAGCCCTTTATTGCCAGTGAAGAAGAGGCCCAAATCATGAGCAATTAAAGTTGGAAGCAAACCTGGAGCACAACTTGAGAAGGAGCTGCCACACCGCGAGCCCTTTCCAACTCATTGTGCATTTCCCTTTCTCTTTCCTTGAAGGTAGTTGATGTGAATTGTCCTTCCCTACACCAGTAGGGACCCCAGATGAATCTCTTTAGAGCCTCTTATTGTGCTGAATGTGGGTGTCTGTCTGTTCATTTAATGCTTTGACAGAAGGTTTGGCAGAGTTGCCATGGGTCTGAAATCTCCATTGACCCTTTCCTGGGTTCGAGTCTCACAGGAGCTGTGGCTGGCGTCACATAATGATGGTGTGTTGGTGAGCGGACCTCTCACACGTGCCATTTGTACATAAAATTGCATAGCATGAAACCCATCCATCTCTGTGGTGCTGGGGGTATTGGGGTGGGGGCTGAGTTAATGTCAGCTAACCTGATGAAAATCACCTTGCCATGAACTCCTGTGTAAGCTGAAATCCCATTGCCATTTTCTGTTTATTCCTTGGCAACCAGAGGTGTTAATTAGCTACATTGCCCCTAAACAAGTATTTGCTTTTTTTTTTCCTTTGCATGAAGTAGGATTTCTGTTGTACCATAAACAGTTGCAAATGATAAAATAAATCAATATTTGTTAATGTTATGATGCAGCAGCATCCCCCAGATCTGCAAAGAATGATTTATAGACTACAGCATTTCAAGCCTGACCCGTTCGGGTCTCAGAAAGCACTTAAAAAATAAATTTACCCTGGCCTCTCTCACCCCATTTCAAAAAGGGTGACAAAGATGAAGTAATTTATAAGTCACACTTTTATTAATGCTTTTAACTTTCATACACTTGGCTTTGTTGGCCTTCCAGTGGCATTAGTGCAGGCCCTAGTTGAATGGTAACCTTCGGCACTTTGAGGGGGGCTCGGAACAAATGATCAACTCATAAATAGGTGCTGGGCTCCACATTATCCCGCCATAAATTCAACAGACCTTTCAAGTACATCAAGTAAGAGCGAGGTGGGTTCGGCATCTTGCTCTGAGTTTGCAGACTAATGCAGTACTAATGAGTATCTGGGCAGAAGGTTTCCCAAGCAATGGCCAGTGCCCTACAACCCAACTGCTTGTCACAAGGGAGGAGAGGACCGACTGTGTCGCAGAGGAGTCATGGGGATCATGCCTGTGTGGTTTCTGGGGTGCTGAATGGATATTCCAAAGCCATCAGAACTCCTTTACAGTCAGAGCAGGAAAATGAGGAATTGACTTGAACTTTACAATCTACCTGTCAAAACTGTGACTTTGAGATTCGCCATTAAGGGGTATCTGTAACATGAAAAGGAGAATAGGTAGAGAAACTCCCCGAAAGATGATAATAGCCACCTATTTACTTGAAGTCTTGAAAAAGGAGTCTGTCGAGCTTGCAGGATTAGCAGTGATAGGGCATCAAGCTGTCAGAGCAACTTGGAGATGCAAGTACAGCATCCGCCCTGCTCTGGAGCTCGGCGAGTGAGTCGATGTATTACATTGATCAGGGCTGGGGGAGTTGCAGGAGTCCTCTTCCTCAGAGCTGCTCTGGACTTGACTGAGAGCATGAAACTTTCAGGCATGCCTGTGACAGTCTGCTCAAGAACTGGCACAAGTTAATTGGGAAGCCATTGGCCATGGAGTCTCCAGAGTTTGGAGCCTTGGAAGAATCCTGGTGAATCTTCCTTCTCCTTCCTCCTCCCCAGAAAGTGGTAGGGTTCAGCCTTCCCTGCTATGTCATTCCTATGCCTGTGAGGCTAGGGCCCCAGCTTCTGGGCTGTTGAGGCCTTCAGTATCTCTTGCCAGGAATCGCAATGCAAACCATCCGAAGAAACACTTTAGATTTTTTTTTTTTTTTTTTTTTTTTTTGGTACTAGGAATCAAACTCAGGACCCTGCGCTTGCCAGGCAGGCGCTGCACCACTGAGCTACATCCCCAGCCCCAACACTTTCTAATTGTGTTTCTTTAAATCTTTACTTTCATTTTGTCATCGCTCTTCTCAGAAACTCTCAGTCATCAACTCTCTGCGGAATCAAATCCCGTCTTCTCGGTCCAGGTGTCCGTGGCTCTCTGGCTTGTGTCCACTTGCCATTCACCTCATCTTCCCTCTCCGCACCTCCCTTCAGGTCGGCCAGCATCGGGTCCCAAGTGCACTCAGAGCTCAAACCCTTCTCCCCTGCTGCAGGGTCCCCTTGTCTCCTGGGTTCCTACCCATCCTTCAAGGTTCAGCTCTTTTATTTTGTTCCTGTTCTTTAAAAACCCTTTGTGAAGCCTCTTTTGGATCGGGGGTGGCAAACTTTTATGTGCAAGATCAGAGAACAATATTTTCAGTGCTTGTGAGCTGCACAATCTCTGTCACATCTCCACTTGGTCATGGTAGAGCAAAGGCAGCCCCACACAACATGTAAGTGAATAAGTGGCTATGTTCTAATAAAACTTTATTTACAAAGACAGGTAGGAGGCTTGCCTCATTTTGATGATCCTTCACTTAGATGCCAGGCAGACTCCCCTTCTGGTGAACACACAGATTCAAGCCGTTCTCGTGTGCTTTCTTTTGATAGCTTATAGTTAAAGTTATGTTAGAAACATTATTATCATTTAATGCTTTCTGTCTCTGTCATCTCCATGAGTATGTCCTATACAAGTAGATGTCAGCCACATACTTCACTGCAAGATAGCAGAGATAAAAGAGATGATCTGGTCCTATTATTCCATATATGTGTGTGTGTGTGTGTATTTGGATACATAGAACTTATTTGAAGCTTTCTGCATTTTTGTGTGCTGGTAACCTGTGTCCAGATTCTTGTCCAATCCATTGTCCACCATTTTATTTTTATAGATAAAGGTATAGATATTGAGCCTACAAAAGGCAGGCTAGAGCCACCCATTTCAGTTACTTGAAAAGTCATAGCTTCCCCTAAATCTCCTGATGCATGCCAGTCTCAACAAAATGTGCAGGGAAAAAAATACCATGGTCTTTATGAAGCTGATTTCACTGAAAGTTGGAAAATAGATAAAAATTAGATGAGATTTGGATTCTGGTGGATTCTTCCAGATAAATTCTGCACAACTGATGGACTCTGGGGTGGGCTTGGGGCAATTTGCTGGAAGATTTTTCTGTGCTGCTTGGAGGATGTTTCCAAGGGTTTCCTAGAGGTCACCTTGTGCCCTGTGTTTCCCTTGCCAAGTTCAGGTTTATGTTGAGGGAGGGGTTAGTTACAGAGTCACTGTTCTGTCAAAAAGTGTTCTGTACACTTGGAAGGAACGCCTGCTTGTTTGGAAGTGTGAGCTTTAGAAAGAGTGAGCTTTAGAAAGAGAACTTGGTAGTTTGTTTCTCTATAGAGATAAAGAGTCAAACTGGATGGGCTACTCTACATGATAATAGAGTCTATGACAGTGAGTATTGTTCTCATTATTCTAATACTTGTTGAGTGCTTCCTCTAAGCCAGGCTTACGGCTACGTGCTTTGCGTGGGTTTGCATCCACATGTAGTGCTCTATCTGCCATTCTCCCATTATGATGGAGAGATGCTCCCTAAAACTGGTGATTATCAGTCTATGAAAGGTCTAGTAATTAAAAAAAAATCTCTTGAGAGATTGTGGAGGAAGCAGAATCAATTGCATCATTTTAAGTCTTAGTGTTACAGTAATGTAGGATGCAAGCTGCACTGTGTGCTTAGTGTGCGTGTGTGCACGCATATGTGCAATTCTGGAGATTGAACGCAGGGCCTTTGCACTGAACTATATCCCCAGATCTTTTTCACTTTATATTTTTTTGATTTTGAGACAGGGTCTTTCTAAGTCCCTAAATTGCCCCGGCTGGGCTTGAACTTGTGATCCTCCTGTCTTGCCCTCCTGTCTTGGGCTCACAGGCATGTACCACCATGCCTGGCTGAGAGCTGTACTTTTAAGAAGTTATAAACTACGTAAGGTCAAAACAAGGTTTTTTTGAAAAACAACTATTATAAATTTTGAAATTTGTATAGAAAGACATCCTTACCATGAGGCCGCTTGCAACTTGGTCATTACATTGTGAACCTCCCAAGATTACGTCTGCTTTTAAATCCAGAGTGGTTATAAACAGCCCAATGATATGATTGGCTATAATCCAAACTAGAGATGTTTTTTATTTTAGTTTTTAAAAACAATTGCTAAGTGTTTGGACTTATAGTAAGGAAGAAAGGTCTGACTGGCTGCTATTGTTTCTCCGTGTGGCCTTTGACAATGGTGTGGGCAGGGAAGGAAGTAATTCCTTATTATCACTTTGCCTGATTTCATTTAAAATATAGAAACTAATGAAAAGAATGGAGGATACAGACCCCATTCAGCATTCCCATCACTCTGCTTTCTTTGCAATTATATATATTTTTAATTGCAGATGTTACTTGCAAAGAGGAATAACTGGGCCAACAGGCTCCAAGATGATGATTAGGGAAGGCAAAATCACTTACAACTTAAGAGTGATACCCAGTAATAGAAGATTGAAAGAAATGAATTGCTACAATGAGTTAAATTAAATTCAGCCCAACTAATAGTAGATTAAGCAAACATTACAAATTAAAACCAAAGCTCCAGACAAACAAGGGAACAAATCTTGCCTGGAGCTGAGCTGCCAAGGGACCCAGATGATAGCCATGATCTGTGTCTTTGCTCAGGGAAGGAGTCCTTGACTAGCAGAGGAATTATTGGGCCTGGAGAACAGGAAAAGGGAGGGAGGGAGAGATGCATATCCATGAGCATTGCTAGCAAGGCTGGCTGCTGGCTCAGAGCAAGAGCCCCGGCTGCCCTAATGAGGCACTGCCACGGGATGGGCTTGTGAAGAGAGCTGATTGCAAAGAGCTTGCGGACGATCAAAGTCCTGCAACAAATGAGACGATCTTTAGGTTTTACAAAGAAAGGGTAGGGAAGCATAATGCCTGCTATTTGTTGGACTGCATGATTCACTTTCTCCCCTTTTCCTTTTAGCTTTTTCCTTTTTAGTTTTATTGTCATATACCCAGAGAAACACACAGACAGTTAAGTGTGCATATTAATCGATTGTCACTTGTGCAAACAACTCTCAGGTCAAGAAAGAGAACATTGCTTAAATGCAGTGAGATGCCCACTCCTGGTCACTGTCCCCCAAGTGTAGCCGCTCTATGCCCTGCTGCTGTGATCCTTCATTCTGAAAATCCCAGCTTGCTGACCAGGGCAGCTCATCTCTCATTTCAGTGCTATTTTAAATCTACACCAAAAACCAGGCATGGTGGTGCAAACCTCAGCACTTGGGAGGCTGAGGCAGGAGAATCATGAGTTTGAGGCCATCCTGGGTAACTTAGTGAGACACCACCTCAGAAACAAAAACAAAAACAGAAAAAAAAATTAGAGATAACAGTATTGGAGAAGGGGACAAGGTAGAGAGAAAACAGGTACAGAAGGAAAAAGATTGGTTATTCTGAGAAAGGTGTCATGGATTTCCCCCATCTGGTACCTGAGTATTTACCAAAAGATGATCCATTGCGGTATTTAGTTTGCTGGCTCCCCGAGTGGATGCATTGGCACTCTGGGCTGAGTGTGCGCAGGAGCATCAGCACCTTCTGCTTAGTGCAAACAATGCCTCATACACATTAGCCAATTATTTCATGTGGCACCCTAGGAGGAAGAGGTAAATTCTGTCATATTTGCTTTATAAATGAAGTTAGGTGTACAGAGATTAAGGCAGATTTTCTTTTCCACATTTACCCAACGAGTTGCTGCCCCATCTGCCACCTTTGTGCCAAGCGTATCTTCAGGCTGCCTCAAAGTCTTCACAGGTTCAACCGATCATTCATTTTTTTTTAATTCATCAAACATCCATTGAGCTATTTTTCTCATACTATGCTGGGTGCATGGGGAATACCAAAATGAACGAAAGTTAGCCTTTGTTTAGAAAGGGTTAGCTTTAAATCCCATGTAGGCGGTGGTACAGATGTGTGGTCCGGCGGGTGGGTGTGGTGTGAGGCAATAGGAGACGGTGAGGACTGCAGTGAATGGAGGCACTGACCTTGCTTCCTTATTGTGACTTGATAACTGCCCAGACCGACAAGGCTTCGGTCAGAATTATGGGAAGGCAACCAGTCTGCAAGGCTTTGGAGGCGAGCAAGAGTATCAGCTGCTGTAGCGCAGTGTGGTGAATATCGTGGTAGAAGTGCAAATGGTTAACAGGAGCAGAGAAGGGGAAGCTGTCATGTTGGGAGGATGGAGGGAGGTTGCTGGGAGCTAACAGAAGAGCATTCAGGAGAGGTGAGGGGACTTTAGAGGGAGATCATAAGATCTTAGGGTTGGGGGCCAAGTGGATGCCCAGCTTGGGCTTGGATTTGTCCAGTGACTGGGAACTCAGTTCCTAGAGAGAGCCACGCCTCAGAGGGCTCTGCACTGGATTCTGATAGTGTAATGATTTCTGGAAACTATAGGTGAGGTTAGGGGAGGTAATGGAGCTATTTTTTTTATTTATTATTTATTTAGGTTTTCATGGTACTGGGAATTACACCCAGAGCCTGTGGTTGCTGGGCAAGAGTTCTACCATGGAGCCACACTCCAGTCTCCATTTTTGTAGATTAAAATGACCAGAGCCCAAAGAGAAATGCACTTTAAAATCCCTGCCATTTCACCTGTCGGCAGCCAGCCACGGAGGCTGCTAAGAGTGATTCACATGAGAGAGATGAGATCTTGAGGTTCTTCCCACCCTCTTTAGGACCCTGTATTCCACTGACTCCCCCATGAGTGAGCTTCTGCTGTTAAAATTCTCATTGATGAAGTGGGCGCCATGAGAAGCCCCATGACCGGGCAGTGCTGTGTGGCGCAGTGTTCACACATCTGTGACAGCCCAGGGCTGGGTTCAGAACATCTGAGCCGGTGACAGGCAGAGGAGAGGGAATGTGGCATGAACCCGCCTGCCAGCCCGCCTTTCCCCACTGGGGCAGGGGCGGCCTTTCACGTGGCGACCATTTTCTCTGCATTGGGAAGTTTTCACAGCCACTGTGGGATGATAAGCCCCATGCGCGTGACCTGCATTACAGCTTTGATGATGCCTTTCACCGAGAGGGCATCTCCACCTCAGGGCCTCAGGAGTAGCCATATGGAGCCCTTTTAATTCCTCCCAGGATCTCTCTGCACCTTAGGATTGGGGCAAGGCCACCTCCATTCTGACAGCAGAGGAGAACAGGAATCAGCCACTGGGCTCCTGTTTCCATCCAGAGCTGGTTCTTTAGAAAACATCACACTTATTGCTTGCTACAAATGCATTGTAACAGCAAAACAAAAACCTGACCTAAACCACATATGTGAGAAAGCAAAATCTATCCAGTGCTGTCATTAGTTGACTGTTATAAACTCTCCTGTAAAGGGCGGCTCACCATGACTCCTTCACTTGCGGGTGTCCTCAGGCCCCATCCCTTATCCAGCAGGTTCTGTTCTATAGCTGCTTAGAATGCTGGTCTATGGTGCTTGAGGGTTTCATGCTCTGAACCCTTCTAGCTCTCAATTCTTCTTTCTCTTCTAGATTGTTTCTCTGGCTCTCTGGAGACTCAAGTCAGTGCATCCTTTCCCTCTACTCTAACTCATGTGCCTACATGGTTGTATGTCAACCAATCCAGGGTGTCTACTTCCAGGTCTTCCTGTCTGTTACCTGGGCTTCTCCCATCCTATGTGCTGCCTTTAGTTGGCTTAGTTCGATCCCATTTAGCTATCAATTGCCTTCTAGTTGAAAAACACTAAGTCTCTGTGTGTGTATCTGTCTGTTTCCTTCTTGTTTTATATCCATCCATTCATCCATCTTCTCTCAACTTTGGAATATAAGATATAAGGAGTCCTTATGCTAGGGTTTGGATCAAAAATGTCCCCCAGGAGGTTCATGTGTTCAGGGTTGGGGCTTCTGCAAGGTGATTAGATAATGGGGTGATAACCTCATGAATGGATTCAGGCATTGATGAGCTCATAGCTAAATGTGCTGTTAGCAGGCAAGGCCTGGTTGGAGAAAGTAGGTCACCAGGAATATAACTTAGAAGGGTTTATTCTTGTCCCTGACCCTCTGATTTCTCTCTGGCTCTCTCACTCTGTCTCCCAGCTGCCGTGAGTTGAGCTGCTTTCTTCCACTATGTCCTTTTGCCATGATGTTTCAGCCTTAGAACCAGCTGACCATGGACTGAAACTTGTGACACTGTGAACCAAAATGAACTTTTTTCCTTTAAACTGTGTATGTAAGGCATTTTGTCCCAACAGTGTAAACCTGACTAACACACCTCACTCTCAGAAGCTTACAGAATATCTTATCAACATGTCCCAACTCTTATTTCTGATATTTAAAGCTTTTCAGCATCAATAACAAAAATAATTACAATAATAGCCATAAAACAAGAATCTCATTTTTTCTACCAAAATGAAGTGAGTGAAATCCAACCATTTTCCCTCTAATATTTGTTTCCTGATTATTTTCCAAAATAAGTTCTTTCATTCAGACTATGAAAATATACTGATGATTCAAAGGTAGAGTTTTAACCATTTTCTTCCTCTTTTCTTTCCCCCGAGGTCTTCATCATAAAGCATTCTTGAGAGGAAAACAGGACAATTTTCAGTGCGTGCATCTCTTCCTGTCTCTGCCCTGTTCCTAAAAGAAGGGTTAATTTTGAGAGTTAGGGCTTCTCAGGGTGAGCTCCTGAGCATGGACATTAAACCTTGACTTTGAACCCTGGATCATCCATTTGTAAGGAGCGATTTATCATCTAGGGTTGTCAAATAGCAGTGATAATAGTAGCAAGTTCACAGGGATTTCTGGGAAGATTAAATTGAATGAGCTGCTACCTGTAATCTGGCATAGAGCCTGGTGTAATGCCTTCTCAAAATGTGTGATGGGAAGGAGATGAGACATTAAGGGCCTGCAGTGAATGGGTAGGTACATGGGAGTCTTCCTTTAGAGAGTGGGTAATTTTTTAAAGCATGTTTAACAAATTACCTTGTTGTAATTAGCTTCATGGTCATGCATGTTTCCAAAGCATATATTTAGAGTTTTTGTAAATTTAGACAAAAATGTTCTTGGGTTGAAGAAAGGATCAAAGGAAGAAGCCAAGGAGGGAAGAAGGGGAAAAAAAATCCATGACAATGTACTGGCAGTTGATTGCACTTGTGTCACATCTGGGTACGACAGGATTAAATAACAGTGTATGCACACAAGTCAGCTTTTGAGGCAACTTTTATGTTACGTAGATACCCATATCTCAAATGTCAGCTGTCCATGTTGCTATGACTCGAGGTACCCCAACTGAACGTTCCCCAGTTGAATGCCCCCCCCCTTTTTTGAATTCACATTGCTTATTCATACCCATTAAAACTTTCCTATGATACTTATTTTTAGTTGCAGTTGTTTGGATCACTTTGAATTCGTGTCAAAACTAGAAGCTCGTAACATTTTCTCTACCCTCCTTGCTCTATCACCGGTGTGTGGCATTGGGGGGAACCTTGCCATTTGCTTGGGCTCAGCTCAAGTCTGCTGATAGGATGGTGGATTTTTTCTAGTCCACGGATTCAAAATCCTCCCAAAGGGGTGGATCCATGTCAAAACTGGAGGGAGTTTGGGAAGAAGAACCAGTAATAATAGCTCCCTTGGTCTCCTTTCCCCAAAGTGGCATCTTTCACTAGTTTTTCAAAGGTGTACATTTCGCAGGAAGGCTGATGTGACGATCTAAAGAGGGGAGGCAGTGAGGAAGGAAGAATCAGTGCAGTCGAAGTGTCAGTGGTGAGGCCTGGGGACTGTAGTGCAGGATGTCACAGTGGTTTATGTCCTTTACTCTCCACCAACCAGTGCTGTAGGCTGGGAACCAGCCCCTCCCCACTCTGCCCCTGTTTGTGCTTCTCACGAGTGTGTGTCCACACATGTCCATGTAGTCCTCTGCTCTATGCCCCATATTTCTCCCAAAGGGACCAGTGTAGTTGGCTTAACTAAGCCATGACCTTGGGACTCATTAGGGTTTTGCCCTAGACCCCCTGCCCTGACTGCCTGGATCTTTGTTAAATCTACTGATCATACTCTTGTCTTAGGATTTTTGTACTTCTGTTGTCTGTCTAGAATGTTCTATTCCAACTGTTTACATAGGTGATTGACTCCCACATTTTATTCAAGTACCTAGTCAAATACCACCTTCTTGGAGAGAACTTCTCTGAGTACCCACTTATCCCCTTAAACCTCTGGCTCTTTACTCCATACTTCACAGACAACCAAAAAGGAAATCTTATACACGCATCTGTTTGCATTCTATTCCTCAACAGAATTTAAGCTTCACAAGGACCTGGACTTTGACCAGTCTGGGCATTGTTTAGTCTGTATTTGACCAGTTGGTGGAGCTGTGCCCACCACACCACAGGTGCTCAACACCTTTGCTGCATCAGCAAACGAATAATGAGTGATTTTTTTTCTTCTCCCTCCTTCTAGTGACTCATGAGTGAGTGTACAGTGCACAGAGGTGAGAACATTATAGTCCTTGCTTCTGGAAGGTGATCATCATGATGGAGAGAGGCATAGAAATATATGCCAGCTGGGCAGAGAGATATTTATGGAAAAGTTTTGAAGGTATAAGAATAAAACTATGAACAGGGCATTTAGGGCATTTTCTCAAACAGTGTCAGAGAATTAGCAGGTAATATACTCAGCAGGTAATATGTTAGTATACTCACTGGCTTAAGACTGAAGCCCAGATCATCATATGATACGTGGATATGTGTGTGCATGCGTGTGTGCGTGTGTGTGTGTGTGTGTGTGTGTGTTTCGTGCTTTGGTCACTTAAGATTTCCTAGATTTTAGAGGAAAACATAAAATGGCTTTGCAGGACTGTTACAATATGTCCAAAAGGTGAAGCATTTTCAGTCTTTCACCCAAAATGAAATACAAGCAGTTACATTTTTCCCAGGGGTCACCAGGCACTGTAAAAGACCCATGTATTTTTCAGTGAGACACTCATACTTGCTGTGATGGTAGAAGCTTCTAATGGGCCTTAGAGGGTTGTAAATTATATCAAATAATTTTTCAGATACTAAGTTGTTGTCTTTTAAAGGATGAAAAGCAAAATGTGAGGAAAAAGCTTTCCTTGGACCTAGAAATTAATAATTTTTTTTCAAGCACATTTAATAAACGTTTTTGTAAAGTTAACAGTAATTTATTCCACAAACATTTACTGAGAATCAACTATGTCAGAGGAACTTTGCTGACTCTGGGGCCAAACTTGAAAGGTTCACCATTTTATAGCTTGATGGTAAAGCCAACTTGGTGTGGCTTTTGTTTCATTTTATTTTGTTTTCTGTTTGTCTTAACGTTTTTATTTTATTGCTGTTGTTTTTATTATATCCTCAATGTAGCAAGCCAAATAATGCTGAAATGTATAAATATGCACAAAGGAAAAGTACAGTATCTACTTCCCTTCTTCCTCATTTCTATCGCCCTTTGTAGTTTATATTCCCATAATTTGATGGAAATCTTTTTGTACCATTATCTTGGTTCACACATACACACACATGCACACACTTGGAGAAATCGTTTGTTTTACTTTACAATACTGACGTCATATTACACATGTAACTCTGAAGTGTGCTTTTAAAAACTTAATAATATATGAAGAATATCTTTCTGTTCTTTTTAATAAGTTCATTGTTTTCTATAAAATGCGTACAACAGAATATAACCTCCCATTTCCTTATTCGTAAACCTTTAGGAGAATCAAGATTTTTTAAAAAAAATTTCAAGTTTTAAGTAAACATCCAGATACACATTTTCCTATATGTTAGTGATTTTATTTCTGCTCTGTTCAATAGATTCCGATCGATGTGATTGTTATGGCAAAGGGTAAATGGACTCTTAATCTTCAATAAGCTCAGCTTGATTACCTTCCCTATATCTTGTAGCAATTCATGCTTCCTTCAGCAGTGAGCATGAATCCTTTTGTCCTTAATGCTATCCTCAGCACTGGATATCATCACTGTTTTCAAGGTTAGTCGAAAATGACACCTACAACCCTTCAACAGTGATACGTCATTGTGGCTTTAGTGACATTTACCTGACTGTCCCTGGGATGGAGCACTCTATACATTTAACAGTCATTTGCATTTCCTGTTCTCATATCTGTTCACCTGTTGGTCTATCCAGTTGTCTGTTTTTTCTTAGTGGTTTGTGGAAGTTCTTTGGGTAGTAGAAATAGTAATCCTTTGTCGATAACTTACTACAAGAATACAGAGTACATTGTCCTATGCATCTGATTATTTTTATAAATTCTATCTAGTTTTGTTCTGGTTAAGAAAATATCTCTCTTCAGCCTTTTCAGTGTGATGCCCATCAAAGATACAAGCGTGAAGAGTCAGTCTTTGGGCACGGAACAATGTCTGTTTGTGGCGCTTTATGGATACGTGCAGCTCATTAGTCTCGTGCTGCAATGTACCTAACAGGCACCGAGGCTACTTGAGTTTCTTTCTCCTCTCTCACTTTTTCTGTACTTTAGGGTAACTTAACCTGCAAGTCATATCATTGTGCTCATGTCTTCAATTACTGGGATGATTCTGCTACAATACATTTGGCATTCTCTCAACCATAAGGTGAAGACTATTGAAAGTTGTGATCATCAAAAGGCAGCTTAGCATTTCTTAAAATCTCCAGCCTACTTCTCACACTGAAGGCATCCATAACAACACATCTAGATTTTGGTGTGAGGCTCACTCACCCACCCTTTCCCCATGGTATTACACCTCTGATTGCTTTTGCTTTGTCTCTTCTTTGAACCTCTTTCCTGAAGGGGCCATCGGAATAGCATAATGCCTCTCTTTGACAGTGCGGCACTACCATCCTGGGAGTTGTGTTTTATAAAGAATCAATTTAATTAAAACCTACCATGTGTTTTGCATCTAACGTGCTGTTAAGGCATAGTTTCCAAGGTCCTGGGCTTAAAGGACTGCAGCACATTGCTACAGTAATTGATTCATTTGTTCCTCCTGACAGGACTAATGCACTGTCCTTCGTAAACAAGGATGACTGCAGAGGACGCATGCTTTTAGGTGAGTTGTTTCTCTAATGGCAAGGAGAGATACCCTTGTGTAGATTTCCCTACACACTTCCTTGTCCTCCTTTGGACAGAGCTATTAGCAAAAGCCAGAATATTAGAGTTTCAGGGAACCTTGGGTGAGAAAACCAAGGCAGAAAGAAGTGAAATGCACAAGGTCAAGTCTCATAGCCTGTGGTCATGCAGAGGAGTCTTTGTGGGTTTGTGAAAGCCACAAACACAACCATAACAACATTGGCATCACAGGGTCCAGTAGGCTTATCAGCATCAGTACCCTGTGTCCCCTTGTGGAACTCTCAGAGCTACAGCTTAGAGCAAGAAGATTACCTGGATGTCTCCATCCATTATGTAGCTGTGGAAATTCAAGCACAAGGAAATGACATGATATGCTCAGAATAAATGTAATAACTAACCCTGAAGTGATCTGGTCTCCCATCCACTGTCTTACATTCCCTTCTCATTGATACAATTAGCAGAAAATCAACTCTTTTGGTGGATCAGTATCTACTGGGGGCCAAGATCCATTGTCACCCTCACAGATTTCCCTTTAAGCTGCCCCCCATCTAAGGAAGATCATTCTGCTGTGTTTATTCACTCAGAAAATACATCCTGGCCAGTCCTGTGGTTTGGGGCTTTATAAATATTTGCAGACTTGTGTTAAAGTGGTTTGGATCACTAAGGTCCCCAAGATAGGGACTGAGTCAGGGTCCAAGATTTTACCATTGAAGATAGCAGACACAACTTAAGGAAAATAAACAAATCCCTTTTAAACAATTCCACCATGAGCATATGCGATATAATTGAGTATAAGCACAAATAAAAGGCACCCAGTGCAGCTTGTTCCAGCATCTCTGTTATGGGAATCTAAGTGGTAACATTCATTTGCAGGCAGTGCCCCTGCTGTTGGTTTTGCTCATTATGAGGAGGCTGCAGTTGCTGTGCTCTGAAGGGAGATGTTCTGGTTTGCAACTACCACAGCTGGCAAGCGACTAAAGAACCAAGACCCACTAGCTGACCAGTGTTTATAGAGTCAGTGTATCAGCAATCACTGTCAGGGAGTGCAGTGTCCCTTCCCCATGGACCTTTCGCACAGAAGCACAGGCGCCTTTTCTCTTGACTGTAGCTGTGGTGTGAAGTCAGTCTACAAGACACTGCCTGAGTCCTGCTCAGGTACCTGGGCCTGGCTCATGGATGCGGTTGAGGTCCTGATAGGCTGAGAAACTGGCAAAGAAGGCAGCCAGGGCTGCAGCCTTGGAGGAGCCTGGAGGTTTCATTATTTTGATTTAAACTGGCATGAGTAGAATTTGTGGACAGATTTCAGAACAGGGGGATGGAGGAAGAAGAAGAAAAAAGTGAACTGTAAGTCACAGTAATTATTTATGGACCAACAAAGGGCCCACTTGCACCATGATGCGAGCCCCCAATAAATGTGTTCCTGGGGCTTGTGAGGCCGCTGTAGCCTCCGAATGTTGATGTCTATGCTAAGTCGTCATTGTCGTTGTGATCATTGTACATATTTGATGATGGTTGGCAAAAATCAGTACCGGGAGTTTGGATGCTTTTAATGAAGGGAATGAAGTCATTTTCACCTTCTTTGTCCTTCACATCTTAGTGTGCAATCAGTTTCTAACCCTAGAAATCAAAGACAGCCATTGGCGTTTATCCTTCCCTATTACCTTATCTACTCAGGAGGTTTCAAGGCAGTAGCACGGCCCAAACTGAGTGGCACTGAGAGGGCACGGGGAGGCTGTGTTCTTCCCGGAGGAAGCTCGGGGTGGAATTGGCTGTGTCAAAGACATCTGCAGAAGAGCTGGTGAGCAAGGAGTCTGGTGCCAACTTCCAACCAGCCCCACTATCTCAGTGCTTTACATCCACATCCTCGGTGTCTTATGTTTGCTCTTACAATATGGGCCCCTGTGGTGTTCACCTGTGGCCCTGCAAAGGAGATGCACCTCACTGAGAAATTACCTAGTACCTTACCACTTTCAGAAGCACTTTTATGGTTATCACTCATTCAGTCTTCATATCAGCCCTTTGGCAGGGCTACTAAGCATTTCCTTTCTGTAGATGGAGACTGAGGGTCAGAGAGAGATGTCTCCTATGGGGGCTGGATTCAGGACTCGTTTAAGAGGAGCAATTTCACTTGGGTGGTTCCCCTGGAGTAGCCCAGCATTCACCCCACAGCTGGCTTTTATAGTCTGCCACAGGTTCTGAATAGGCATGTCAGGCTCAAGCAAAGGTCTGAAGACATTTGATACTTGTGTGTGTGTGGGGGGGGGGCAACAGACATAGGTAGACTTTACTATATTCTACTATGTTTCTGGTTGCTAAGTACTCACAGACCACTTGAGCAGCTCAAAGAATTTGTAACTCCGACATCATGCAGGGTTTTAGGGCATGAAGATCTCTAGGCCAGGCAACTAAGCCTCTCCCGTCCCAGTGTGTCCATGAAAATATGATGACTTCTACGATGCTTTTGCAGACTTCCATCCTTGTGGTTGCCTCTGGCCGCCACAGTCCCACTTCCCTGCCAAATCAGTGCATCTTGGAACCAGTCCTGAGGTCTTTCTGTTGTCTGTGATGTTCAGCACAGCCCAGGAGCTCGGCCAAATTCCTGAATTTCCTTCAGATGCACCACTTGCTTAAGCTGTGTGTGAGAAGGTATAGATCGCCTCACCATTTGATCCATTTTGGATTTGGCTTCCCAGTTCCTATCATCTAGGATTTCTCTTCTATTTCTTTCCCACTTGCTTCTTCTACCATCTACACAATTCTTTTTTTTTTTTTTCTGTACCCAAGGCCTCTACCACTGGGCTACATCTCCAGCCCCAATTCCCACCTGTATATTCACTTGCATTTGTTTTCTTCTAAATTATGCCATAAAGTTCTTACCTTCCCCCTCCAAGAATATTATCAGGGATATTTTTCTTAAAAAGATGATTGCATCCCAGAGAGGAATTCTGATGCCAGCTGAGACTATTTCCCCCCCAGCCTATTACATAAACAAAAGTAAAGTAACAAACAGAAGACCCTAGTCTTGAACCTCAGTTGGCGTGAACATTGTCTTTGCAAAAATGATGATATTCATTACCTTACACCTTTATGATATTAATAACAGTACCTGCAGTTAATGAAAGCTTTCAAGTTTTCAGAGGTTTTTCCTATATATTAGCATATTTTATTTGTACTGTAATTCCTGCCATCCTAGTTTCCAGATGAGGAAGCTGATGGCCAGGAATGCAAGGCTGACTCCATCCCTTACCCAGTTCTTCCCCTACCACATCAATACAGATCCAATTCTACATTGGTCTGGCCCCTACTTTTGTTAACTTCTGAGTTTTATTGTCATTCCATGAATTTGACCTAAAGGATTTTAGCCATTCTCTGATTATCACAGATTTCTAATTTCCAGGGCTTCCCTGACTTCGAAAAGTGAGGAATTCCCATTTTGTGTTTGAACAATAAACCATTCAATTGGTAACTCCTGGTGCACCCTTGGGTCCCTAGTCTTGTTCTTCAGTGGAATTCCAGGAATACTGCTCATGAGGGCTGTGGCCTTGTGGAAGCAGGCTACGAGGCCACTTCCAACATGTGACCTGCTTCTTTAAACTCTCGACCAGTTCTCCCTCTCCATTGGCTGCTATAGCTTGGCTACAACCATTTGTCCTGCATGGACAGTGTTCAGTTGCTTTCCACGCGAAGTTTCTTCAGCCTGAAAACTCTTCAGCACACAGTATCAGGGATGTGTTACAGCTCCAGGGAGGCAAGGGTTAAAATTATTGTGTTCACCAGCTTTCATGAAGGAGCCGCAAGCCAGTTTTGGGTCCCATTTGCTATCTCCTCATATAGCCACCCCCACACTCTCTTCCAAGCATGCATTATGACCATTATGGAGCCCATCAACGGAGGTGCCATGACCTCTGGCTGACCTTGACCTGCCCATGCCCTGCCTTGCACTCCAATTACTCAGATATGTGAAGGCGACCACAGCCTTTCTGAGCCTCTCTGAAGCTTATAGCTTGGTCGGGTCCTCACCCCCTCTCAATGGCATTGGGTGACTCCTGGAGCCTGCTAGCATTTCTCTTCCTGTGTGACATGGGTACTCATTCTGAAATGAAAACTACAAAGTTAAGGCTGGTCTCTCTTATTGGAAAACTGTAATTTTCCACTGCCTGGGCTGTTTTCCTTGGATATGGGCTGTGAGAAGGAGCGGTGAGAATATGATGAAATTAGTTAATATTTTTGCTACCAGTCACATTTTTTTTTTCATATTGTCAGGGTATTTAGAGTTTGTTGACCTGATACTCTGAGTCTCTGCAGCTGTCTTTTAGAACTCATTTGCATCCCTTGTTTGACAATGGCTGTGCAAAACATCAGTGGTTTTGATAGTGTTTTATAGTATTTTGTTAATTTTTTTCCTGAGCATGAATAAGAAAAATGTTGCTAAGTTTTGCCTTTAGAAGCAAAAGAAAATCAGATAACTATTATATAGGACAATTATGACATTATGTAACAGTCATTCTATTGGAAATAATATCTTGAACTATGCTGTTTTCCCTTTTCTGTGATTCATGCAAGAGTTGCACATTATCTATGTACCAAACTCAGAGATGTATTAAGTTGAGCCCTGTGAATTTGCAAGTTTTATAGATCAAAAGCATTCAGATATTGGCAGGCTTATGAGATCCAACCTGTACCAGCAACTCAAGGCAAAACCTGGTGGGAAATAGGAGAGGTCATCTACTCGTCCTGTCTCCTACGAAGAATCATATTTCAGTCATGTTCAGGAGCACACCTCAACTTGTATCCATAACATTTGTTTCTGAAGAATGAAATTCCTGATGCTATTCTAGGTTAGTTAAGGGGTTAGTGATCAATCTCAAAGCAGGGAGCAGGTTGTTCTAGAAACTTAGCAAGAGTGGCTGCGATCTCTATTCTTTAAGATTTTATAGGATACCTCCCATGTCAGGCCACTCTTGTGGGATATGACCAGGTTTTTAATCACAGAGAAAGAGTCTGGATTCCTGCCACTACTCACCAGCCAACCTGTATCTCTAGGCTGCTCAAAAACCAGCGAAGACTGGATCTGGTTTGCAACTTGCTTGCAATGGTGTCTCTGATCTTGGCCGTGAACACAGCAGTGTTGTTAAACAGCCTGCCTGGTCTGTATTAGTAGGTGGGGGTCTCTATACAAAGAGAATGAATTGGATCTGTTCAACCCATGGGATTTCCAGACAAAGCAGAGTCATGGGAATCCTTTTTGGACTCTGGATAGAGTTTTCCTGGCACGTGCATCAAAGCCAGATGCTCAGGGAACCTGACCTTCCTCGTAGACTCCCCACTATAGTCAGAATCTGCAATCTCTGCTCTCCCAGGGATGGCACCCCCTGACACCCAGAGCATCCAGCCGTGATGTGCATTCCCTTAAGCCAGTACCTATTCCCACCATTCTCTTCAGGAGATCACTGCTTTGTTGCCAATAAAAATATAGCCAGTCAGTCCTGGGTATGTTTACGAATAGCATGGAAGTGTGGGAGTTTTTGTCCTGGATTTTTTTTCTATGATGAGGAAGCATTGAGGCACTTTCCCTGCCTTTGTTTAGAAACCCAATTTAGAACTTCTATACACCATGGTATCATACCATGATGAAAGTGGTATGATGAAACGTGAAAAATACAACGTTTAGATGTGGGATGTATGATTACGAGTTTTCTGTACAATGTGTAAGCTCTGTTTAAATGAGATAAAAACACCTTCACAGAATGCTATCGGGTGTGTAGAAGGTTTCGAATAACTGGCTAAATAGCGAAGATGAGAAGCTTTTGAGCACAAAGGCTTTGTTCAGGTCATATCAGCCACTTGTACATCTATGACATTGGACAGCCTGCTCCTTGGGGACCTTAGTTACCTCATCTGCAGAGTGGGGTCCCTACACCTCCTGCACTACTGTCTCATGGTCCTGAAATGCAATCTTGAAAGCAAGAATGGTTAGACTAAAAGGTTGTCTAATTTAAAGGTGTCAAATATTCTATACCTTCTAGATCTCATTCTTAGCAGGCACCTTGTTAGCTAGATGGCTTCGCATGATTGAACAGGGCTGGACTACAATATCTTAGAGGTGGATGTTTCCTAAAATTGGTGAGCCCCTCCGAGTCCCCACCAATATCTGCTCCAGACATTAGAAAGTAGGTGGGATGGGGAAGAGCTGCAGGGGGTCTGAGGTGGCCTGGGGGAGGGGGCAGCTGCTCCCAAAGCCTCCTTCCCACCCCGCCCTCCATCCCCACCCTCCTGCACTTTGGGTTTCTGAGCAAGCTTGGTGCAAGCCTCGTTTTCTGTGGTCTGATGAAAGCAGTGGCCTAGCTGAATCACTTTCCTGTGGCCTTTAACCTAAAAAGATTACATTTCAGGGGGGCGGTGGGCGAGCCATAGAGGACCAGCCTGCTGTCAGAGGATAAAACCAAATTTTTTATGTGATGTTGCTGCATTAAAAGGGCCAATCTTGTGTCATGTAACATGTGAATAATGGCTGTAGCATGTGATGTCAAAATTTTCCACACGCCTCATAAATAAATCCAACCACACCCCTCCCCCCTACCACCACCCAAAGGCCATCCATTTCTGAACCTCAGCTTGCATCCCAAATTAAGAATGCATTCAGAGTCAAGGTTAAAGGTACAGTATCCCCTTTCAAAAGGCACATGTCAGTATCTCTGCTGAGAATGATAAATATCATGGCAAAGAGGCTATCAATCGTCAAGACTCCTCCTCTTCCTCTTTTTTTTTTTTTTACCCTAACTTTGCTGAAGGTCTGATCTTTTGAAAAAAAAAATAGATGCTCTTTTAGGCCAAGATTTGATGATATTTTCTCTAAAGATAACTACTTGAGTGATATCCCCAGGGGGGGAAATCACACAGTCAAATCGTCCAGTGGCCCCCAGGAGTGATGAAGGCAGATACAGCTGCCATTAGTCTAGCCGCATAGCTGAGCAAAGTACTATTCATTGTAAGAAGCATATTTTCACTTGAGAAATGTCCGCTTGCATGGAGATGCGAGGCGCAGAGACTGACATTGGTTCGAAAACCCGAAATGCTGATGTTGTTTGCTAAAGAGATGCTGCCTCCTCATTATCTAAAGTGACCAACATAGGTGGCTTTCAGAAAAATGAATCCCAGCCATCCTTGGGTATCATTTCCTTTCTTTGCATCTTAAAGATCAGTCAGCGGTAAACATGCAGGGAGATTTTTATCCTGCTAAACTCAGCTTTGTTGATGGCTCCTTTGCTGAAGCCAAGCTGCTTCTTTATTCCCCTGGAGGGTCAGGATGGTTTTTGTGTTTCCATTTTGTGAGGAAAAAGAAGGAAAGAGGCAAGCACAGGATGGTGGAGGACCAGGGCAAAGAATGGGAGGAGAATTTGGCTTCATGCTTGCGGAAGCTCAGTCCCCCTGTCTGCTGGCTCAGTCCCTCCCTTCTCTCCCCACTGCACAAACAAAGGCAGCATCTTCTCAGATAATGCCGCGTGTGTCAGAAGTGAACGTTCTGGGACTGTGCGCGGTGACCTGCTCTGTGTAACAGACGTCAACCCCAAACCATACAGAAGTTGCTACATCTGTTTTGGCTTTGTTCGCAGCACAGAGGGGCGGGGGGTGCACTCTATGGTCAAGGGCCAAACTACATGTCATATTTCATTACCTTCATTAGCTACTACAGAAGGCTGCTTTCAAAGAAAACGTTGGCATTAACTCTTGAGCCACCAGCGTTTTCCAGCAAGCATTTCACCTTCCCCTACAGCTTACAGTTCTCTGGTTCTTCGTGCTGTGGGCTCTGATTTAACTAAATTGTAAATCAGCCCTTTGCTCCACGATTTCACCCTTTTAAACTTAAAGGAAGCAAGCTACTGTTTCTCCTAGGTAGCTACTTACAGGATGGCTGAACATCTGGAACCGATTAGGACAAATGCTAGTGTAAACCCAATGGGGAAAGTGTATTTAGAATTAATAAAACTTTCCTCTCTTATTTTGTCCACAGTTGTCTTTTTCTTTTCCACCTCACATTATTTCTGTGATTTAGGATCGCCAGCTTTTTCTCGGTGGCTGTAGTGAGATAAGATCATGTTTATTGCTGCCTAGATGTTTTTGTGGAATTTTTCTTGGCATGCTTTATTGTGATGACATTGGACTCACATGGCCAACCCTTCTTCCCTCTGGAAATAAGAGGCCATTTCCCTGTGCTCATATTGCATTTCTTAAGGCATCTTTTCCACTGACTGAAATAAAAGTGGGCGAAGGTAGAAAGTAGATCTTGATAGCCTATGGCTGTAAAAATGGTCTGTTTTCATACTACACGTTGAATACATCATGACTCTGTTTAAAATCATCTGTGGGCAGCACATGTTGTTATTTAATATTATGAAGAATGGCCCATTGGCCAGCATAGGTCAGCACACACCTGGATGTGGAATTAGGGAGCCTGGAATTTTGATTCTTCATCTGGTCTCTGCCAGTGATTTATCGCCTGGCATTAGACAAAGCTCTTGCCTTTCATTTTCCCATCTGTAAACTATGGATCATTATATCATTACAAAGGTTCCACAAACTCCAATGACTTCATTTTCAAATACTTTGAAAGGCCTCTAAGAAGAAAGTGCTTTAGAACCTATACCATTTGGAGCATCACAACACACACTGATTGTCATTAATCCATATTTGAAAGATCTAAACAACTGGTTTACCAGTTGAGTTTCCAACACCAGTGCCAGTATCTTCTGGGGATTGTTAGAAATGCAAATTCTCTGCCTGTGTCAGACTTAGCAAACCAAAAACTCTGCTGATGGGGTAGGTATGATACCTGCTAAAGGTTGAGAACCATCAGTCAGTACATTTGGTTTTGAGTCTGAGAGTTAAGCCACTAAAGCTCTGTCTGTTGAATTAGATGTCAGAGTGGATGTTGAGCTCCTTAAGGAGGGCACCTAAAGCCGGTTACCTGAACTGGCCGCTCCTCTGGGGGTCATGGGTGCCTTCACTTCTGACTTCTGGGAGATGCCATACAAATCAGTTTTCTGCCAAGCATTGTTGGCGTACAAAGCTTGATAGCCCAATTTGTAGGTCAATGTCTGCCTAATGACGCCTTGGATGTTATTTAACATGCCTGGAAAATAAACTTACAATAAAGATTGACAGCCACCACCACCAGAACAGGACCGTCTAACTTACATTTGAGACTCAAATGTACACAGGAGCAGAGCAAATGATGTCAAGAGACATCCTGGATTTCTCTGGAGTTGGCACACTAGAATGAAGACAATTACTTTACAGAGCGAATCTTTTGAGGTGGAAAGAGAGGAGGAATAGTAGAAATAACTTTTAAGGTCAGAATTGCCGAGCTCTATTGCAAGGATGGCTGAGTCGCAAACATCCATCTTTTCACATTTTTACAGGAGTTGTTATAAAATAAAAAATGACTGTGGAACAGACAGATATGGCATCTGCTTTTGCCAATCAGTGGCAATATGCAAATTGAAAATGCAGAAATACGTGCCGTAAGTGGAGTTTCAGTATATACCCGTATCTAGTGCTACTTTGTCCTTATAATGACTGCTTTCAGGAGTGATAAATAAACAAAACTCCCCTTTTATTTTTATTTATTTATTTATTTATTTATTTGGTGTTTCAGGACACATGAGATCACTCACTCAAAGGTCCAGGAATCCAGGGCACATTCTGAATTTGAGAGAAGGGCCACCAATTATGCAATTATGACTTTTGTTTTATTATTTTTATCCCAGTGCACCACTGGTCCCTTCCACCTCCAAATTTGTCCTTAAGTTTGGTTCTACAATGAGACCTTTTGCATGGCAAGTTTCAGCCTGGAGCCAATTTTTATGGCTGAATTATAAACCCTTGAAAATAGGGGTTTATAATGGAAACGCTGACACAACCTTAACTCTAGCGGCAAGAGTGCAATGCGATAATAAATGAGGCAGAACAGCAAAGTGCTGCTTTTAATTTATCATTTAGTGGGAGAAAAAGGCCTTGTTTATTTCTTCTTTTTCATCTTCTTCTTTCCTTCCAAGACTTGCAACCATTATTTTGAAATTTATTTTATAATAAAACCTCAGCGGTTATGTAGCCTGGGGCTTGGGTGTCCATTTTAGAAAGGGAGAGAAAGAGAGAGAAAGAAAAAGAGAGAGAAAATTCTAAAGCTCAAGAAACAGAGACCATAGGCTGATTAGGCACCATTGCTGTTTGGCAATGTATTATAGGACAGATCTGCTACTTTGCTGTGACCCAAAGATGCAACGTACCTAGGATCCTATTTTGACATATTTATCATAGAAGCTATAAAAACAATACTTTTTGAGATGCCTTCTAGCATTTTTTATTCCAGATATGAGGGCATTTTGAACATGCAAATTATAGCCTTTGAAGTCAATTATGTCATTCAGTTGAGATTCTTTCTCCATTACCATATTCCCATTTTGTGGATAGAGAATCTGAGGTGACTTGAGATTTGTGTGACTTTTATAAATTCAGTTCAATCCTTTCTAGGTCTCAGTATGCAAATACATACTCTCCAGGAGTTGACAGCTTACTGGATAAAGGAAGCAAAACACACCAAAGTAATGGGGTAAAATCTGATGACATTAGCAGCCTCTTGTAAAGTCACTTTGCAATGTGGGAATTTAACTACCACTAACCCTGGCTCCATTTCTTCTTTGTTTTTGGTCTGAATGGCTCAAGTACCCAAAATCTCTTGCAGACACCTGTGCTGTGTATTTCACACTCTCTGCTGTTTTCTCTGTGCCCAGAAAGGTGACTTTTTACACACCCTTTCTTTGCCATGCAGTTTTGTCCGTCTCATAGGGAGACTCTGATGCCCTAGAAGAGTGGAAGGCAGGAGGAGAGTGAGGCGGTGGTGTTTTCACTTTGGCTCCCTCCCTGGAAGGGACTGAATTGACTGAATTTCTCTACTAAACACCATAGCTCCTGTCTGGCAACTTCTATGCCTGAGAGGTTCCATGATGCCCCTCTCGTTGGGCACCTGCAGGCAGAGGACAGCACCAGCTCCCATGCTGTTGCTCACCCCAGGGTGCTTTGCTATCTCCTCTGGGTTTCCTTAAACCCAGATTGCACCTCTGCAAATAGTCTCTTCATTAAACTTTTCTCAGCTGGACCATTTGAATGTGTGTCAATTGCTTCCTGCTGGGTCACGGTTGATACAAAAATAATCAGAGTGCATATGCATGTGTGCACACATGCACACACACACACACACACACATTTTAAGAAAATGGTGACAGTGTTTAGGTTGAAAATTTATAGAGTAGGTCTATCCAATGTTGAAACTTGTGGTAAGGACATTATGAAATCATTCCTTCTGATTCCTGGGCCGGATAACTCATCCATCAGGTAAGGCAGCAAGCCCCTGAAATTACATCAGATTTACAACATAATAAACTTTCATTAAGATGAAGCTACATGAAACTTACTCCCTTTCATTCTAAGGACTAAACAAATGCTGCCTGAATACCTAATGAACCCAGGTTCCATCCCAAATTTGCAATACTGCCATGAAGATGTTAGAGATGATGAAACCAGGAGCCACACAAGAGGCCAGGCTGTGGAACATCCTGAGTAGTTTAACACTACTTATATTGTTGCTATCAATTTTCTTCAGTCATCCAAAATGGGACACATGAGGGAGTTTGCAGAGGTTATTCTGTGCTTGCACCCACCATACAGGTTCCTGAGTGCATTTTAATCATAGCATGTCTTGTGCTTTATTGAAAGGTTTACACTGTTCAGTTGCTTTTCCCTCTGATATTGCACTGGATAAATCAGTGGTGATCATTTGTTAGCATTCCAGAGAGGAAATACCCCAATGATCAGATCGAAGTGGTTCACCAGCGAGCGTCTCCTAAGAAGATGTAATTCAGAAACATGGCAAGTTGAACACATGGGTTTATCTCTGCACTCTCTCAGATTTACTGAAATGACATTTAAGGTAGAAAAAAAGCCATAAAATCCCAAGGATAAAAAGCATAGAAAAGGAAGTGTTGGCAGATAAGAAATGTCAACAACTTCTGAAAACTGGAAAACAACTGGATTGATGGTAACCAATTTAGGGGATGACAAGAAGATGGAACTACATTCTCAAAAACATAGTGTCAAGAATTGAGCCAATACCAGGCACAGGAACATGAAAAACTTGGCTATTGGAGGCACTGGCTTCCTCTGTGGATGCGAGTATGGGTGTGGGTAGTGCTTGGTATGGGACAACTGATTAGAAGTTGCAGAAAAGAGAGTTGATCCAAGACTTTCCCAGCCTATGTTTGTAAGTGAAGACCTCTTCCCTTCTAGAAGCTTGGAACTCTAGAGAGTGTGGACAGGGGTTTAGGTGAGCTGAGTGAAAGATGCTATTCCACGCACACATAGGGATTAAATAAAGTCTGCCAACTGACCACTTTGGCACTGCCTGCCACTTGGTTTGGAGAACATTGCTGACCGGGATCATCACTCCTAGTTAGAGACCAGAGGAATTCTTTTCAAGGAAAATGACAACCCTACAAGAAAAGGGTCCAAAAGTGCTATTAGCTGGGATCTCCGAGAAGCGAACCAGTGTCTTTCTGAATGTAAGAGCACCAACACCATACAGGGGTCCCAAGAGCCTTTTAATGTGTCTTACTTCCTCCAGACATTTGAGGAAACATTTACCATGGTGACAGGAAAGAAAAATTAAGAGTAAAACAAACTCAGAGAAACCAGAAACAGTGGAGAAAGCAGAAGGAAACATAAAAACAAAACCAAGGTACTCAGGGAGAGAAAAGAAGATGCCATGTTCCTGAAATAAAAGTAGGATGCTATTTAAAGGGATTATTTAAGATGAAAAATGCCCTACAGGAATGCAGGCAACAATGAATGTGGCAATAATTTCATATATATAAGGATTACAAAATTCAGATAGGAAAGGAATGGCAATATGAATGGCACCAGTGTTCCTAACAGAAGCTCTGGAAAGCAGAAGATAATAAGAATTATTTCCAATGTAGAATTTAATGTTGAGTCGAATAGTTGCCTAAGCAAAAGGGCCCAACTTACCTCCCCTGTTTAATTACTGATAACAATGGAGTAATCAAAAAAAAAAAAAAGAAGGCATAATAATCCAGGCAATAGATTTAACACTCAAGAGGCAAATCGAATTCTCAGGATAATGGTGAACAGTTATCTCAGGACAGCTGCTGGGCAGAGTGCTTAAAATAGAAATTCAGTGTAATTCAGAGCAACAAGACAGACTAGATATCTCTATGAAAAAAGAAGCCATTAGGGTAGATAATACAGACTATTTGCATTAATATGGTAGAGAATTTGGGAATAAAATAATAGACATGTAGGAAACCAAGAAGATGAAAAAATGAGGACACCACTAACTCCTGGAAAAACAAAAAGTTGTACTAGAAAATAGCTGTAATTTTAAAAAGTCACAAGACTTACATGTGAATAATGTTTATATAGGAAAATACAATGTAATCAACAAATATTCATTTAACAAAAATTGTCAAATAATTATGAGTATCAGGACAATGGTACATGCACATTCATGGTATGCTTAAGGATTGTAAGAGATTTGGATTTTTTTCTTTAATATAAAGTCAGAAGGTAATATATAAAAGGCAAAGAAAGCCAGGGACAATCAACAGATGTTGGGGGTGTATCTCAGTGGAAGAGCATGTGTTTAGCATATGCAAGGCCCTGGGTTCAATTCCCAGCAACAAAACATAAAAACAGAAGCATCAACAAAACAGTAGTTAGAAACAGGGAGGCAAATACAAGAAGAACCAATGAAAGGAATTCAGAGTGGTTTCTTCTGGGAAGAGGAATTAGGAGTGAAGAGGGTGAGCCAGTGGACTACTATTTTGAGATCTTAAAAAGCTGTTTGGCTTTTAAAAACTGTGTGCATAACAATAAAAATAATCTTAAAAGTAAAGTTAAAAAACAACTCTGAAAGAGGAAATCTGTCTTTGTTTGTTTGCTTTTCTTTTTTGGTCATGGTTGAAGGAAAAAGTCCAGACAATCAAGTATTACTCTTGCTTTCTGGGTGGTCAGCATTGGGTTAAACACTTGGTACAAATTTTCTCATTCAGTCCACTTAGTCCTGAAACATTGATTCTTTTCTTTTCCTTTATACAAATGAAGGAAGTGAAGTTCAGAGACGTTAAATCATTTGTTCAAGTCACGTAAATTTGTATGATTCCAGGACCCAAATGCTTGCCTGTCTCCTTCTACCAGCCATTCTCTTCCAAACAGTCCACAATCTTCCTCCTGCAATTCCTGCCATGCCACTTCCACAATGAGGCCTTGCTCAAGTGAGTATTACCGCCTATAGGACACTCCTTCCTGGTTTTTCCATCTATCCCTTTTCCTTGCTTCTTAAACACATTTCTGCTTTGGCAGGTGACTCCTTGGATCAGCATTAGTCTGGCAGAGATGTAGCTGGTTGATCAGGTGCCTTCCAGGATAAAGTGGAACTCAGTGCCTAGGGTAGCCCTGCTTTTCATCTTCTTACTAGCTGCATGACTTTGAGAGTAGGTTGTCTACCTTTTAGTTTCCTCATCTGGAAAATGGGATAATAATGATGCTTCTTATCTAATTGTCACAAAGGTTGAATGAGCTACTGTATCTATACAATTTTGAGTACTCAAGTAACTGTCACTATTATTATTTGTGATAAACACCACTGACTGATTTACAGTTGATCAGCAACTAGAATGCCTATAGATCTGAATGAATAATTCATCAGTTTCCTAGCAGAAAGATGAAACTATCCCACACGTTGTAGGCCACAAACTTCTTTCTACTGTGTTTTCTCTCCCACTGTGTAACAAGAACCAAATAAAACAAAAGTGAATGTTATCTACCCTTAGTACCCTTTCTTTCTTCTCCTAATTGTCTCTCTTCAGATGGGTTCTCTGGAAAGAATGTGCACCAGAGTTTTGGGAGAAATGCACTTGGTATTGAGACCACCGAGGAGTGAGGGAAGTGGGACTGGACAGGAAGGAATTGAACAGGGACGTGACTTCCACAGAGGCCATTGCTTGTCCCTTGGTGAGTTCCAGGGCTGGGGTGACTATTTAGCATGATCTCAAAAGGGGTCTAGCCTTGAGAAGTTCGCATTAACCAGTCTTAAATGTGGATGATGCCCAAGGTGGCTGTCTTTAGCCATGTGTGTAGCTGTGAGTCATCAACAGCCTGCTCTTCTGGCAGCTGAAGTGAGTGTCTGGGGCCTGAAGGGGAGAGCTGGGCTACTCCTCTGCCTGCCAACCCACACTTTCATCCTGCCCTACAGTCTAAGGCAGGAAGACAAGGTAGTCCCCTAAACTCATGTATAGAATCCTCAGAATTTACCCACTGCCTTTGGTTAGGTGGTGGCATGATAATGGGTCAGCTCTCACTTTGCAGAAGTTTAATACAACAGAGGATTATTCCCAATTTACAGCGCATAATTGCCTCAACTCAGTGGTGGAGAGATGCCTGCTCCACACAGTGAATCAGGGTCTTAGCCTCTCAGGTCCACCGTCTTGACCACCTGGAACCTGGGACACCAGGACTTTTTTATTACAAAGAAAGACAGATCCAAAGAGTCATGTGCCAACCTTTCCAACTTGTGCCCAGCAGTTATGTTTGTCACTCCTGTTCAGAGCCTGGTCTTGAGACCTGTTTGGCCTTGTCCATTTGTAGGAGGAGCCATGGGTAGTCAGCAAGTGGCCATAGTCCACCCAGGGATATGCACATTCTCAAGGGAGAAGGATGAAGACAAGAATGAGGCTTATGTTTCCTCCACTCATAACACTGGAAATGAGAGCCCTTAAAATTGCTACTTAGGAGTGGGCCTCCAGGAATAACAGGTCCCTTATTACTCATGCAAAATTTTATGTGTGTTCTTGGGGTAGAGGTCTGTAACTTCCAGTAAATTCATGGAGGACTGTGATTTCAAACAAATTTGAAGTCACTGTCTCCTTGGTCACTTTTTGACATATTAACCCTTGGGGCACCTACCTAGCAAAACAGGGGCTCAGCCTTGACCTCTGCCTAGGTCTCAAGGTTCAGATTTGTCAGCTGGGGACAGGACTGGCATGTGGAGTTGCCTTTGCACTGAACCATCTGCCAGATGAACCCCTGAAATGCGAGTCCTGACTAAAGAGGGTCTTTGTATGGTGACTAGGACCCTGAGCTGGCCAGTGGGCATGCTACCGAGGATCTCGTCTGAGCTTTTCTCAATTTCATAGGCAGGTTTCCTCATTCATCAAACAGGACATCAGGTAAAAGACGTTCCTTCCAGTTCTAAATTCCTATGACTGATTATAATCTACACCTGAAGTTAGCAACTTTTTCTATGAAGGGCCAAATAAATATTTTCAACTTTGTGGTCCCTACAATCTCTGTTGCAGTTGCGTAATTGTACCGCTGTAGTGGGAGACAGTCATAGATAATATGGAAATAATGAGTGTGACTGGTGGTACTCAAATAAAACTTTATTGACAAAAGCAAACAGCGGGTCATAGTTTGTATTTAACATTGCTTCTCAAAATATGATTCTAAGACAAGTAGCAACTTTACCTGGGAACTTGTTAGAAATGCAAATTCTCAGGCCTACCCAGGGTAGCTCAATCACAGTCTTGGGGATAGGACCCCACAAAGACTTCAGGTAGAGTTCTGAGGAACATTGAAGTTTGGGAAGCATAGGTCTTGCTCAAAAAAGCCTAGTGATTCCAGATTTACACAAGTGCTCTATTGCTCAGGAAATGAGGCATGGAGTGTTAAATAAAATAACTAACTTTAGTACCCACGCATCCTCAAAAGTCCCCAAATTATATTAATCTCCCCCTCTTCCCAAGCAAATGATGCCTTTCTCTTTGGTTCATCATAATCACTGCTAGCACTTTTAATGTGAAATAAACAAAAGCTGTGGCTTTTACAGGCAAATATTCTTCCTTATCATTGCTATTGAGCAACTGATAATACCTTTCATGTGCACCCAGGGACTTCCTGGTAAATAGCAAATAAGTGTCTAAAAAAGCAGCCTTTGACTGGTAATAACACTTAGCAGTTATGTCACGCTTCTGTGACAGGCAGTATGTGCACATATCCACTTTTAAAGCACCAAGTTATTTACTAATTGGAAGAGATTAACAAAGAAAGAGGAGCCCGCATCAGAAGTCCACCGGAATGAGCCTTGCTGCTTATAGGAGTCCATGACAGCTGAAACTACCCGAGTCCTGACTCAGAGGTCTAGTTTAGGTCAAGTGAGAGGAAAAAGTTTTAGGAAGTCATAGGGTAATTGTTTCATCAGATGCGATTTTTGTTTTGCACAATGAGAGTGTAACTCTAGTTCTGATTTCACTGTTGGTCTGTGCTTTTCGGGCATAGGTTTGCAGTTTTGGAACTGCAGTCATAGGTTGCTTAACAATGGGAACGTGTTCAGAAAAATGTGTTGTTAGGTAATTTTGTCATTGTGTGAACGTGATAGAGTGCCCTCACACAAACCTAGCAGGCGGAGGTCAATCATTCACCATGGCTTCTTGACACAATCGAGAGATATGGTAAACAGAAGTGTGAGGCTGCTGCAGGTGTATTTATGAAGAGAAGGAGTATACTCCAAAGCATAGGAAAGTGAACCCATAAACCAGTGACAGAATCAAGTTCTATGTACCATATTTAATTGTATATTCTGTACTTTTATAAAACTTGCAGCACTGTAGGTGTGTTTATATCAACATCACAAATACACGCAGAACATGTTGCATCATGACACGAGGATTGGTTGCATCCCTAGAAAATAGGAATTTTTTTAGCTTCATTATAATTTTATGGGAATGATATTATATACATGGTTCAACATTGATCAAAACATTATTTTGTAGTACACGGCTATATTTGAGGTCCTTATTTACTAGAGCCTTCTTTATCTTTGTAGGACTTACATATTACATATGGCAGATATGGTCAAGTAAATGAAGAGAATTTATGAACTTTGTAGTATTTTCGCAACTTGTATAGGTCAATCTTATTGTTTGGGTCCAAAAATCTCTTTGTTCTTAATAATATACCAGAGTAATATGGTACAACATTCTTTCTTCTTCTTGTAATCCTTCTTTGTAGTTGTAACTTTTATCATCTCCTTAAGAATGAGTTATATTCACCTCTAACTGAAGAATTAACTTTGGGCCATCATAGTTGGATTGTGTTTCATTCCAATACAGCCTTTATTATATTCACTGATTTTACTTTGGTGGTCCTGCATGTGTGAATGGAAGCTTAATCAAGAAAGACAAAGTCACCCAAGAGTTCTTAAAATGACGTTTTGCAAATGTTGGGACACTCCAGAATGCTATAGCCGTGTACTAGGTTTGTGTTTTCAATGGAGGATGTGTGTTATTACATCCAACTCTATGTAGCCATCTCATAGGGGCACCCTGAGGCAGGCTGAGGATGCTCAGAACTTGATCTAGAGTCAGGGAGTCTCAGATATTCAGGGAAAATATTTTATGCTAGGCTGCTGGCAGCTTTTCTCATTTCCTACTCACCAGTGACTTTCCCATCTAGAAACTTCATGGTTAATATTCCACAGATGATTTCCCAACTTTCACCTATGTGTGAAAGGCTCCTCAGCACGAAGGAATCTTCACTTTCCTTGAGTTTGGAACTTATTGTTGGTCATTATTTTTGTATTCATATGGTTTCTAATATTATTTTTAAACTATCAATGACATCCTACATTGCCTGTCTTATTTTCATAAATGAGATGAAATGGAAAGCTCCTGGAAGGCAAGAGCAAGGTGTTTGAGGTCTTTTTGAATGTTTTTGCACAGTGCAAAAGTATATACGTGGGAGATGACTGTCACACTGAGTGAACATATTCATCCTCACTAAGATCTTCCCTGAGTTTTGAAAATAGTTAAACCTAGCTTAATGCTGGAGAATATACTTTGCTTCTACCACCTAGGGGGTTATTGTGGAGTTTAACCTTCACTGGGATATTTTGCAAAGTATTTTCATCATTCATTTTAACACTACTACTTTTATAAACAAAAGAAAGTGATTAACAGAGAAACTGAAATTTCACAGAACTGATATTTTACCTATTACTTGGAGATTGAATAAATAAATGTGTACATGGATAAGTGACCAACATGAAAGCAGAGGTGGCATTGTTTCCTCTTAAATCAAAATCTGACTTTATGTTTTAACCCTTGGGCACAGTACGGTAGTAGGTAGTGTGTAGCATTTCCAAGAGCTGAGTTGCTTCACGGGAGTGTTCAGTACATCTGGTTCCCCTCTCCTGCATGGGTCACTTCCGGGGCGTGAGCTTCCACAACAGCTCAGTATTCAACCTTTGGCTTTGCCATTCAGGAGCATTCCATCTTTCTCAGTCCCATCGAGGCTTCCTTTAGCCAAAGAAAATAAATTTCTCTTCTTCCACCTGCACTCATTGAAAACCTAGGGCAACCACCTCCCTGAGCCTCAGTTTCCTTGTCTGCAAAATGGAGATGACATGGCAACCAACCCTAGTCAGCGTGCGAATCAGAGGAGGTGCAATATGCTCGGCGCTTTGCACCATAACTGGCACGGAGTAAACAACCAGCTATCAGCCATCAGCACTAAGAGACGCACTGAGACAAAGGGACTTTTGAGATAATATTGTTCAGGTAGTGGAAATGGATAAATATTGCCTTAACAGTATTAAGATTAAATTTAACTCAGCTTTCTTCAGGAGGCTTGTTGATCCAGGGAGTGGCGAGGAACAGGGCTCCTTATTTCTTGCACATAATAGTAAGGAAATCGTGCCAGGGCCACCACCATTAAAATCAATGTGTTAGATGGTGTGTGATACTTCTTACAAAGCCTGGCTATGGTGGGTTGTGAAATACGGGTCTATAGGACCTCCTTTACATTGTTGGGAGAAGATGAAGAGTAATCCTCCCCCTGGATGCTGCCTTCTCTTCCAGGAGTAAGGAATTGGCCCAATTCAGTTGCACAATGTGTGAGGATGTAAATCCGATAATGTCATGCCTTAAAAAAAAAAATCAAGCAAGCAAGCCATGCTGATTGCTTATATGGACAGCTGGCACACCTTAAGAAGTGAGAACGGTTCAGGCAGGAATGTAATAAGGCCCAGGAAAGTGGCAGCATGAAAGGGATGACCTTTATTTGCAATCATGGCTGAGATTTACAGTTTATTACTGATAGCTTTTATAAAGAGCCATTCAGTTCAGAGGTGAGAGGTTTGTCATCTGGAAATGCAATTAACTTTACCTTATCCCAATCCCCCTGGTCTTAGTGTGAGAGCAGCACTCGAGCACTTCAGCAATATCATGATTTTCCCTCTAATTTCATTTCTGTCTATTGCATCCCCAGGTCCCTGGCATTAACGCAGTTGCATATTTTTACTATTATTATTTTCTATTATTGCTGCTCCCTGTCATCGATAGCCAGAAGGCACTTGTGTATTTTTTTAAAAGATCTAAATTATTTGATTTCCGAAAGAGGAAACCTCAAAGCAGGAAGCCCTTTGAAACCTCAGCAGTTAGAGTCGTGCGCAGAACCAAGACTCGCTGTCTTAGGTGCCTGAAATTAATTACGGAGACGGAGAAGTTGTATAAAGGGGGAGCTGCTGTTTTACATAAAGATGGGACCCTCAGCGTTTAAGCCCTTGTACCCCACACATGTCCCTGATAGACACGTGGTGCAAAGAAAGACGCTCCCCCCCCACCCCCGGTGCCCGCACAGACACAGGGACCCAGGAACGTGTGGAGGAAGCGCAGCGCAATTTGAAACATGAAAAAATGAAAGCGATTTGGGCACCCCTGCTGTGTGTGTATGAGAAGTCCCGATAGGTCTATTTTTGTTTCACAGGTTCTGTTTTATGACCCTCTCTTGTCTGTTAAGTCAGGTCTGCAGGAATTTAAGAGCCAGACACAAAAGCAAGAATTTAGTACTTTTTGCCAGTTGGTTTAGGTTATTTGAAATATAGCCTAGTATATTTTCCACCCTAGGCTGCTGCCAGTAGAGGAGGGAAGTGGTTCAAAGAACCTACATCCTCAGATTTCTCAGCCTCTACAGAATTGAGGGAGAGACACAGGATTCTACTGGGGGCTCCATCACTTGATGACATATTGTCTGAGGCTCTGGCGAATTCCCCCTGCCTCCAGAAAGTCCCTACACCTGCCTATAAAACCCCAAATGGAAGGACCCTTTTACAGATTTCCAGGGCTCTGAGAACTATTTCCTCTGGGGTAAGGTAGAGCCGAATAATTACTACCCCTGCGTTTTTCATCCCGATTTTATTGTGGCTATTATTTTCATCAGTGTTAGAGGTTAATATCCCTATTTTTCCCCTCCACTGCCTAAATATAACTGGGGCTCAGCACATAGCCAAACCAGGTAGTGAAGGAAATAGCATTGCTTCCCAAAGAGGTTCGGATTAGCCCATCTGAAATGAGGGTTTGGGGCCCTAGGGTAAGAATTACCCTGCTGCGGCTGATAGCAGATAGATTTAAACCCATAGTATTTCTTTTTTCAGCTGAGGGAGGTCAGGTTAAAAGATTCAGAAGGTGAATAGAGCATGAAACGATGCGCTTATATAACTATATTGGTGCTACTGTAGAATGGCACCGCTAAGAATAAAAGCATCCGAGGGCCATCTTTAATAGGAAGGAGGAAAAGCAAAGCCATCTGGGTCGCCCCTCCTTGAAGAACCCTTCGCAGTCAAAGCTGGGTTGAAGGTGCTTAACTTAAGGGGCTGTGCTAAACTTGAGAAGGATATTCTCAACTGCCTTCTCCCCTCCGAGTACCTTTAAAATTCACCTTTGGAAATCTCATGTTTTCAATCTTATTTGACTCCCAAGCTGTGTCTATACAAAAAAAAAAAAAAAAAAAAAACCAAAACAAAACAAAAACAAAGCCACAAAAAAACAGGATGGGAGGAGGCATAGGTAGAAGGAGGGCCGTTCAGGAGGCTGTTGGAGGAGACCAGGGAAGTGGTATCTGCACTTACACTGTGTGCTGGGAAGGAGAATGGGGAAGGGAATGGAGATGAGGTACATTTTGGGGGCAGGGCCCTTGTAAGACATACTTTGGATTGAACATCATCAGGAGCAAGCAATACCAGGTTAGGGTCTTGAGAGAGGTCAAGAGAATGACCTCCTGGAACAGCTGCATCGATTCTTCGCTGTTGTTCACGCAGAGGTCTGAATGCGGCAGATTCGGAAGACCATTTCCACTGTGTAGAGCACCTTTGCCTGATAGATCGAGGCTGCCCTCAGCCACCTGTTGCCCAGCAGTGGTGTCCAGCTGCTGCTTGTGCAATCGATGCCTTATTTTTAGGAGATACCTGTGGACCAGCATCTTTGTTACTTACAATCAGTATCAACAGTGGATATGGTGGTTCTCAAAAGATTCAGCATGAGCACAAACTGGGTACACACAGAAATGGTTGAGTACATGAGTCTTTGTTCCAGCATTTCCAGGCCACATAACTCAAGAATCGTAACAGGGGAGACTGCCCTAAAGCCAATGGGGACCGTGAAGGCAGTGTGCAGGACCATCACCAGGATGAACTTGACCCCTTTTCACTCAATCTTCATTCATTCACCAAATATTTAATGAGCAGATGCCAGGGCCATGCTAGGTTGTTGGGATTTGACAGTGAATACAAGGTGTGGTAAAAAAACAACAAAAGACACAAACGAACAAACAAAGGAATCACTATGTAAATAAAATTTGTTGCAGTAAAAGACATATCATCATTAATCCCCCTCAAAATTACTTGCCTTGAACACACTTATCCCTTCTTTCTTGCCCCTTTCTGAAGTAGTTCTAGAAGTCCCTTTTTGTGAGTGTCTTTAAGTGCCCTGTCGTGGCTTTTTAATGTCCTACAGCAATTCAAACCTTTACCTTTTGTGGCCATTCTGACTTTAGGAAAGAGCTAGAAGTTGTGGGGTACCAGGTCTAACGATTAAGGTGGATGAGGATGCCTGGTAATGGTGTCACAAGTCTGCCTTCCCACTGGATGGCACTTGGCAGCAGCATTTATTGAGTTAAAGGCGCTCACAAAAGAGGACTTCCAGAACTGCTTCCAAAAGTGGCAAGGGTGATGGCATATGCGTTTGTGAAGCAAAGGAGAGTATTTTGGGGGAGATTAATGGCTATGTATCTTTTACTGTAATAAATTTTTAAATTTAATTCATAGTTTAGTTTGGATCACTCCTAATGATCAAAGGTTTACGGCAATTTCTGTCACATGAAAACATTCCAGTGTGTGCTCATTCACCTCGTTCACACTCTTGGTTTTCTCCTCTAACCTCAGTGCTTTGCCATCTTGGTAAATTTTGCACTTCTCTTCTGTCCGACGCCGCCTCCGTTGTGAAGAAGGAGACGTGGGAACACACCGGAGAGCAATGTGGCTTTATTGGCAGGACTCAGCCTCTATATGTCCGCACACTGCGGCTCGTACCGTGCTGAGACCCTGGGTTTCCGTACATGCGTGTTTATATAGAGAGCATTACCCAATCATAGAGCACTACGTAAGCGCATGGGATAGGCTGCACAGGGACGCGGGTCAGGTTGCCGCCTTTTGGGGAGTGATACAGCAACCCGGAAGCAGGATGTGGGCGCCATCTTTGGTTGTTCGATGGGCGGGGGACCTAGTGGAGGCCGTTGTGACGTCATACTGTGGCAGACACACAGGCCCAGTCTTCTACAGTGGCTCCCAACACTCTTCCACCTTTTCTGACTGTGAATGTAGGATTCTCTCAACTCCTTTATCAAAAGTTCTGCAGATTCTGCCTACAAAATATCCTTTGACCCACTGCTCCTTGACTCAGTCTGTGGCATCCATCACCTTCATTCACCCTCAAACACAGCCATTTCTTTCCTCATCACTGCTCTTCCTGGGCCCAGCCTGGACCTTGTTTCCCTTGTCAATTTCCTACCCAGAAGCCAGGGAAAGTTTAAATCAGACATTTTCCCCAATGTAAGTAAGAGTCTGGACCTTTCTGCTCAAGACTTCCTCCTGTGACTTCCTGTCTTTATCATGGTCTCTAAGACCCTACCAGCTCTGTCCCCACCTACCCCTTCAACAGCTTCTCACCCTGGAAGTGGCCCACACGAGTGTGCAACAAGTGAAGTCTAGGTTTCATGGCACCTTTCCTCTATAGGTCCTTTCCAAGATTGGGGAGGGCCCTTAAATCTTATGTGTATAATCTTATTTTCTCTGATTTAGAAGAGTACCCCCCCAAATTACATAAGCTTCATGTCTCAAGAAACATGGGTCTCCCCTGTCTATCACTCTCGCTCTTCCTTACTGCTCTCCTACCATATTATCCATCTTTGTATTTCTCAAATATGGTAAGCTCACTCCTACCTTGGGGCCTTTGCACTCCTTTTCTTCTAAAGTGTCACATGGTTCACTTGTCACTGTTCATACTTCTGCAGATGTGTCTCCTTCTGAGAGGCCTTCTCTGACAGCCCCGTCTCTGTGTCATGTGTGACCTGCATTCCCTGCTTCAGAGCATGTCCCTGACACATTACTAAACATATACTTGTTCATTGTTTCCTCCAGCAGAATGGAAGCTACGTATCAGCAGGAACTGTGCCTTATTCATTGCTTATGCCCAGAGTCAGGATCAGGGATTGGCTTGTATCAATGTTTCTGAAAAGTCTTTAGGGGAATGAAGGTGGGGACCAGCTAACTTAGGAAAGTTTTGATGAGAACTAGAAGCAGAGCACAAGAAGTAGGGAGAACTACTGCCTGGTGATGAGGTCTGTGGAACATAAAGAATGGAGGCAGGGGGTCCCTCCCCTCCTCCCCACCTGGAACAGTGCTGTCCTCTGGGAAGGGCCCATGTTTATACTGTCCAATATGGTATCCACTCCCACTGTGGCTACTGAGTGCTCCAACTGTAGCTAGTGAAACTCAGGAGTTGAATTTAAAATTAACTTTAGTTCATTTTGTTTCAGTGAACTTATTGATTAATATAATTAATTTTATTTGCTTTAAATAAGTCACATGGGGCTAAGGGCCACTATCTTGGTGAGGATAGGTCTAGGGACCCAGGATCCTTGAACTGGGACACCACAGGTGCTCTGAGATGTCTACAGATAGTGCCAGTGTGTGAAATGGTTTTGTCATGATGCATTGAGATGCTTTCTAAGAATAGTGTTTGATATTCAGCTGTATGGATGGTTCCCTCTTTAACAATGAATCAATTTAAGATTTTTTTTTTTAACTTTCTGATGGTTCAAAAAGATACTCATGCTATTCTGTTTTTCCCTTTTGGTATAGTATTCAAGAAATTACATGAGACATTCAACACTTTATTATTAAGTACGCTTTGTGATAGATGACTTTACCCAGCTATAGGTAATGTCAGGGTTCTGAGGTCATTTGAAGTAGGCTGGGCTAAGCTGTGTTATTCATTGGATTAGGTATATTCAACGCATTTTTGACTTAGGTATTTTCAACTTACAATGGGCTTATCGGAATGCAGTCTTGTTGTAAGTAGAGGAACATCTGCAATTAGATCTTTTTAAGCCAGCCAGATAAATATCCTCAAGTAAAGTTAGAATCAAATAGCTCCTTGACCTGCACCAATTAGAAATAGGACCCATGGGCCAAGGATGAGACATAGCGGTGATAAACAGAAAGTTCTCCACTTGAGCAGGGCTGCAAACAGCCAAAATCCAAACGAGAGCACAGCTAGCTAACTGCAGAGCTGGTGAGTCTGAAAACCCCCAGAAGGTAAAGAGTTGATGACCAACTAAACAGGATCTACATGCCAATGCTAATTCCAATTTTGAAGGAAGGGTATTGTCCAGGATGTGGGGATGGGGAATCGCTTCATTCTGCCTCACCGCAGAAGATATTCGTCACATCTGGAAAGTCAGCTGTGATGCACATCTCTACAGTTTAAAAGGGAAATAAAATGTAAAGAAAATAAAAGAAATGCCACAAAAATGATATGAATGTTGGAAGAGCGTACTTGGGTAGAGTGACTGAAGAAGTCATTTATAGCCTCCCTAAAGAAAGGCTCCTGTGAGGGAAGTGACCACAATCTATAAATACCTTCAAGGTAACTGTGTAAAAGAGGGAGATAGAGAGAGAGAGGGATTAGTCACCCTCTTCCAGAATGGCAGAACCAGGACCTATGGCCTAAAGCTAAGAATGAAAAAGTACTGTGGCCATCAGTAAAAATTTCTTTCAAGCAGTAAGGAGTGGACAGTGGACAGAGCTCTCAAGGGAAGGAAACCAAGCCTCGCCACTGCACCCAGAAGCTGATCGAATGAGATCGTAATGGAAATAAAAGAAACGTCAGACCAGGGACTTACTGTGTCCTATGAAATAGTTGGTCTGATAGGGTCAGAAATTTACCTTCGGCTGTGGCTCATGCATGAAGCCTCAGAGGGAGGTAAAACCACCACTTGGTATTTCCACAGACGGGCCAAGGCCAGGCAAATGAGCAAAGTTTCCTCCTGAGAGTTGCTTTAAATAGGCCCCAGTTTGAAGTTTCAAGGGGTGTGATCTCAATTGCCCACCCCTGCTAGCCTGGATGTCTTGGTGAGTCTGAGCAGCTCTACCGGGGGAGTTAGGCTGAAGTGCCACTGTGCCTGCTGTCAGGAAACTGTCCCCAGATTCTCTTGCTTGGGGGGAAGTTCACGTGTCACCATTTGGAAGCTTCCACATCAATCCTGGCTCTGCCTAGTCCACATAGGCAAAGCAGGGCCGTGGTTGCTTTAGTAGTGCTCATGAAATACTGGATTCTGTCCTTCACCTTTCTTTCCTCTCACCTGTTTTCTGAGGACTTCATTAATTGATCCCATCTTCAATCTGTCCATCATGGTAAGGTGCTATCGCCCCAATTTCTAGCATTCTGCTTGTGAATTCCACAGAGCTTCAGAGGTTAGATCCTCTTGTATTTTTCACAATGAGAAAACCAAAGACCAGCAATGTCAAGTGACTTGCTCAAGGTCACACAACTGATTAGATTCCAGAATCACTATTTTTTTTTTTTGTCTTATACATTGTTACATATAGCTTCACCAGGAAGAGAAATGACACCTCCATCCATCCTTTCAGTGCCTGGTTACCATCCTCCATGGCAATGCATACAGGACAGTTAGATCCAGCAGCTATGCTGGGAAGGAGTTGAAATATGCATCAGATATAGATTTCAGTTCCAAGGGTGATGAGCGTCACAGCAGTAACCTCTACCCCTGGGAGCACACAAGACAATCCATTAGTGGTAACAGAAGAAATGATGGGGCTTGTACTTCCATTTATTTCATCTCATCCTTGAAAAAGGTTTACTATTTTGCATACATTCTATTAGGTAAATAATGTTGACACTAGGATGGAGATACATGTGTACACGTACATAAACTTCATAAATGAAATAAATGCATGTATCGACAATGAACAAGCTAACATTTTATAGATGGATTTAGAAGGGGACTAGCGAGGGATGCTCAGGTAACTACAGTGGCAGGTGCAAAAGATAACTAAAAAGAACACTGTTCAATGTATTCGTTATTGAGAGGGAACAATTAATACTCATATGATTGGATCAATCTTGCATGTCTATATCTGTTAATGTAAGAAACCATTTTAAAGATAACGATGCGCAAATTGCAACCATTGTCAAGCTTCTATCTTCCGGTTTTGTAAACCTGCGATGTTGTGTATTTACTCTAGTTGTTTGCTTGTCTCTTTTGCTTGTTGTTTTTACTATATATGTCATTTTTTTTTTGTTGTTGTTGTTGTAGTTTTTGTTTGTTTTGTTTTTCTTCGCTCAAATAAAATTAAAAAAAAAAAGTGATAGATGGTGGCTGGGGACCCAGAAGGGGGAAGTGAGGGGACAAAGTAGAGGATCAAGGAGGAGGTGATGCTGGAACTGAGCACTGTAGGACACGTGGCATATGATGAGGTGGATAAGGCAGAGGGCGCAGAGTTTTTCCTATGTGGGGAGTAGAATCCCTACAGTGTGGACACAGAAATTCTCAAGGAATTTTATAGAAACTATAGCTTATCATTGGCTAGACTTTCAGGATAATGAAATGAAATAATAGTAAATATTTTTGAAAAGGCAGGGGACTACTGGATCATGGCAGGCTGAAATTAAGGTTTTTCTTGCCAATTTGCTAAGTTAGTCCTGCTTGTATCAAACTAGACTGGAGGAGATGAACACTTTCTGAAGGAATTTGCACAACTTGATTTGTAAGAAAAATTTTGTGTCTTTATTAACAATAGAGAGAAGACTTGTGTACATAGTAACAGGTGAACCACGGCCTAGGAAGTTGCTAACACATTATATGGTCTCTTTCTCACTCAGTGCTAAGAAGAAAGAGTAGGGGCAGAAACCAATGAAGCTGATTTCAGTAGTGTGTTTAGGATATAAGCAATGGCAAGGTGACAAAGGTCATCACAGTTGGTTTATCAGTTAATTACCATACTATGCACGTATGAAACTACCCTTAAAGCAATGTCTTAGATGAATCATCTGTTGTTGCTTGTGGGTTGTGGGTTCATGGGTGACTGTTCTGTCTGTGTGGTTCTGCTTTATGCTCTAGGTCTTCAGGTTACCTCGGTCTTCAGGTCACAGTCTTCTGTGTTCATTCAAGCACACCTCAAGCCCCCATTGGCACCACACATGCCAGTGCCCCATTGCTTGAATGAATCAACTTGACTTAGCCCCAAATTCAGTACAGTGGAGGAAATGTATATTCTGCCTTTTGGAGACTATGGCAAAGGTGTGTATTTACATGGCTACAACAGAGGAATGAAAGTTTTGAGCAGTAATTCAATCTACTTTGGTGCCTGTTCTTGATCAGGATCATTCATGTTCCTAACTCAAGAAAAATGCACTCAACCATTCCCTTGGACTCAGTGTGGCCATCCTGGAGACTTGTACCCTTCTGACCGGCATTCTTCTGCAGACTGCAATGGGCAATGTTCTCATCCAGGACATTGGCGGCATCTGATAGCGGGCAGTGTGGGAAGGAATGCTGGATGGAGTGAAAATACAGGAGCGGAGTGCACTTGCTTCCGGGAGTCTTCAGGATAAGACTTGGTCTGTTGTCAACTCAGAAACCTGCAGAAATGCATGACTTACTACTCAGCCTATCTTGAGTACCATTTTTAATATGTACATAAAGATTGGGGAGGTCAGGATTCATTTCTAATGTATTTGCACACATTCCTTTTCTTCCTATGCTAATTCAAACAACTACTCTTTAGTAAGGCAGAGCGCAATGTCCTTGTTGCATTTAGCAGCCAGTATTTTCTGTCTCCCTCAACCAAAAAGCAAAGTCCATGAGGGCAAAGTTTTGTTTTGAGTTTTCTCTCTCTTGTTCTCTGCTGTACAGCATTTAGAACAATGGCTGGCATAACAGTGCTCAATAAACCTTTGTTAAATAAAAGAAAATGTATGTTTGTCCTTAGTGATGGTTATGTTTATTTACATAGAATAAACCAGCAGGAGAATTGCCCCTAGAAGGTAGAACTTCTTCCAGTGAACTGTTTTGTTCATAACTCAACCCCAATTTCAAGTGTTCATTCGCCCCATACTATTTAGGCAGGTGGTTAGAAAGTGGGACTTTTAAACTCAGACCTTTCCCACTCTTGTCCCCTGTGAATAGGGACACCCTTGTCCCCTGTGAGTGTCCCATGTGAATGTCATGAATATGGAAGCAGACTCCAGATTAGTGCATCAGATTGGTACTGTTTACTCCTTATGTCGGTGTATGTCATCGTAGTCATCAGACTAATTGCAGAAATCTCACTATTTGCTCCTGCGTAGAGCCTCCTTACTTGAAGTTGACATTTAAGTAACTTCTTGAATAAAATGACCACTAGTTTCTGTAATGCAGTTTTCCCTTTTGGTCCTACCTAGGTTTTTAGTGCTTTTTATTTTGGACATTTTCAACCTGTGCTTTCCACTTTAAAGAATTCGTAGCATGTATAAGAGCTGAAAGAAAGAACAGATACCATTGCAGTAAAAGTGTTGTTTGTGTTGTCAGCAGTAGTAGACTTATATTCTAAGTACAGGTGCTATTAAATGATCAATATAGTATATTCAGAAGTCACATGTTGCTAAACACCCAAAATAATATTCTAAGTTTCTAAAGGTGCAACTTTTCAAGGAGATATCAAATCTGATAGAGTCTCAGTTTAAGAAATGTGTAAGCCAGAATATTGGGAGTCACATAAGTTTCCAAAATGTGAAATAATTCGCTGTGACAGGCTTCATTTTTTAAATAAGTTGAGCAAAATATTTAATTATGTTGCTTTATCATTTAAGTTTTATTTTTAATAGTATAGTTACAGTAATGGTTCCACCCTCTTAGTTATTTTGTCGAATTGTAAATCGCTGGTTTATTGGGCCAGCATCTTCTGCTTTGCTGTCATGGCTCAAACCTGGTGTACTTGCTGCAGCCATCTTTAAACATTTTATTAAGTTTATATTTATAGTAGAGAATTATTCCATTTGAAACCCTACATGATCTTAGTTACATGGCTTTAAAATCTTTGTAGTATAATGATATCTGCTGGAGAAATAATAATATACTGCATTTGCAGATGGCTTTCATTTGCATTATGATTTATTGTTCTTTTCATTTTACAAAAGAGGAAACATGCACTCAAAAACATCTTGCCAACAATTACACAGCTAGGAAGTGGCAAGTCTGAGTTTCAGGCTTTCTTGTCATGATGTTTACTGTATGGATCCTCAGGACAACCTATCGCATTTTCCCGTGAGGATGCGAGTGTGACAATTCTGTCTTCAATTGATTATTGCAGCCAGTAACTTTCTGCAGTTTTGACTATACAAGCTTATGTTCCTGAAAAGCAATTTTTCTTAAAATTGTGACACTTAAATACTATGATTCTTCACATTGGAGGAATTGTTAGTTATGATCATTGGAAATGCATGTATTCAGCATATAGTTTTTGATTGCTTGTTGTTTTTCCGAAAACCATGTCTAGGTTTCCATTTCTCACATACTGATGGTTCTCAGTGCCCGCACGATGTATGTGTGTATACGCACAAATATGTAAGTGTGTATATGCATTCACACATCTGTCAATTTATTCACCTGGTTTCTTTTCACTTGGGTGACAGTAAAAGTGGGTTAACTTTCTCAATGACTTGACTGTAGAATCAGTTTTGATCAGTTATTGCTCTGGGTGTTCTTGTTTTGAGCAAACTTGATCAGTTCTTTGCCATTTTGTTGGCTTTCCCTGGGGAATTCTTATCACCGCCTTGTTCAGCTTCTCACTGAAATGCTGTGGGGCCCATTATTCTCCTTGTTGCTGCTGCTGTGCTGTGAATCATCAGGGTACAGACCACGCCGAGCTTTCCTCTAGCTACCAAAGTGCTGTTGTGTAGGGGTCTTGCTGTTTTGGAGCCACATCTCTTTGGGCAGTTGAGTTCCCCAAGGTCATTTTGCCTAAATGCCATCATTGTTGTAAACAGAAGCCTTTTCATTGTATGAAGCATTTGCGAATTTGGTCGCCATTCACAGATGTTGCCTGCTCTTCCTTTGTCCAGAGTCGTTCACCCTTTGGGCACCCAGCCCCACCTCCTGTGCATCCTCAGGAGGGGGTTCTTTACTTGGTGGTGGGTCCCGTGCATCCTTATCTCTGATGGCTTCCATTTCAGCTCCAGTTAGCAGGAGTCTCTTCATTCTGTTTTGCCCCTTTTTCTTCTTTTACCTAGTTCTTGTCAATACAGGATTTGCACTGATCAATAACTTCTGTGTCTCTTGCCCTTGTAGTCTCACCTGCTTTTCTAATTGCATTGGTTCCAGACAGCAGTATTGTGTTTTTGTTTAATTTGGTTGGTTAACCCTATATCTTATAACTTTTTGTAACTTTTATGGTTGAGAGTGCCAGAATACTTTATTTGATACTGATACATGTTCATTAATGCATAATTACTCATAATTCTAAACAGATGGTATATTAATTTTCTGTGGCTGCCCTAACAAATTACCACAAATATAGTGGCTTAGAGCAGCACAGATTTATCATCTTGTGGTTCTGGAGGTAGAAAATGCAATTCGGGGGCTCTTTGCTCGGAAAGCATTTTCTTCTGAAGACTCTACAGGAGAATCCATTTTCTTACAGTTACCAGTTTCTAGCAGCTTCCCACATTCCTTGGCTTATGGTGCCTCTCCATCTCTAAAACCCAGGAATAGCTAGCAGAGTATTTCTAACATATCTGCTTGATCTTGATTCTCAGCTATCTTCTTCTACTTTTAAGAACCCTCAGTCTTATATTGAACATATCTCTGTAATCCAGAATACTCTTCCTATCATCAGATAATCTGATTAACAGCCTTAATTCTGGCCACTATATTCATTGTTCTTTGCCATGTAACACGGCATATTTACAGATGCTGACATATTTGGGGGACTGTTATTCTGCATGCCACAGATGATGATAAAAATGTCATAATGATAGATCATAAAGACTGAGAGCATCCTTCTCATGAACAATAGGTAGCTACTTTCTTTGCTAACACACTTGAGCCATCCTTTTCCTTTGGAGCTATAGCTGTGTGCTGGAAAAAGGGGTCTGCTGACCACTGGAGCTCAATGACTAGTTCAAGAATCAATGAGTCAGAGGGATGAGATCAGGAAGGACTGGGGCTCTGCTATGTGCTGAACCCTGTGTATATTTACAAGATAAATGTTTTATGTTTTGTTTTATTTTCGACACACCAGAAAATCTCTAGCAGAAATATTTTTCCTTTTAAATGTCTTTTAGGCTTCAGGAAAGAAGCTGTTTCAGTGACTGAAAAGGTAGAAATTATCATTTTACATATTAAGTCACTTTTTAGCTATAATAAGTTTTTGGATTGTCACTGATTTTCTGTATTTATAGAAAACCAAATAACTGCCTAATCTGGAGCTCCTGAGTATAAATATAGATGCTCATGCCCATTAAAATTTGAATAAGAATGGTAGCATGATGCTATTAATTCTGTAGCATTTGACGAATTTGTGTAATATACTGAGCATTAGAAACTAACATAACACTATTATGAAATGTCATTATGACATTTTTCAGGTCATATTTTCAATCAATCTAAAAGAACTCATTAGGGACCTTGCAGCTTGAGACGGTTTGCTAGGTGGGTTACAGATTTACTTAAATTTTCATGAAGTTTATGATCTAAGACAGATGGGATACAGTATGTGACAGGAGAAACTTTGCTTCTATTCCTCATTCTGTTTTAGCTAGCTGGAGAAGTTTTTTGATATTTACTGGCCTTATATTCCCAAACTACCAAGGGAAAAGTTAGCCAAGAATCTTATCCAAGGTTAGAGTCAAAGTTGCCAGATTTAGCCAATTTAAAAGCAAACACTCAGTTTAATTTGAATGAATGATTTTTAGTACACAATTTCTTTAGTACACAAAAATGGCTCTGGTCATATTTGTATTAAGATTATTCATCATTTATCTTATCTTTAAATTTAACTAGGCAATGCCATATTTGTATTTGGCAAATAAAGTAGCTTTTGATATATGATGTCACTTTTCCCTTCCTTCTCCAGCTTGAGGGACATTTCCTAGTGTGTGTGAGTTTTGCTTTTATTTGTTTTCTAATGTTCTGATAGCCAAATCACTTAGAGTTGGCATAGAGGATCAACTCCAGGCTCAATAAATATTTGTGGGATGAAACAGTAGTTGGTATCTCTAATCTCTTATCTTTGTTTCTAAAGTTCAGTGATTCTATAACATTTATCTAGTGCACAATAGAAATAAAGACAAACAGCAGGTCTGTATTAATACAGACAAGCACAAAGTTATTGGCAATCTGTAGAAAGGTTAGTTTGGGTGTTGATCTCAGGAAAGATTAAGGTGACACTCAATACCTCTCTTTTCCTAGTGGAAAGAAATAGCTTGAAAGGGAAGCAAAAATTCCAGGTGTACCCTAGATTTGAAAGATGAGACATCAGAGCAGTTGGGTTCTGTAGATGCTGAGTAATAATATGAAGGTGACATTATCTGAGAAATCTACAAGAATAATGCTCATGAAGTGTTCTGGTGGACTCTTTCATTTGTGCCTCCATCTCTGCTGATTTGGATTCTCTGCCCTGCACCCCATGGGACCAACCAGTATGGACCATGTCCATGGAAGTCCTTACATTCCAGTTTCTAACTGGTTTCAGAAAATAGGAGAAAGGCCCTAACAGGAGACTGGAAAATGGAAGGAGAGTAAGGCTGGGCCACTGAAAGTAGCTAAGTGTTGGTTGCATCCTTTTTACCCAAGGCCCCTGATCCTTTCTGGTGCACTTTATATATACCTGCTCTGCCCAGGGCGTAGATATTACTTCTGCATCACATACTTTCAGGTCTAGGGGTGGTAATGGCTCCCTGCTCTTGCTAGCTATAGATTACTCCATCCTTTCTTGAATGTTTCCTCTCAAGATCCTATAAGACAGGTGCAAAGAAATTCTGTGTAGGAACTTGATAGTTCATTAATATTAATTTTTACTTTTCCATAATTTCTGAAAAAAAATTAAACCATATTGAAATGAACTGGGAGTAACCCTCGGGCTTTATTCTAAGCACCATCCATAGGATGCGGTCAAAACAGCCAATTACATGTGAGCTTCGTGGTGAAACCACTAAGGTCGGAATGGAGATACGTGACCTGGAGTTCTACACATTCATCTTCATCCAGGAAAACAGAGTGTCTCCAGTTGCCACTGAACTTCTTTCCCAGAGAGCTGGACTCAAACTAAAACCATTTATTTTTCATGGAAGTCAAACTAGACCTATTATTTTGTGTCCTGTGTGGACTGGATAATTTGTGCAGTGTTTTCCCAAGTTAGTTTGGGCTGGTTACTGGCCTTGAACCAAAAATGAGCTGAATGACTTTGGTCACTACTGAAATGAAAATGGAATGGATTCAAGTCCCAGGTGTCCTTCGTTGGTGTTTGATTTAAAGTCTAAATTGAGAAATTTGCTCCCATAACCATCAACAGGTGCCCCGCAACCCTTCCCAGCTTCACGGCTGTTCTAGTCATCCTACTCTGAATGAATCAAGTATGCAAATCAGGCAATTTTCTCCATGGGTAGTTACATCAGAGTTTAGATCAGAATCACTATGTCCTTTGCCGAGTTGTTTTTCCACACACACACGCTTAAAAAGAGAAGGTGAAGAAATTTTAGGAACTGAAAAATGTCTCACATTCAAACCAGACGCACTTGCATTGCAAATGATACCTTTATTCTTTTGCTATAGTCTGTCTTCTTAACCTTGGGTAGTGACTTGGGTTGCTTGGGGAACCTGTAAGACAAATCGAAGAATGTGAATGAGAGTTTTGCTTGTTTGTTTTAAGTGTTGTCATGAGAGCAAGAGGGAAAGGCTAGGATTTAAGAGAAATGAATGAGGTTGCTTTTCCACATCCTTGAGAAGGAAGAGATAGCAGGGGAGAAGAATGAAAAAGAAATAAAGTGATGTGGGTAAGATGGAGACTGAAGAAGAGTCTTAGAGATTGAACTCCAGAGGCTGCATTTCCTGATCCACGCAGGGAGATTGCCCTGAGCTGGCAAGATGTGCACTCCTCTGGGACACAAATGAGAATGTTTAAAACCTGGCTGCTGGTAAAAGCCAACACACATAGGGCCAGAGAGCTAAGAGCCACAGATGGAGATCAATTTGAGGAGGTGCAGTGTGATTCAAAGTTCCTGAACTTGGAAAACTTCAAGTCCCGTGTGTGTGTGTGTGTGTGTGTGTGTGTGTGTGTGTGTGTGTCACAGTGTCCCCTAGGCTGCCTACTGTTTGCTTTTAGGAATTTTCCCAGCTGCTCTCTGGACATTCCTTCCTTGTCCCTTCATTTTGGCCAAGCCTCCTACTCAGCTGGCCTGCCTATGAGCACAGAGCTTTCTCCTCTCCTCTCATCCGGAGCCAGAGATCATTCCCTTTTGTATCGGCTGTTTTCCTTGGAAGCGTGAAGCATTAGCTTTAATCAGTTTATAGAGCCCCTGACCTAATTTTACATCTGCAATAAGATCACTATGAATTCTCTGCCTCCCCATGGAGGATAAAGCTCTGCCCTCCCTTCCCCTCTGCAGTCTTTCTTTGTGGTGGGTGTTACAGAGCCCGGCAGGCTCTGTTCCACACTGCATCGCTCCAAGAGCAAATTTATTTATATATTAATTTTATATAAAAAAGATTTCTCATAGGGAGCAAGAGATTGAATCACAGGCAGAAACCTGATTTGAGGCTGAAGGCAGGATGGCGGCAAGCAATGTCAAAGAGCAAAGCTTTGAGGGTGGGAAGGAAGCAGGGATTGGAATTTGTTTCCACAAGGGTCCTACCCCTCTCCTGTCCCCTTGGCACAGAGTGGTGCGTGGCGGGAGCTCAGCTTGAGGGCTAGTTTTCTGTTGTCATGTAACAAATCACCACGAATGGAGTGACTTAAACAACACCTGTTTATGCTCTCCCACTGTCTGTAGGTTGGGAATCTGGGCTTTGCCTAGCTGGATTCACACGAGGCTGAGATCAATCATTGGCTGGGCATTGCTCCTGTGTAGAGGATCAGCCAGTGATGGATCCACTTTGAGCTCCCCCAGGTTGTTAGTAGAATTCATTTCCTTTTGCTGTATAATTCATGGAAGCTTGCTTCTTCAAAGGCAGCAAAGGAGAGAAAGTCTTTGCTGCTTAGAGTATATGACCTCGAGACCCTCTTTTAAAGGGCTCCGCTGAGTAGGTCAGGCCCACCCATGATAATCTCCTTTTTGATTATGTTAAGTCAACTGCTGAGAGATTTTAATTATATCTGCAAAATCTCTTTTTGTTGTATTCTGTTAGGAAGAAGTGAGGGCCCGGTTCCACTCCTGCTCACAGGAAGGGGTACCTCTGAGCCTGTGGCTCGTTGGGCCACCACACTTCATTCATGCTTCGAGTTGCCCAGGGTCCTCAAAATCTCACCTTCAACTCTGCCCATCATTTTAAGCAACAAAACGTAGTGGAAGAAATGGGAAAAGAATTGTCTTTCTGAATAAATAGCATTTCCCTCTCTTCTTACTCCTAGTCATGTGTGAGTTGGTATAAATAGGTTTATGTGGACAATAACGAAGAAATAGGAAGTAATTAACTAGAGTTTATTTTTAATTACATCCCTGACTCCAGCCTATTAGTTTTGCTCTTTTTTATATTTTTTATAAAATTGCTTTCATTTTGTCAGTGCTCTAGACTTTTAAAATCTGATAAGGTTTGATATCAGATTTCTCTCTGGCCTTTAGTACATAATAAATTGATTTCAAAAGGGCTAATTTGTTTATAATTAATAATGTTCTATAACATAGTGTCCTGTACATTGAAGAGTTCTAGTTTGTTTTTTTAAATAAAAATCCTAATTTTTAAAGACTTAATAAAGACCTGAGGCAAGGTGGAGGTATATAGGGACATTTTATTTCTCATATATTTGTGGGTATTTAGGGTAAGGAATCCTACTTCATATTTTTTTTTTCTGTGAGACTGAAACAACCACAAATATACTCTTGGTAATTAAAGCCCTCAAGATTATTCTTCCTGAAGAAGCAGATTCTTCCTCACTATGTGTTTCTCCTTTATTCACAAAACTCTAGAGAATTTGGTTCATAGTATAAGACAGAACATCCTCTGGTTTGCAGATCCACGAGAGTCAAGGATCTGCCTCCAGAAAGAAAACTTCAGGGGAAGGAACTCGGAATACCCACATAGATAGAGAGTTTGGCAGACAAGAAATTTAGCTTACTTGTTCATGTTTTTGCCTCCTCTCGCTTAATTGCTTTCTTTTTTTCCCTTCTACTTTTCTGTAACTTCACTCACTACCTTACCAGTGTAAGTATGTAACTACCTAAGTCAGGTTTTGTAGATAGCTGTTCTGTCCTTCCTATTTAACAAGAATTTTTAACTAGGTATATGATATCCTAGTACGTATTTCCTAGCTTCTCTTGCAGCTAGATATGGTCTTATGCCTAAGATCTGGCCAATGAGATCTGAGTAGAAATGATGTATGTGACTTCCTGGTAATGTCCTTAAAGGAAAGTGAGAGACCCTCTCCTTTGTTCTCTTCCTACTGGCAGAATGTGACAGTATAGTTGGAAGTGAGACCAGTTGTTTTTGCTCATGGAACGGAAGTCAGGTATTAAGAATGATCAGGTATCAATAGGGAATGGGAGCCTAGATGCTACTAGTTTTGGTATCTTGGTTAAATCACCCTCAATGAGTAACAAATGCATCAGTTTAGAGGCTAAATCATCAAAGATGCTGGGGGAAAGCATAGTTGCTGACAATAGTTTTTGGTATTAAGTAGATCTAGATTAACTTTCAATGCTGCTTTGTCATCCACATCTGTGGCTCAGCTTGTTTCCTCATCTGCAAAATGGAAATAATAGACACTGCTTCACAGCATACTGTGCAGATACAGGAATAAAGATACGATATGTGTGCTTACCAAGCTCATGGTGCAGAGGGGATGATATAGAAGTAAGTCAATGCTTAAACAAGGCCAAACTTGAAGCACTGCTATAAAAGTAGAGGAGAATAATGAGCCAAGGATTCCTTGGGGAAGAAATTGCACTGAAAAAGAAGTAGCTGTGTATCATTAAAACCCTATTGAAAATGCCTACATACTCAGGGCTGTAGGATATCCCACATATCTGAAATGCTTGTGACCAGAAATATTTCAAATCTTGGGTTTTTTTTTTTTCTGATTTAGGAAAACTTGCATATGTGTAATGAGATACACTGGGGATGAGACTCAAGTCTAGATACAAATGTACTTACATTTCATGCATATTGGATACACAAAGCCTAAAGGTGATTGTATTAAGTACTCTTAGTACTCCTGCATTTTGACTGCAACCTGCCACGTGAGGTCAGGTATGGAATTTTCCGCTGTGACCTCATGTTGGCACTCAAAAAATGTTTCCAGTTTCAAACTGTTGATTCTGAGATTGGGAATGCTTTACCTCTACTTGACTTTTGGGTTGGGCTGTCCTCACCCACTGTAGTATATGCCCCACAAGAGCACATAGTTCAGGTTCTCCTTGCCCTGTTATTAGCTGAGTAAAGAATAAATAATGATCAAAATCTGGGTTGAACAACTCCTAAAAGAGATTTAGTTGTATTATCTTCAGGGAGGACTGGATTGGAGCTAAGTTAGGAAAATGTTATCTCTGAGAACCCTGTGGTGGCCATGCTTTATAGAATTAATATTTACTACTGAATTGACAGTACTTGGCAACAGTGCCTGACATATAGTGGATATTCATTCATTCATTTATTTATTTATCTATTTTTTTGGTACCAGGGATTGAACTCACAACTTTGTGCCTGCCAGGCAGGTGCTTACACCACTGAGCTAAATCCCCAGCATGTAGTGGATATTTAATAAACATATACTGAATAAATGCATGAGTTTCAAGTTACATTTTGGTTCCCATGGTTAGAAATGTCAACCTGAAGAACATTCTAACAACCAGGATTATAGAGAAGTTGGAATGAGTCCCTTTGGGAAACTTCCAGCTTCTGGTTGTTAGAGGTGTCGAGGGACTGTTCAGGATTTGGGGGGAAATGTTATGTTCCAAATGAGGGGCTGTGTCTTCCAAATGCCTGCTAATTATGAGTGTGTGTCCTCATAATGCATGTGTTGTTTGTGCCTGAGGGACAGTATATGCAAGTTATTATTAAGAAGTTTTAATCTTTCTTATTGACATAATCTCTGCAGTCTGTAGTTGTTTATTGTGTCTCTTAGATATAGGTAGTTTATGGAAGCTGCCAAAGGCGCCTGGAGATCAGAGACAAAGATTCTGGCAAAGTTCTATCATTCTGCACCCGTGCTTCCTACAGGGATCATTCAACTCTGTACTCCAATAATAATACCTTGTCTGCTCTTCCATCATCAGTGTTGCCATATTATCATATAATGATCTCTCCTGGGGTCTCTCCCACCACTAAACTATGACTGCCTTGTAATATCTGCTTTATATTTTGCCTTAGTACCTAGTGTCATGCTCAGCCTTGGTTGGTGCTCAAGACACACTTTTTAAATTAAAAAAAAAAAGTTCTATTGTTCTCATGGGAAGGGAGATAGAGACATAGTTCCATGATTTTCATGGATGAAGAAACTGAAACACAGAAACAGAGTAAATTTCTCCAGTACTGACTTTCAAAGCTGGTGTTCAGGGTACTTCCTGCATTGCTCTGCTGCGGTAGCTGAATATAGGTCCATGGCCCTGTTGAACAGCGGTAATTAAGGACCAAGGACTGCTTTTAAACTCACAGTGCGAGCTTGTCCATAGACACACAGAGAACTCCATGGAACTCATGCCAGAGAAGAGGATGAAATAGGTATACATCTGCATTTGGCTTCTCTGTCCTCTGCCTATTACACTCCACGCCTCCATCCCCTTCCACCCCACCCTTGTCCATCTTGTCTCATTACTGGCTTTGAGAAGCCCCCAGCCTCTCACTGTGTCAGATTCCCACAGCTGTTCCTGGGAAGAGACACTGAAGCATCTGTGAGCCAGCGTTTCCTTACGGTGACTAATGGGTAACACCTGTCCCATGCATTCCCTCTTGCACTCTTACGATTGGATTTATCACTGTCGTAGTTTAACCATAACTAGAAAAATGTAGCTCTCTAAAGTCCCTATAATGTTGAGGCTCCTAATGTGGTTTAAGTTATTCCTTGCGTCATAAATAACATAGACGGCACTATTATGGACCAATACCCTGAAAAGAAAAGGCTCCAAGATCATAAATAATACACACAGGGGTTAGAGGGACTCATGAAAATGCTCTGGGAGAAGGGCAGGTTTCTGATAAAGGACAGGGAGGTGGGTGGCTTTTAGGAAGCCTTAGAGTTTCAGTACCCTAAGTGAAAGAGAAAAATCTCTCTGTAGAAACCTTTCTAATTCGGTTAACCTCATTACACAGGCGAGGGTCACACCTGGTCAGAGACCACTGTCAGCTTGATTTCCCTTCCTGGTGAAGGACAGCAGGGGGATCAATCTTCTGTGCGTTTTTCCTGTCCTGCACAATCACCATTATTACTCGGAAAGGGAAGAGAGGGCCGGGAGTCCACATGGCAAGAACGCTCTTGGTCCCTGGAAGGACCCCGAGCTGTCCTTTGTGGCCACCTATTTTTCCATCTGTTCTGTCCCATGTCAGTCATCTGTTAAAGAGTGGCTGCAAGTTTTACCAGATTAGGCCTATCAGCTTATACTCCAGCGACGAAGAAAATGCTACCTCTCCAACAAAATGGTTTCTAGTGTACCTCAAAGGCTTCTTATTCTTTTTGCTTTGATAGAAAGAGAAAGAGAAAGTGAGACCATGTGTGCGGTGCCCTTTATTTAGACTTTTATCTTAACCTGGGAATACCTGGTCTTCTGTTTTCTTCCTTCTCATGTAACTCTTCATTGATTTTCTTTAAATCAAACAAGCCACCATCACAGGCTCTTACAAAAGAAAGTCAGCCATGAGGAGCCCTGGGCTTGGAATAGAAGCCAGGCTAATTTTAGTTCCTGGCAAGCCTCTCTGAGAAGTGAAAAGTGGTCAGAAGTTCATCTTGGTGCGTGCTAGCAGGGCCTATCAGGAGCAGCCGCTGTACCCAGCTGGGGGGGAGGGGAGTTCCTCATTGGTGACAGGTTCCACCAGAATTTCATCATGTGGCTGACCGGCTACAAGTAGGTCGTTCATCCCTTACTTTTTAAAAAATTAAAATTGTATCTGATTTACAGATTAAGCTCTTGCCAGCTTCTTGAGGGAGGAGACTGTGCCTCATTTTGATAATCAGTTGAGCCTCAAACTCCTGCTTTTCTTTCTGGGAGGTTGGGTTCTTTGTCTTTGGCTGAAGTTGGAGGTTTGGGCCTACTGTGAGCCATCAGGACAATTCCCAGAATGTGCCTACAGGATCTCTGACCTTTGCAGACCATTCTTCTAAATTGTGTTTTTGGAGCGACAAAAAAGTGATAAAAAATAAGGAGGAGAAGCAGCAAGAAGAAGAAGAGGAGGAGCAAGGAGGAGGAGAAAGAGGAGGAGAAGGATAAGAGGAGGAAGAAAAAGAAAAAGAAAGAGGAGGAGGAGGAGGAGGAGAGGTGTTTGATTTGTTGATACTCATAAATTCCACTGAGACATTCTTGTAGGATTTTTTAAAAGGAAGAAGTAGTGTGAAGGATTACCCACACATTATGCACTGTCTTGAAAAATAGTCCAGGCCCCATTTCCTTATTGATATAATTAAAACTGAATTAGTAGGATGGATTATAGAGTTTCTGAAGGCATTAGGAAGTTTGAGTTCCAGAATTTTCCTGCCCATTTTTTCTCTTTTTATTCCCTTTTCTCCAGTTCAAATTTATATGTGTCATTGTATCCAATTTACATAGGCCAGAGTTGCAAGCTTGAGTCCTCAGTTTGCAAAAATGAGAGTTGTTGAAAACTAACCCCGAAAGCTTGAGTGGAAAGGGACCTTAGAGATGAATCAGGTAGGGCAGATGTGTGGGCAGGCGAGTGAGATCTGGAGGCCAGTTACCTGGATTCAAACCATGGCTTCGTTGCTCAGTAACCGGATAGTGGTCACCATATGCTCATTCACAGCACAGTGTTTTGAATTTGCTTCCTCATGTGAAAAGTAGAGATAATAATGACATCTACCTTATAAGTGTATTTTAAAGAATAAATGAAACTGTGTAGAATGCAAAAGGAAAAGAACAAAACATTCCCCCCAAGATTGTGTATGTAAAGTGTCCATTAAATAACCAAAAATTATAGTATTATAATATTGCTATTATTACCATCTTCTAGTCGATCTCCTGGTTTTGGGGGGGCGAGGGAAACCTAGGTTCTGAGAAGTCTGTTCAATATGTCCAAAAAGAGCCCCAGAGAGTCCTTTCCTCACTGAACTACACTACTGTGTGATTTTCAAAAACCCTCTCCCATGAATTTCCCCTCACTTATTTTTCCTGGGTACCACTCTGCTTCTTCTGCAGCTGAAGCAGAACATAGATAGAGGAATCTCTCCGCGGTTCGCATTCATAACATCAAGGCTGATGGAAGTAAAACACTGGAAAACAAAGTAGCCTCTTTTGAGAGCACAGAAGTCAGACGCAGAAAACATTTGCTTGTTTCCCAAAACTTCTGTCTTGTTGCAAACACAGTTCTGATGCCCCGGGGTGTGTGTGGTGCCTGGTAGGGCGATGTCTTCCAGAGGACACTGACAGAGTCAGAAGATGCCCTAACACCCAGAGGCACTGGACAGTGCTGGCTTGGCAGTGACTGTCTGTGATCTGTTGAGTCATCAAAATGGAAACTCAGTCTACCCAGGTGAAAACCTCTGTCTGCTCAGGTGAAAAACTTGGTTTCAGCAGAGAGTTCTCTTGCCTGCCTCCTTCTGTTTTACCATGAAAATGAAAAATGGTTTTGGATTGACACTGTATTTGAACAAGTCTACAACACACACCCAGAGGGGAAAGATGATACACTAGCAGGTAGTACATTAAACCCTAGAAGATTTTTGAATGGAAATATTTGTACCTGGGTTGATGTGAGTTGTGTAGTTGACCACATATATCCCTCAGTCAGTAAGTCTTAAAGATCTGCTATGGTCATAACTATAAAACATGCATAATATGACTTTTAAAGGAATTTATAATACAGATGGAAGACAAAATATAGGATACTTTTGGGAAGAGGGTCTAAGAGAGTCCAAGAGGGGTTAAAGTGGATGACATATTGCACACACACACACACACACACACACACAGGCGATTCTTATTATTTGTTGTGGTCATGCTCTGTAAAGTTCCTCTGAATGCTGACTTAGTGTACCCTGGACCACTGGTCATGGGGGACATACCAGGGTAGAGGCTTGCCAGCCTCTGGTCTCAACATTTTGTCAATCTGTCAATACATAATCTTGTTTTATGTGTGTTTTTGTTTAAAAGCGCCTTACTTCATGTACATTGTTGATTCATTAACATTGAACTTTTGGCTAACAGTGCTATAACTCATGAGCGAGCAAAGTGTAAGTAACATGCACTTTCTCCAAAAGGCACATCACAACTTTCTGTCCTTAGGAACACTAGACGGCACTTCAGCACTGCGTGTAGTAGTGATTGCAAGTTGCAAAATCACCAATGAAAGTTACCAAAGTGCAAAACGAGAGTGGCACCAAGTCTTCAGAAAAGACACCTGCCTACAATGGAAGGGCTGAAACAAGAAGCCAGAATATGGCCTTGATCAACCCCAGTTAGAGATATGCATGGGAGGGCTCAAAACCTTCAACTTCTGTGGCTGTCTGCAAGTGACCTGGGAGAGCACTGTAAGTATTGAAGAGAGAGTTACAAGTTCATTTTACTGAGCAGGCAAATTCACAAATAATGAGGACTCATTGTACCTGCTGATGTCATCTGTTGTTACTGGAGAGTGTGAGGAGAATAACCTATCTCTCAGAGTGTTCATACTGAGAAGTGATGGGAGACAAGGTTGGAAATTTATTGTTTTTGCCCTTCCAATATCCATTTTGCCTTGCTCTTGTATCGCCTTGCTGTAGTTTGAGTATGTCCCCCAGAGTTCCTGTGTTGGAAATTTAATCTCCAAAGTTTGGAGGTGGGGCCTTTTGGAAGTGGCTAGGATTAGATGAGATCATGAGGGTGGGACATTTGTGACTTTATAAGAAGAGGGTGAGACCTGAGCTAGTGCACGTGCTTTAGCTTGTCATCTGGTGCCTTCCACATGTGGTCATACAGCAAGATGGCCTTTAGATGCCAGCACTGTGTCCTTGGACTTCCTGAACTCCAGAACACAGAAGCAAATAAACTTTTCTTAATAGATTACCAAATCCATGGTATTTACTTAGAGTAACAGAAAAGAGACTAAGGCATGCCTTGATCTTCCTTTAGAAAAAAGTTCTTCCTATTCAAGGTATGTGGTTTGCCTACATCTCCAGTAATTCATGCTGGGCCAGCCAGATACTTTTGTCGCCTTCAGGAATCAGCAAATGATCACCAGAAAAAGAGAGACTGTCTGCATATAAAAACAACATTAAGCAAGAAGAGAGAAAGAGTAAACAGGAGTGGATAAGGAGACGAGGTGCTATTTTTGAAACATATTGGTATCCAGCTGTGTTTGGAGGAAGTCAGTCCATTTCCATGCATTTTATTTCCTGAGATAGGTTGGGTCGGATTACAGGTGAAAGATGAGGACAGAGAGATGCACTTATTCATCAAAGAGTTTTGGTGAGGAGCAGACAGATACTCACACGGAATCCAGGCTCCAAACATTTTACCAGACCACATGAAAACTGGGAGTGGAAATTAAAAACCCAGGAACCAGGGTTAATGTCTCTGTTTAAAGTACCCCATGGATAGGCTCATCTTTATTTATTTATTTTTTTTCCCTAGACCTCAGATTCAAACTCCTTTCCTTCTTTCTCTGCTGGTATCTTGGCTAGGCATGGTGGCCTTAAGGTTTTACACTTCTCCCATGGTCTTAGCTGGGAGTCCTGGGTCCAAACCTGGGAGAGAGGAAATGGATTGTCCTGCCTTGTTACTTCATAGAAGACCAGCCTGCACGTTCTGTCCTCAGATTAGAACCTGCCCCAGGTCTGATTGCTGTAAAATACAGGCTAATGATTCCACGGGTATAGTGACAGTCTTCTCTGGCACAGTGGTGGCTAGAGCAGAGGAAGGGTCCAAAGTCAGATGGAAGCATCAGGACTTGAGGTTGTGACAGTGCAAGGCCAGAGACTTTAGAAAACAACTCGTTGTTTATCTTTCTCTTAGGACCCCTAAATTTCTTTGTGAATATAAGAAGATGTGGCTGCAAATATACACATTGATACACATAAATTTTTATTTTAATTTTTAAAATATTTATTTAAAACAAAAATGCATAAATACACATCAAAATACATATACATGTGTCTATACATTGTACATATACACTTACATAAATGTATACCTATACATGTAAAATCATACCGAGAGTTAGCATTCATTTGCAGTCTTCTAGGTTCGAGAATAGACATTTTGGCAGCTGATGCACAATGTTATCCATTGACTGAGAGTACATGTGTATATTTTTAAAAACTAGAATGGATTATGACACTGTTACTTAGAGACCTTTCATGGTTTTCTATTTGACTCTGCTTGTTTGCCTCGTGGCTGTCTGATCTAGTTTATGACTATATGCTTGTGTGTTCTTTGTTGAAAGCATTGTACTCAGTGCCGAGTACAGTGTGGACACAGAGTATTTGTTCAGTAAACATCAGATGCAAGCATAAATGATTTTATGTCTATAAATTCACGGACCTTCTTTCATTGGCTATTGGGTTTCTCCCAGGTTCTCAGTCTCTGAATTTTGAAAGATGATTTCAAGGCGCATGCACCTTTGGGGAACCAAAATCTGTTTATTTCCCCACAACAGAGTCCCCATCTTTCAATTAAATGAATGCAAAATGCTGCCTTCCCATTGAGCTTCTAATGGATGAGACTAGATATTCCTCAGAGCGAAACCCTGGCCAATAGACCTCCAGGCCCCATTTTGGATTTTTATGCTCTGTAGATGGTTATCATAGTCCCCTAGGTTGTTATTTAGTCAAATTATGTTCATTTTATCGCCTGTGTCTTTCCTCATATTTCACTCCCTTTGATTTGTTTTTCTTTTCTTTTCTCAATTCCCACTGAGGCATCGCATTACCTCTAATTGCCTGCAGTGCTTGAGTCTGGGCTCGGTGCTGACACGGAGAGACAGACTTGCTTAGCCATGGTCTGGGATGCCCCTGTGTGCGTGGCCGAAGATTTCACTGGCTCACAGAACTGCTGGGCTGCAGCACTCGCCTTACCTCTTTGATTGTTCTTTCCCACTAGCTCACTCTCTGGTTGTTTTCTCATTTACTATCATCCAGCAATGCCTTTCAAATTAAATTCCATCTTTGAGTTTATTCATCCCCAGGGAGATCATCTGCATTTTTCCACCAGTGCCTCATTGTGTTCTTTTTGACATCAACTCATGAGACTGTGTGCCAGTCTTGAGCTGCTATTGTGAACACCTCCCCATGTAGTGTCATCTGCAAATGCCATTATCATGATAATAGTAATACAATCTCCCCCTCTCTTTCTTGATTCTTAATAAAGTTGGTAGAGCTGTGTATCTTTGTGGATTATATCCTAGGAGGCCCTCTTTGCACACCTCTGTCTATTTCTTTTCCTTGTGGGTCTTGAGTTGGGATCTGTTTTTATTTCCTGTGATGGTGCTAAAGGATTCATTCAGATTCCCTGAATTTTCAGCTTCAGCTTACCAAGTTCAAGGGAAGCTTGATTTCTTTCTCCTTATTGAGTTCCTTTCTCTCTAGTTCCATGCCAGGAGTAAGGTTCACCCTCTGACCCTTCAAAGGAGATTGTAGATTGTTAACTGTTGGATGATTAAGTGAGTGAATGAATGAAGTACTCAGGTTCTCGTGTGTTCACTGCCCTGAAGTTAGTAGGTAAAGCTAAAGATATAGTTATTTCTCATTGAATTTATGTAAATTCCAGAGTTGTGTGGGCAATACAGTATACTTCCATGTTGGCCACAGCTGGTGTAAATGCAGGCTGCCCTTGGAATAGAGAGCTTTGCCATTTTCCATACTGAACTTCATGTTTCTGCTTTTCACTGAGTCCTTGTGTTTATGCACTGCACAAAGGGCTCAGTAAGTTTCTTATTCATTCCAGTGCATAAGGCAAGGGTGCCCTGACTTCAGGTCATCACATTTTTCCTGGGACGCTCCCACATACTCAGGAATAGTTTGGTATTAGGATTGGTGGCTAAATACTTTTCAACTAGACTGGTAATGCTGGACTTTCTTGATAGTTGGTTTTTGTTGTATTATGTTATATCTCTTGAGTATTTTGAACATTTCATAATGATTTGTAAATAATAAATGATATAAACTCTGCCTTCAAAAGATTTCCCAGTTATCAAGGAAGATTTGGGTAGTAAACAGCTATAGTAAATCATGAGATATCTTGTAATACAGTGGCTCCAGAGATAAGGACGGAACTTTAACCTAGTTGTAGGTGGTGATGGCATTATCAGGGTGTGGGAAGGAAGTGATATAAACTGAAGAGGCACTGGAATTATACCTGGGCTGGGCCTTGAATGCCAAGTAGAGCTCACCAGACATAATAAAAAGGTTTTCTTAGGCAAAAGGCACAACCAGGTAAAATCATATAGCACATGTGGTAAGTGGCCTAATATGGTGGAAGGAATATTTGAGAGGTTGGGGCTAAGGATTACGTAGAAAGTTGAGTTTGAGAGATATTATTCATGATATACTTAATAGCCCAAAACACTTAAATTTTTTCCTCTTTGCCCATGCATGGGCTTTTAATACATTCATGACAGGGCTGTAATTCCTGTCTTTGGGCCGGGCATGTGGAACCGCTGGTGGTACATGCATGACTGTCCTATTGGGTGACTTTTTATTGATTTTAATAGTAAAAAGACCAATAAAAGTAGTTACATCAGTCTGTATCACTAGTAGTACAAACCACCCAATGGGACAGTCATGCGTGTACCACTGGTGGGTCTAGCCAGTGGGAAGGTGTTAAACAGGAGAGTAATATGATCAGACTTGTATCGCAGAAAGTCTAGCTAGGTGCCAGTGAAAGTGGAGTGAGCCTGGAGACAGAAACTGGTCTCATGCACAGGTAGCAATGTAGGGGAGAACATACTGAATAGAGGGACTAGCAGCAGGGACAGCATGCAGGAAGATGGTGAGATAGGAATACATGAAGGCATGGACTCTAAGATTTAGAAATGTTTTGTGAATGACAGGAGTGAATGATGCTGGGAAGGGATCTTGGATGTCAGGCCAGGAAATGTAAACTATATCTACATTATATTGCAGAACTATTTTAGGTATATTTTTAAGAAGAGATGACATGAAGAATAGCATTAGGAAGATTTAATCTAAGTTTATGGTAGAGTAAAGCAATACAAGAATAGGAGCAGAGGCCTGATTTGCTTTGGTATAGCATGTGAGTTTTTAGGATTTTCAATTTTGTGTTTTTGACTTAGGTAACAAATTATCAGTACCTAAGCCATATGTAGATAGCTAGCTAGCTAGATATCTCCTATTTTTTTGTGTCTCAATCTCTTCCCATTTTCCTGATGGAAAGTTCTTTGTACAGTTTTGAACTGTTGAATTGTAAGTTGTTTTAAGTCTTTGAAACATTGATTTACAGTGATTTTTATAACAGCTCATAGAATGTTAAACCCATTTTCTTTTTTTCCTATTGTGTGTATTTATAATAATAATAAAAAAAGGGTGGGGTGGGTGGAGCTATCCCTTGGAGAAATTTCACAAGTTTCATTTAGATGTATTATAGTGAAATAGTTTATTTGCTAGGATATAAATCTTAGATTTCAGATTTTTTTCTGAGAAGTCGAGGGTAGCTACCAATTTTGAAGTGCAAGCAATAAGGTACTGATGTTATTTAAAAAGGTGAAGAAACTAATGGAAAAATACCACTGTGTGTGTGTGTGTGTGTGTGTGTGTGTGTGTGTGTGTATTTTGAGAAAGGAGATTATTATTCTTGGCAATATTAAACTTGAGATGTCACTTAGTCATTTACATGGAGAAATTAGGGTGGATGAGCACACAAACACACAAATCTATAAACACACACTTATCTGTCACACATTTATCTATATCTACCATCTGGGACAAATGGCCTTAAATATATTTGGAAGTAATCAACATAGAGATTTGTTCTTATTAAGTCCATGGGACTGATTAGATAGATCACTTAGTATTTTAGTCAGGGCATGCTAGGCTATGCTGCAGAAATATACAGACCTTGCAAATTGCAAACCTTAACATAGGAAGTGTATTTCTTGCTCTCTAAGCTAGAGGCAAATGTTCCTGGATGAATTTTCTCCTAAGCAAAGATCTCAGGAATCCTGGATGCTTTTTTGTTGGAACTGCCTGCAGCAGTGCAAAGCTCCACCCAAACAAATCCACTTGTTAAACAAATATGCTCCATTTGTTTTCTATTAGCCCTTCTATTTTGCTGATTTAAAAAAATTATGAAAAAAATTTTACTTCAATCTTAAAATTTATTGAACATTAATAGTCTAAAACACAGCCCTTGTTTCGAAAAGAATGTACTTTGGCAGTGTGAGGAGAAAAGGCTTAATTCTTCATGGTAGGAAAGTTTAGACTCTGGTTAATTACACGTATGGGGGATTTTGGTCTGTTTTGTTTTTAAACAAATGATAATTTCAGGGCATTTGTTATCTTGCCTAAGGAATGACTCAAAGTGCTGGATAATTTGGTTAATTTAACTTTGATGTTGGAGAAGCCCAAACAGAAGCACTCCATTATCTAGATGGCTGCTGCTCCATTGCCTTGATATTTTAAGAAAATTGGCCCTCCATACAGGAAATAGTCTCATCAGTGAAATCCCACTTGGCATAAAACATAAGTCCTCGGGCCCTGGAAATAAACCATTGGGCTCCCTAGGAGAACTTTTCTAATCCATTGGCCCTGAAAGATAGCTCTGTATTTAGTATTCTGTCAAGGGACTACAAAGGTGCTATATTTATATATCATACCTGGAAATGGTTTAAAACTAAGTGCTATCAAGCCTTCCTTTGTTCACATTTTAAGAAGAGATTTATAATAAAAATCATATGTAAGAGACAAAGGAACTCTGGAGTTTCTTTTTTCGTCTGCTTGCCTTTCCCTGTTCAGTGATAGGGTAATTTATGAATCTGACAACTCCTCCCCTGGATAATGGTAAGAGTAACAGAGTGTTCAGCTGAGTAACTCCAGGCCACTAAAGTTTATTAGACTGTGGAACAACAGCGGCAGGATTGACGCAATAATCAAATGACATGCTTGATTTGGGCTCTCCCTGTCTCTCTTCCCACCATCCCCCTCCCATTTCCTTTCCTCCCTTTCTCTTGCTCGTACCTAAAAAACAAAAAACAAACAAACAAAAAAACAAAACAAAACAAAAAAAAAACAAAGAAACACCTAAATGGAGGGAATTTGAAATTGAATAGGTTGGCAAGAGTTGACTTCCAATTTTCATAAGCATTATTCACTCAGAAAGTATGAGAAGTCTGTGCCAAAAGAATAAATGAAAATAAAGAATATGGTTGTAAACAGACTTTGGTTAAATTTTTGGTTTGGATCTGGGTAACCCAAGAGGCAAGAAGATCATTCCAACTGCTTCAATTTTAGGCCAACCCTAAATTGTTGGGATACCAGAGATATCTAAAGGCTATTGGTAACTCTTGTGAAACTAGCACCAGAAGGTCAGAGTTGTCAGGAAGATAAAAATTTAGACTGGAAGCAAATTATATTGTGTTTTGAAAACTGTGGGCTCCACTGGGTGTGTTCATTGGAAAAGCAAAGCCCCACAATGGCGGCTGGAAGACTGAATCTGATCATAGACATCTTTGTCTTAGAGAGCATTAGTTTGCAAAATTGAATTTTAATGCCTTCTGGGGAAATTTTTATAGTGTGGTCCACTATAGACCTCACCTTGCCCTGTCATCTTTGGTTTCTTCTACACTCATGGACTTTTTAACTCTTGGCCAGTGAAGGTCTTTTTATTTGACTGTAAGTCCATCCTCTGCTTCTAGCAGGACCATATGTGACTCTTGACTGAAAAGAAGTGGTAATCGTAAACTACCTGCCTCATTCTCTCCTCCTAAACTGTGGAGTTCAGTAGAAACTGCTAAATGTCACATAGTTTAGGAGACACTGAAGAAGTTAGCATTTTAGGAGAAAAGTACTCAGTTGACACTCAGCACGGAGACCTTCAGTTTTTTCAAGACAGTGAAAGAAAAAGGTCTCTCAAATATCAAGAAACATACTTTATCACCAGAATAGTCTGTGATGAATGGGGTAATAATATTCCACCCTGCCTATAAAGAAAAGTGGTGTGGACATTATTGCTTTTTTGGACACTGGAGCAACTGTATCACTCATTTCTGAGAGGTTGTCAGAAAAAATTGAAGGGTTTAAATATATGACCTTTTACAGGAATTACTTCAACAATAGCTTATTCTACTGAGTCCACTGAAGTTGCGGTTGCAACAATGAATTTCCTGTTGTGAAATGCAAATTGAGGACTAATTGCAAGGTTTAATCCAATCTGTTTGGGGCAGTTCTTGAAAAATTGGGTTCCTGTGACACTATTTTATGGGTCAATACCAGCTCTTCTGTCACAAAGAAGAAATAATGGAAGGAAATCTAAAAAGAGAGAGAAATGCTACTATTTGGAATGCAAAAGCTGTCAAAAATACAGACTGGTCTCAGAGCAAATGGATTTTGCTTTGTGAACCAAAGTGGTAATGAGACAAGCAAGTCATCTAGACTGAGCGTCGTACCAGCAAAAGCTCCAGCAAATGGGCAGTGTAGACGCCAGGTAGCTATGCACAGTGAAGCAAAAGGAGGAAGATGAGTATGTGTCTGTTGTGTGGCTGGTCGGTCTGATACACTACACCACATTATTATACTTGTCTAGTCTATGCACCTGATCTGTCTGGAAAAACATTTTAGAAATACCGGAGTCAGGTTGAAGAGAGTGTTTACTGAAATAGATCACTGAAGGCTCCTCTTGCAGCCTGTCAGTTTTGCCTGCTGAATAATTGCATTTGAGGCCCTGGGTAAACTTCATCTATAGATGAGTTGTTCAGATTAAATACTGTCACCTGCAGTCATTGACAACTCCCTGGATCTTCTGTGTCAAGCACCATATGTGCACACCAGAGACATATCCAAAGGCTACTGGCAAGCGTCTTTAGATAATGAGTGCAAATTAATAACTACTTTTATACGTCACGAGAGATCATGCCATTTTAATGTTATGCCCTTTGGGTGAACAAATGGGACAAAGATTTTTCAGATACTAATGAATAGTGTCTTACAAGGATTAATTTGCCCAACTTTTAGCTGGCTTGACATCACACGCAACATGGCTTGATTTGTTAGGTTTGTGGTGGGGGTTGGCTCTGTGGAACAAAGAGAAAAATGAGTTTGGTTTTGAAGAGTAGTATTTAAAGAGAATGTCTTTCTAGATTCTCCAGGAAGTAGGTTTTTTTTTTTTTTTTGAAGTCAATGAGGAGGATTTTACAGGCTGCATCCTCATTCATGCAGTTTGTTAACTAGATGAGAGGTGTCCCCTGGAACTGAGGACGCACAGCCAGTCTGTCTGTCTGCAGTGGCCCTGATAGATTTCTGTGACTGCTCATCTTTTCTTTCTGGGTGATGATGTATAATACTAATGGAAAATTTAATACTCAGCAGGCTTAACAAGAATTTGGTTATCAGCAAGGATTTATAGTCATTTAGATTATGTTTCAACTGTGTATATTGTTATATATGGGAGTTATATATGTGCGGATCTTCTAACAATTAAGTGCATTTTTTTCATCTATCAGACCTCCATATACTAAAAGTATAAATAATTGTTAATATTGGGCTGGGGCCAAGGAGATAAGTATGGTATTCTCTTAAATCCTTACTTGGTAGCATAAATTTTTAGGGAAATTTGGGAATAGCTATTGCATAAAACATGCTTATTCCTTTTCACCAATATGAATCTTTTTAGGATCGTAACAAAAACGCTTCTATAAAGGTACAAATGTGTGCTTGAGAATTGCCTAGTGTAGTTTCAAAGTGACAAAGACAGTCAGACATACAGACATATTCCAGAGTGGGGGTTTGCTAAAATCATCCCGGAAATGTCTCTGCAGTGGGGTGCTATGCAAGGGTAAAGCCCGAAGCAGTTCACTGGCCCATGTGCGGTGAGTACCATTTGTAGATAATATGTGATAACCCTGCCTTTTTGTGAGAACTGAGGTACGATACTTCATTACATGGTGGGGGATGGGAGAGCTAGTTGCATTTAGAATATGATCCCACTTACATAAAAATTTACTAAGTTAAAATTATGTGCACATACACCTGTATGGGACGAAATGACCCCCTATGAAGAGACAGGGGTTCCTCACCTTTGCTTCTCCCTGGGAGATAAGATTATAAAGGACTCTCCTTTCCTATGACACATTTTGACTTTTAAAAAATTGACAACAAAAAAAAAAATTGGTGATGCCAATCAATAATGATAACGCATTTTGCAAAATTTATAACTAGAAAGAAATAGTTCTGCTTCTTGCCTCATTGAGAGCGCATTTGAAGGTTTTACTTGGTCATGTTCATGGTCTGTCATTTCTCATGGTAATGTGCACCCCTTGGGCTCGTGGCTGCGGTCTCACACCGCACGGTGAGACCAGCTAAGAGCTAATCCCTAGCTTTTAGAAAAAGAAGAAACTTGATTCTTCCCCAGTATTGGGGACCACAATCATTTTCCATGGTTACTTACTCTGCATGCTTGAACCCAAATTTTGACGAAGTGCTGCTATGTACGTACATATGTTGCCTTGGTTTCACATTTCAAATAAATAGTCACAAACCAGGCTGAGCATATCCACTCCCACCTCTCCAAGAAGTTTTTGTGACTTTTGTGTGGCACAGTATGGAATATGTGTCATGGCTTAGTAGCAAACTAGAGCCCATTCAGACCTCATCTGAATACTGGGGGTGGTGGAACGGTCCTTGGCTGTGTTGAGTGGTTGACACTTAGGAGAATCTAATGGAACCTGTGGAAACAACTATCAGTAAACCTAAATAATCTCTTTAAGCATCATTCTGCACATAATAAATTATGTTTAGAAGGGGTTATTTGCCCCTTTAGAGGGATTCTGTTAAGGCACTATTTTTGTGATCATTTATAATTGGCAAACTGGAGGAGAATATGATGAACGCTTCTTACTCTTCATGAGCACATCTAAGAATGACTATACTGTCAGTGTGAGGATGGTCTTAGCAAGGTATCTTCTACAAAGATTTGCAGAATGAAACATCATTCTAAGCTTTTAATTTTATGTTTTAGTTTCTTTTTTTATTAGTATATGTTCTTGACATAATAATTGCGTTCTTGTTGGGAAATTGCCATATATATATATATATATATATATTCTTAATCACTACCCTTTCTTTTTGCATTGGAAACTTGAGAGGGTTATAGGCTAATGACAGGTATCTTGGTGATGTGCGTGTCAAAATGCATCCACAAGAGAAATTTCTGTTAGCTTCAGTGTTGGGGGTAACTGGACTTCTTCTGATTCCTTTGTTTGCTTTTGTGTCGATTCTGTGGGCCCTGGGAACTTTGTAAGTAATTGCAGTTTCCCTTTTTGGCTTCGTTACTGGGAAGCTTTAGCACAAAATTAGTGATGTCTTTAGATGAACATGAGATGGAGTCCCATTTTGTATTCATCCATTTCTGGGTTCATTTTATACCTTTTATGTTTTTTCTTTCTCCTAATTTATAGCCTATGTTACTTAAGTAATGAAGCAGGTATAAATCTTTCTTAAGAATAAAGATGGATATTTAAAAAGTAGAGATAAATAAGCGTAGATATCCTAGAAATGGTAGGCTTTCATCCCCCATGTGCTGAGGCTTCAGGATTGAGATGCGCAGGGCTCAGGAGCTACTGCAAGATACAAAGTCACGGACTCCCTGGAGGTACTGGGATTGGTAGAGATGTAAGCAGGAACCTCAGAGCAGTGTCTTCCATCTCCTCCATCCTCATGTGTAATACATATGCACAGCAGAAGAGGGGGAAAGCTCTGGAAACTCCATCTGTGAGAGACACTAGACAGCTACTTTGGGGTATGGAAAGGAGCTCCTGCAGGGGAATACAGATTTCCAGGTTCATAGACTTGAGAGAATTTAAGTCTTAGCCTTTCCCTTTTGCCTCTTGCTGTCCACTTTGGTCATAACTTGACTCCTGAAGTGAATATTTTTAGCAATCTGGCATTTCAGTGTGTGGTCACTTCCTAAATAACTCGATTCAGAGTGGCCCACTTTTGCTCATTCAAATAATCAGTGCACTGGAAACCTCTTTTAATCTCTCACTTGAAGGACTTCTCAGCCTAGTCACACAGACACTTTGGCCATCATCACAATCATTTGGGTACATGAGGAAGTTATCTCAGGGTGTCCTTCAAGTGCTTCTTTCATGATTATTTGACTTTTTTTTTAAATATCTCTCTTGTATTCTATAATGAGGAGCATGATTGAGGCAGGGAGTTGCTGTCTTCCGTAATTTATTGTAGTGTGGGAATCTGGAGTCTGCCTATTCTTTGTATTTGAAAACTATCTCGCTGGACTTGAGCCTCAAGAAAAGAACAACTGAAATATGTTGTCTATTCTTAAAATCGAGTAATCTTTTATGTACTTTGCATTGTATTTTACTTTTTTTGAAGGAATTCAAAGCAAGTATGGATGGCACCTTGCTAAAGGAAGTGACTAGCAAATTTATTTTTAACGGTTTGGGAGAGGTAAGAACCAAAGAGAAATCTGGAACAATTAGCCAGCAATGCATCTGGGCTAGAGTACAGTCCCCACCTGTTCTTCCTGGCTCTTAACCACCGCCCCCTCATAAGAATCAGAAGTACGATTTAAAGAACATTCATTTTAGCAATGAGAATTTTGACTTTTAGGTACAGTGTCTTCCCAGCATGCCCAGTAAGTATCCAGCAACTTGGGTGAGTGTGTTTTGTAGTAGTTAGCAACACAAAGCAAGGCCAGCGCCCAAGGAATGTATAAAGGAATGTTAATTCTAGAAGCAACCATAACTTGATTTTCTCGATTTCCTTGAGTTTAAAGTCTCAGCCACAATATTACATTACCAAAGTTATTTGCATTTGAAATATAATACCTGGGGGTTGACATTTAATTAAATTATAGCGCTACCTCCAGGCAGCAAGGAACCAGGCTGGCATGCTGTGAGGTCGGTGCTGGCAATACCTTTGTGTCTTCCCTGAATGACATGACAATCAGATGGCAGTGTCCCTTGAGGTTCTGGGAGGAGGAGACTCTGGTGCACAATGTTGGCTGGTTTGCACTTGAAAACAGATATGAGAGAGGTCATGGAACAGGGATTATAGGGAACGTTGCTTTGCTTTCAAACCTTGAGGTTTCAGTCTCACATTTTCTCAGTGTCCCAAAGGGACTAAGTAAGAACCACTGGGCTTTATCATAGCCTTGGCCTACTAGGCCAGCAGGGTCCCCATGGGAAAGAAAACTAGTCTTTTTGCCTTTAGAGTCAACATATTTAGGAAACTGGAGTGATCCTTCCTCCTTCTCTCTCTTCAGAGTCCCTGGTAAGCAGTAGACGGAAGAGGCCACTATGGGCCCTGAGTCACAGCCTCTACCATCCATGGCCTAAGCCTGAGACTCAGTAAGGATACATGGTGGGAGCCACAACTGAGGTATATGTACATAGCTCTGGCCATCTCGTCTCCTCCAGTATTGGCTCTCAGCAGGAGGAGACTTCTCATCAAGGGGACATTTTGTAATGTCTGGGGACATTTTTGACTGGGTTGATGCTATTGGTATCTACTGAGTAGGGGTCAGGGACACTGCTGTTAAGTAACCCCCAATGCATGTGACAGCCCCCTGTAGCAAAAATGATCTGGCCCCAAGTGCCAAGGGCTGCAGCAGAGAAATCCTGTCTGTCAAAGCAGGAAGCCACCAAGGAGCTTGCCTTTTAAGTATTGAGATAGAAAGCTGTTTGTGAAATTCATGCCCTGGGTATGTGTCACAGGCCAACCAGGGAAGCAGAAACTGCTTTGGTATTTAAAAGAAAGCAAGTTCAATGCAGAGATTTATTCGTGCAGATGTTAGGGAAGTTGAGCAGCAGGGATGATGGTGAAGTTAGGCAAAAATTAACAGCAGCTAGAATCCACCAAGAAGCTTCTGAAAAGGCAACCTGAGGAAGAGGAAGAGGAAGGAGGAGAAATACTGATTTCTCTTTTCCTTTCTTCTTCCAATGACCCACCAGAGCTGCTTTGGGCTGAGCTCCGGACTGAAGCCAGCTGGTACGGGGCCATGGAAGACTAAGCTGAGAGAATATTCTACCTCTTGAGAAATAAAGGATAACTGATCACTTTTTTATTTTTAATTTTTAAGGTTAGGGATATAGTTCAGTGGTGCAGTGCCTGCCTGGCAAGCACAAGGTCCTGAGTTTGATTGTCAGTACCCCCCTCACACAAAAAATTCTTTGTTATTTTTTATTTTTCCACTCCACCTCAGATACAGCAAGCATCACATGTTAAATGGCCTTATGACATAACCAAGAGTCTCCTGTGTCTACACAGACAGCAAGGTTCAACAGAAACCCATGCTAATGTGCAGAGCACACACAGTTTGGTCGCGGCCGTGGCCAGCTCAGTCCTTCACTGTTGGGCTTCCGCTCGGTTTCAAGGCAGTGTCCTTGCTTTACTGAGACGCATCCCCTCCACGGGTCCTGCCCCTCTCTAGGAGAGAGGCGGGCTGCAAAGGAGAGGTTGTTGGGAGCTAGAAAACCTGCTGTGATGGGTTTTATTTTTCCTTACAGTGCAATTTTAAGAATCTAGACAAAGCAAAAGAAATTAATTTACTTGTTTTCCATTTGAACTGCCCAACAGGTCCCCAAACTCATAGGGATAAAAGTGATGGATTTTAAAGAGTATTTTCTTTAAGAAAGTTCTACACATGCTTAATTATTTTTGCCCCACTTTTGATTATCTGCACTAATGGAGATGTGGAGGGCACGAATCAATAAAATCCCTTGATAATCCAAAAAAATCTCAATGTTGCCATTAGTGTTGACCTCCTCCCCCACCAAACCTTTTATCAGAGCTGCTAAAAAGTGCCTCTGTACCCCCTGGGCTCTCAATATATTCAACTTGTTGACAGGCTGACTGATAAAATTGTCTGATTTGAGTTTTATCTCTTTTTCCCTTCTCCTGCCCACTCTCTGGGGGAGGTGCTAATGAGCAGCAAAAGAACAAAACCGCAGGAAAAAGAGACTGCAGAAAAGCCAGGGTAACACACAAAATGATTAAATAGCTCCTGTATCCCTGAAACTTTATAATGTCAGCTTTGTGGGATTTTTTTTTCTCTTTTCCTGAAGTAAATTGAAATAACGAAAATGGAGCAAGTATGTGGGGCCTTCACAGACCCTTGCTTTGAAGCTTTGAATAGCATCGCTTTTGTATGGTATTCATGTTCCAGGGAAAGATTTTTAATTGTTAATCTGTCTGAGTGGTGTCGATATTACCTTTCACGCTGGTAAAATGCCCAGACATTTTCTTAATCAAGTTCAAGGCCACTGAGGATTGGGATGACGATGCTGTCTTTATCCTACTAGGAATGACTGCAGACAAGAATAGGCTTGGGAAGTAGCTTAAATTTGTTTTCCTTATTGTGTTTTGAGTTTGTGAAATCCGTTTCTCCATTATCAAAAGTGGAGTCAAGATGCCATTGGAAGAGACTGGGACATAGCGGGGCTGCACCTGCCCGGTCTACTGCATAACCTCCAGGCCTTAGGGGTCTGGCAGCACTGACAAAGAATAGATCATGTGTTGATGTGAGTGAGAGATTGCTTCAAAGGCCTCACTTGCATTATTCCTCAAGATCTGCAGGAATATCGCAGCTTGGATCTGGTGCCTGCTGAAGATGACCACCTGTCTTCCCATTGTGCCAAAATGCTTCCCTAAATGAATGGATTGACTGATAAGTACACAAAGGCAGAGTGAGATGAAAAAAAAAAAAAAAAAAAAAAAAAAAAAAAAAAAAAAAAAAAAAAAAAAAAAAAAAAAAAAAAAAAAAAAAAAAAAAAAAAAACAACAACAACAACAACAAAAAAAGGAGGGTGAACAAGCCAGAGACTTCTTCTCCCTTTGGTATTGACTCTCCACAGAAGAACGAAGTTTCCTGTCTGAAGGAGAACAGGCCCTTTGCTGATTCCTTCCTCTGTATTTTGTTCAGTTGTTTTTATTTCACTTTGCCAGGTCTCGTTTGAAAGCAATTTCATAAACATCAAAGTGGCTATGAAATTCAGTGTTTGTGTCTACCAGGTGGCTAATAAAATCAAACTCAGGAACCACCTGGATTTGAAAAATTAAGGTGGCGTTTCAAGGGCCAAGCATAGAAGCAGAACTATCAGGAGTGATTAGAGTAAGGGATTTGGAATAGAGCTGAGACTTTGCCCCACAGTGGGAACCAGCAGATTGGTCCATTCAGGCTGCTGTCTCTATATCTAGTGTTGCAACTAGAGTTTCCACTGGTCAGTAGGGCCATTTTGGGATGAAATGTTGGAAACAGACAAGAATGAGGATGGGCTAGAGACCCATAAGGATAATGGTTTCCATGAGCACAAACTGGAATCCCTATCTGTCTCTGGCTACTCCTCGATGCCGTGAGTGACTGACAAGAGAAGATGCACATGATCATCAAAGAGTTGCAGGCACATCGGCTCAACACCCAAGAAACTGAATGAGAAGATCTTGCAGGAACTGGAGAGCTGTAGGTTCAAGTATTGCTGTATGCATCATGGGTGAGCAAGCAAATCTCCGGCGATATACACGATCTGCCACTGTGCTCAGTGCCCAGTCATTGACACCAAACTTCAGAATGGTTAAAAAAAATACTGCATGTCATGTTGGCCTTCCAAATCTAAAACAAAGTGTTAGCAATAGTAACCTAAAACCAGAGTATTCTGGAAAGTATAGTTCCTGCCTACTTGACACGGTACAAAGCCATATGATGACATGGCTCAAAAGGAAATGGCACGTGGCACACATGTTTTGGAGGCTTCATTTTGGAGAAAGTCAACTCTTCAAGAGCCTCTCTTCTTGGTCATTAGTAAGATGTCATTTCTTGGTGCTAATACTCAAATATATAGTGACTAAATGTAGCTTGTGTTCTAAACCAGGATGCTTTTAAGAATAAAAATTAAAACAGAAGATTTAAAAACTATATATTACAACTTTAAATTTTGTCACTTTCACATTGAAATATATATTTATGGCTATAAATTATAAATATATATATTTCTGTCAAAATATTTTCATGGGTGGTTTATTCAGGGAAACTTAAAAATTTATAAGACAAACTTTGTCAAGTTATCTGTCTTTGTAATTCTTTTAAATGTTTTATCAAATTAAGTTGCTACAGAGTCATAGACTTTCTTGATTTCAATTAATCTCAGGAAAAACATGACTTTATGTAATTTTTAAAGAACAGCGCCATCAAAATATTCTTTGGCTACAATTTAAGACATTCTAAGGCATAGCTGTAGAGTTTCAAAACAAAATTTTGTGCATCATTGAGGTCTCATTATTTAAAATGTTTTAAATTACCTTTTTCCTTTCATGAGGATAAATTTGAATGTTATTTTCTATACAAAATTTTCCAATTATGACACTTGCTGAATTCCCCAGGTGACAGTTTTTTGGCATTAATTTTTTGAATACTTGCCTAAATGTTTTAACTGATTTTGAAGAAAATGCAATCAAAATATACTCATTCGTTTGCAAAATGACTATTGCATTAAAGCATGTAGATTTATTTATAAAGTTCTTCAAAGTTTCAATCTAAAATCTGATTGATTAAAAAAAATAATGATCTTTAAAGAAAGAAAAGTTAGCCAGGCGTGGTGGCGTATGCCTTTAATCCCAGCACTCGGGAGGCTGAGGTAGGAGAGGAGCGTTGTGAGTTCGAGGCCGGCTTGGGCTACAACACAAGCGCAAGGCTGGCCTGAGCTACATAGTGCAACCCTGCCTCAAAAAACTAGGGCCGGGAGTTTGGTTCAGTGACTTAAACACCTGTCTGGCAGGCGTGAGGTTGTGAGTTTGATCCTCGGTGCCACAAATAATAAAGAAAAAAGAAAGAAAAAATAGTTTTATAGTCAAGTCTTTTTTTAAAAAATGATTTTACTTTAATTCTTTGCTGTTAAAGTAGTTTAGTTAAAGATTGAAGCTTTAACCTTTATTAAGTGAAAAGTCATGATTGGAAGAAGGATATGTGGTAGCACCCTCTGTAACTTTATGTATCGTCATTATTTTTGCTATAGTCTCCTTAGAAGAAGTAATTTTAGACAGTACTTCAGCAGATATATATCTTTTGCTTTTCTTTTGTCCATGATAGTATTATAGTACTTCCAGAGAGGATGGTAAATGTCAGCAAATATTTTTGTCATGAACTTTCTTAAGTAGCAGAAATCTAGAATTTAAATTTCTATTTTTTCAACATGGCTGATTCTCGGGAGGTACTGACTTTTTTCTTCCTGGAACTCACACGGCTTGTGCAGCTTACCAGAAAGGCTGGCTAGTTGGCTTGTTGATGGGTCCTCCCAGTCCCAGCATTCCCAATACTTGGGAGGCACTGACTTTTCTCTTCCTGGAACTCGTATGGCTTGCGTGACTTACCAGAAATGCCAACTAGTTGGCTTCTTGTTGAGTCCTCCCAGTCCCGTAGAATTTAAATTTCTTTAATTGTGCTTTTGTGGATTTCAGCTGATTGTCACATAAACAGTTTATTGGAAAATGAAAAGTATGATCAAATAATATGGCAAGTAAACTCTTGTAGATTCTCACTACACATTAATGGATGATAACCAATATCAAGGGTACACAGGCTACTCTCAACATGGCCATGACAGGATTGCTCTATCTTTCTGCTTTTTCTGCTGACACCACCACCTTTGTGCTACCTATGGGCATGGAGTATGGCAAGAGGAGTCAGCAAAGGCAGTAGTGACAGATACTTCTGTCATCACCGTCACTGACCAGATAAGCTAGATCTTTTTATCTCTGAGGTTTCACTTTATCTCTAAGTACCTTCATAAGCAGTCCTTAAAAGAGAAGTATGAATTGTCCCTAGAATAAAGATATGAACTAATACTGGTCATCTTTCAGTTGTGGCTATACATTGAAGTGAGGCTTTTGTTATATACATGCATCCCATCCACAACTCAACAAAACAACAGCAGAAGCTGGAAGCAGGAAGTGCAGGTCTGCTGGAGCCAACCTGAACTTTTTTTGAATGCATGACTAACTATACTTCATTAATAAGAGGACCATTCATGACGAATCCTAAAACAAATGAAACCCAGAGCCACACAAGTAAACTGAAATTGTCTTAAACACATCAGGACATATCATCACCATATTCTAAGACAAAATTTTTTTGTTTATATTTGTATGTTTATTTCATGGCTCATTTAAAGAACTTGAAGCTGACTTGCTTAATACTAATCATTCTGGGAATCATTAGTCCTTGGAGAAACCTTTGGAAAGTAGTCTCTTTGGAATACTCTTTACTCAGTAACTAAGTTCAAGTGTTAATAATAAGGAAGTGTTGAGATTTTGAGTCAGCTTTCTTTGCCATTCTTGGCAGCATTGATCTCATTTGGCTTGACGTTAGCAAGTTTGAGATTATTCTGAATATGACTAAGTTTGGAAAGCCATACATAGTTTTTACACTGACCTAATTGGTAGAGATGGTTACTAAGTACAAATAGTTTCATTCAGATTTAGAATAATTTCTTAAATTATGGCATTTGCTACACATAAAAACATATCATATTCTGACAATTCCAACTAGCATTCTTGTTTTAAACAAATCAGGAGGCACTTAAAAGAGAAAAATGACTTTATATTGCTATACTATTTTACAAATTGTCACCAACTCAAAATGCCCAATTCTCTCCAGTCCATCTTTCCAAAATGTGTATCTTTAACCCTTTAGTCCTTCAATGAAGTAAGGCTATTCTGTAATTTAGTCCTAAATGATGCCACGTTACAGAAATATGTTTTGGGTTTTAAAAAAAGACCTTGTTTGGTTTTATTTTGAACACAATGTCCCATTTGCATTTTCTTATTGTAGCCTGTCACTTGGTTATTTAAGAAACTTTGTGTGAGGAGTTTGAAGTGATTTTATTTTTTTTTTCCATTCTGCACATCACTGGTTTATGTGTATGAGCTGCTGTAAGTGCAGTGATTGCTTAAAAAACACTATAGTTACTTAAAAAAGATGACTTTGATTGTGTGTTTTTTGTTCCCATCACAATAACACTTTGCAGGTGATTATTAAATTAGAGATTTTCTTTGTTTTTCTAACAAAAAAAAAAACCTTTTTATGTCAGTGCCAATTATGAGTGGTAATTTTTCACATTTTACAAAAGATTTTTCTGTCCTACCTCCACGCCCCTCCCCCAGATAAAGAAGGGCTTTGACATTCTATGACAGGGAGGGTTTTTTGCATACACAGTGCTTTTGACTTTTCTTTTAAAAAAATCTGTTGACTCTATTGAAATGTGACAGGACAATATTTAACCTGAATAGAGGCATGTTGACTCCTCTTATTAAAACTGACAGTTAAGGACGTTTCTCTCTTTATTCCTTCTGATACACGCAGACAAGTCTTCACTGCTAACTAGTATACAAAATCAAAAACAAAAAAATACGGAGCAAAGAGATGACTACCTTATAAACAATATATGAATGACAATCGCAAGTTTAATCTAGCAAAGAAACCTTTTTTTATCCTTTAAGAAAATTAAAGCCCTTTCAAATTAACTTGATATATGAAGACAGACTGACATCATTAATTTTCAAGTATTCACTCTTCTTCCCTGCCTGTCTTTCCTCTCTGATACGGAATGTTCTGCCAAGCCCTGGACAGGACCACAGCGACACCTACGGAGAGAGTCTCAGGTCTCTTCACGTCTCGTGTAGACTTTGAAGCTCTTGTCCCTTGGAATTCCTCCCCCTTATATGCACTCTTGGGCATACTTGGAATAAAAATGGTGGCCCTGAAGGTTGTCCCTGAACTCAATACTGACACTTGGTTTCTTTGTTTGAAAAAAATGGCTGGAAATATCAAGCTTTCAAGTTCTTTCCATCTTGTTGGGTCAATAAAGAGCCTCATTAGCATGAATGAGGCTTAAGCTCTTTCCCTTGTACATGGAGTGGGCCTCTCAGGAAGAGCACAATTAGAAACTTGATGCCAACTTTCAGAGATAGACAGGAACCATATGGAGTTTAGATGTCTCTGGGTCCTTGCTCACTCTCTGTAGCCTCCACAAATCAAAGTTCTTGAAAGGAAGTGATTCCTAAGTATAATGCACTGGAGTTTTATGTGCCCACTGCAACTCAGGATTTTGTGTTCACTTGCTGAGGGGGAAGAGGATATTACACAAAGACTGATGAGGGGGTAATTTTTGTTGTAACATGAGCTGTAGCAAAATCATGAATGGAACTGTAGTGCAAGCAACAAGTTGCATCTTATTCTCATTTCCATAATGAACGTTCACTCCTCTGCATTCATCATCAAGTAAGGGTCCTTCAGATAGTCCTCAAGTTTTTCAACAAGTTTTATTGTCAAGAGTCAGAAAAAAAGAGTACTTTGTTCCATCACAACCTTTTATATTAACCACCCAGAAGAACTGGCCTTCTGTATGTCAATACTGATCTGGCCAGGAAATTATCCTGTCCGAATTTTCTGATTAACCTGAAAGGGGTAAGATGGGTCTATTGTCAAGGAATCCTGTAGATTATATCATGGAAATAACTCTAGATTTCTTCTGTCTTAGGAAGTAACTATGGGCCCCATAGAACTTATGATAAAGGAGATCACTGTTAGGTAGTCAGTTCTAAGAGACGTCTCAAAAATTCAGAAAATTGGTGCAGCAGGATTCAATTTGTATGCATCAGGATTGTGGGAGAGGAATGTGGGAGACTTTAGCCAAGTCTACCCAAATGTTTTAGCTTAAGTTACCCCAAAAGCAGATCTCAGGGCAAGTGTTTGGTGTGAGGATATACCTGGAAATGGACCTAGCTGTGCTGTGTGGGGAAGGGAGGGCAACCAATAAAGGAAGTTGTTATCCAGTTAGTACCAGGGGCATCTGGAACTTCCTTCTTCTTATGCATCTTCTCAGAGACACCACAAACCATGCTTTAGAACGTGACTACAGATGGATAAGAAAGTCACTTATCTATAACTTCCACTGTTTTTGATTGAGGATCATTTTTGAATGTTAATTTCCCAGTACATCAGACTCTTCTCCTTCCTCAGTGGAACACATTGCCTTGGTTGACCACAGGAAGGAGTGTGGTTAGGAATTGTCTGCTGGTGGCTGAGGGACTATAGGGAAGGTCCTACTAGGCCATGTTACTCATAGTTTACATGGTTTACAGAAATAAGTATTGTTACCACTTGTGCATGTTATGCACACACACATGTGTGTGTGTCAGGAGGGTTATTAGTCCTTCATGTGAAGGTAAAGTCTTATAAGTATGAAAATTTGGGGGCTAGCACTGCGTCCCTCAAGTGAGGATCTTGCTAGGCACAGAGAGAAAAGTAACTAAAATAAGTCGGAAGGAGCTACAGATTTCCAAATTCTCTACTTGGCCATTTTAATTCTAGCTCAATATAAAAGGCAAAAAGGAAAGACCTATGCACTGAACAGCAGGAAGAGAGACCCACCAGTTGAACAACACAGCTGCCAGTAAACAACCATGGTCATGTAGGAGACTCAGTCATAGGCTAGGGCAAGTGATGGTTTCTCTTTATTTTAGCCATTGTTATTTCTGGAACAGTGCTATCCAGGAGACCTTTCTGCAAAGATGGAGATATTCTGTATATGGGCTGTCTAATGTGGTAGTTAGTTACAAGTGGCTGTCGAGATGCGGCTATCCAGGCTGTATCAGTCATCTCAAGCTTCCACAACAAAACACTACAGACTGGAGCTTTTAAACAACAGAGATCTATTTTCTCACAGTTCTAGTCCACGATCAAGGTGCTAGCAGGGTTGATTTCATGCTGAAGCCTCTCATGTTGGCTTACAAATGTGGTCTTTCTGTCTGACATGGTTCCTTCTCCACGTTTGTGCATATTCCCAGTTAAGGTCTCACTCTCTCTCCTTCCCTTCTCCCTTTCTTGCTTATTCTTTGGACTCTTGTTCTGTCTTCCCAGATTTCCCCTTTTAAACGTATCAGTCAGATTGGATTAAAGACCATCCTAAAGACCCCGTAGTAACTTAATTACCTATTTAAAAAGACCTTACCTTCAGACAGTCACTTTGAGATACTAGGGATGAAGACTTTAAGATACGGATTTTAAAGGGACACAAGTCAACTCATGTTAGTGATTGAAGAGCTAAACTCCTCACTGTAATTAATTTAAATTTGAATGTGCACGTGTGCCTTGTAGCAACTGTGTTAAATACTGCAACGTTAGAATTACCTGTCAGCTTTTCTCCTGTGAGTCCAGGAAAGTCTACAGCAGTGGGTTTCCTATGACCACCAAAGAGAAGGCTCAAGTGGTACCCCAGACAAGGAAAAGTGTCCTGGGGGTGATCCATATCATCAAGAGCCATGACTCTTAGAAACACTGGGCTGGAAGAGGTAGAAAAACCAGGCATTTGGTGGGCATAGAGTGCTGGGGGTATAGGGCTGTCAAGAAAGTAGGGCATCTGGGTGGACAGCTTCTTCTGTTACTTGAGTTTCTTAGAGTTTAAAGGAGAAACTCCAGCTTATTCTCAACAACACTGCCCATCCCTGGTTCCCATGTCCTTAAGCTCCAAATGGGTTGCTGAATTCATAGCATTAGACTAGCAGATGCAAAGAGGGAACTGAAGTAGCTCCTCAGTGCTTCTTCATTCTCTTCTCTTGACTCCGAGCTTAAGAGTGTATAAACCACCACATTCCCTAATGCCCTCACACCCAGGCTTCACACACACACACACACACACACACACACACACAGCATCAATGAGAAAACAGAAGCAGTTCTGGCAAAAGTGAGACCTTCTTTCCACGGGGCTCCCAGCTGCTACCCTGTCCTGGTCCACTGACCACAGTCGGCTCTACTCTTAGTGTCTCATTGGTCATTTTAGGTTCCTTCCCTTTGGCAGCTCAGTGCAGGAGACTGCTGGCCTCCACGTCTGGGTGCTCATCTCCCTTGCTGCTGCCTCAAGGAAACAGAACCCTTTGTGGTCACTTCTTGGCAAAGCTCAGAAGTTTCAATATCAGACAGGGCCAAGAAATGCAAGCCTAGTATTCGTTTTATATATAAAAAGCTTTTTAAAAAAAACTTTAAATTTGTTCTTCAAGAAGAAATAAATCTTTATTAGACCCTGTGTATTGCTGTAAATTTGATTGACCAGATGTTTGTCAGATTTAATACACACTGTTTAAAAAGTTGCTTTCTACATCCTGACTGAGGCCCATTCTGGTGAGGAAGGAGTCAGTTTATAGGAAACAATGAAATCATTTTTTACACCTTACAGATGCTCTAATCCTATTACAGACTGAGGTGCTTAAAATTCTTGGTGTTTTCTTGCTTACCTTTTATGGTATGAGTGAACTTGGAAGGAGAAAGCCAAGTCAAGAAAATATTTAAATGAAGCATTCCTCAAGTGGGTTAGTGCAGAACAAGGGATGGGTGTGCGTGTGTGTGTGCGCGTGTGGGGGTGGATTTGTGGAATGGTTGAGGGTTGCTAAACCTTTTGGGGTTGTGTCTTTAGAGTCTTATGTGTTTGGTTTGCTTTCTAGCCATGACTACTGACTAGCCCTGAAAGACCACTGCCCAAACTTGATCAGTGATACCAAGTTCTTGAACCAAACCCAAAGAAGTTGCTGTGCAGAGGAATTTGGGACTAGTTTCTCTCCAACCCCACTAACTAGAAGGTGGCTTCCGTTATCCCCTGAAATTGTCTCCTGAAAAGTGTTTTTCTCAAAAATGTGGCTGATCCAAATGGCTACAAAGGCCTGGCGAGTAGTAAAAATGACTCAAGTCAGCCAGACATGGTAAAGCAGGCACCACTAAGCCCCACCGAAGGGAAAGATGGATCTTCATTCATAGCACCTTGTTGATTTGTGTGGATGTGAGCCCAGTAAAGTGCTATCTCCCAACTGTTAGCAAGTAACTCATTAGCAAGCAATTCATTTGTGGGGTATATTCTGCCTGAGGATCTAGAGTTTGCAAATCTTATAGTAAAATGTATGTAATTAGAAATACATCATATATGAATTGTTAGTTTTCAGATTGGAGTTACAGGTACTAGTAAGAATGGTTTTAAATTTCGGAAGCTAATTTTGTTATGGGAGGGTATTAAATAAACAAAATTGCTATTTGGTACTGTCAACCTGCTTCATAAAAGAAAGCTCATTAAACATTCCCTATCCATCTTCAGTCAGACTCTCTCACCCTCAAAAAAAGAAGGGTAAGCGAGAGATCATCTTGGACTAGAGAACAACCTTTTAGGATAATTTAATTTTAGGGAAAATTATTAAATAACCCTTGCTTTTCTAATTTCCTAGTGAACACTTCATCACAGACTAGTCATGATTCACAAGCTCTTATCAGCTTTAGTCCACCTGTTGATGCTAGTGTAGACTGTTTTCTTAACAACATTGAAATAATCAAGATTTCTTCTGTTTCATCATCTTCCTTGTTCTTCCCGCAGCCTCTGACTTCTGACCCTTAAAGGGGTTCAAATTGTTTCATGGATCATGTACATCATTGGCTTAATAACGAGGTCTATATTTAAGTGGCATGTAGGAGAAACATGATTTTTGAAATGACAAAAATAATGCAAGCAGAAAGAAGACAGTACCTATTGTTCTAGTTCTATCTCTGTGTGATAATAACTGTAAACATTTTGGCATATACTTTTCTTTTCCTTTCTCTAATTGTACATGTGTTTCGTACCCTGTTGCCTATACTGTTTTGTAATCTGTTTTTACTTCTACAATACATTGTGAACATTTTTCTTTACTCAGTAATCTTCAATAATATTTTAATAGCTGAGTAAGTAACATTACATTTTATGCCATAATTGAATGTTTGTGGTTATATACTCATATGTTTTCTCATTTTGAATTTTCTGAACATTAAAATCAATGACATTGTAGATGAAGAACCTGCTTTCCTAGTTTCTCCTTTTTCTCCTTTTCTTCTTCCTTTGATCTAAAAATGTACTCCAAAACTGTCATATTTGGAGAGGAAGCCAGTCAGAAAAGATGAGTCTCTAGGGGTGTTACTTTGAAGGATATATTCTTTTCCACTCTTCCTTTGTTGCTCTACATTCTGGCTACTGTAGGTTGGGTAGTATTGCCCAGTCTTGCCTTTTTGTCATGCTACTTCTGTTTTGGAACTAACCAACTATGGACTAAATCCTCTGAAAATCATGAGCTAAAATAAACCTCTTCTCCTTTAAGTTGCAGGTGTCAAGTATTTTGTCCCAGGGATAGGAAATTCACTGCTACAGGAAGATGGTACCAAGAGTGGGGTTGTTGTTGTAACAGTACCTGACCATGCATTTTAGAAGCCTTTAGAACTATTTTGTGGGAAGAGCTTGGAAAGGTTTGAAGATGTAGGCTAGAGCAGTCCTGTAGTGCTCTAAGCTGAGTCCAACAGGTGGTTCGTGTCAGAGCTTAGAAAACCAGAATATTGCTAATAATGTGGACAATGAAGACCAGTGTCAGAACGCTTCACTTGGGTACAAGGACTCCAATGACAGTTGGGCCCAAGGCCATGTGTGTTACACTCTGCTAAGAATGTTGCCTGTGTTTTGCCCATGTCCTTAGGCTTGGCAAGTAGTGAATTTAAAGATGGCAGACTAATTGATCTGGTGGAGAATTATTCCAAGTGTTCAGGATGTGGCATGAGTACTGCTGACTGCTTTCAGTAAAATTTATACTGAAAATCAGGAACACAAAACAGAGTCAAAAACTGTGAAAAACTTACTGGTGGGCAAAGAAGAAGTGCCTATAAAATTAGGCCCAAAGAGAGCTTGGTTGCTGAAAAGATTAGTATTAAAAAGAAGTCAACTACTTTGTACAGGGACAAGAAGAGAGATGGCTTGAGGATATCTCAGAAACCAGCAAGGCACCCATGGAAGGCTCAAGAGTACAAAACTCTAAATCATACATTTCAGAAGAGAGGGTCCTTGGGATATCTGTTTGTTCAAGACCACCTAGAGAAGTATATCTGCAAGATCAGATGTAATAGGCACACAGCAGCTTCTGTAGCCATAGTCCAGCGGGGACTCAAGCTGGTGACTGATCTTGGCATCAGCTGTGTAATACTAGTTTTCCAGGCAAGCTGAATACAAGAGTTATGGGGTTATGTAGGCTTTCACTCACATTTCAGAAGAGAGTCACAGTCCCTGCCAGGAGCCCATGAGTAGGCAGTGGATGAAGTTATATGAGTGAAACCAAAGGTGCAGTGAAAACCCCAGGAAGTTGGAGATGCCAGGAATGTAGAATGTCTGCTGAGAAAAGCTTCAGACGTTTGAAATAAGTCCACAAGAGAGAGTATTAGGGATGCAACCAGCAAGACCATAAGGTACGGGCTTCCCATGCCTATTTGGATCTCATATCTCACCACAACCTCTCCTGGAGGTTGGACATGCAGTTATGTTATTTAACGTTTGCTGGGGCTTGGTCTTTCTTTGGTCCTATTTTCTCTTTTGGAATGGGAATGTTTACCTTGTGCCATTGTACATTGGAAGTGTTTGCTGTTCTTTGTGATTTTTACAGGGGCTTGTAACAAAGAGTTTGACATGAATGTCAAAGGAGACTTTGGACTTGGAGTTTTCAGCAATGCTGGAACAATTAAGACTTTGGTGATTCTTAGAAATGGAGTAGATGCATTTTGAGGTGGTCATGAGCTTTTTTGGGCCAGGGGCAGAATGTTATAGTTTTATTCCTAAAATATCCACTAAAAGCCTTGTGTTAAAAGGTGGGGCCTAGGTGGAAGGAGCAGATTACCAAGGGCATGACTTGGTAAGCTATATTCTCATCCTTGGCTCCTCCTATCTCTCTCTCCTTCTTGGCTACCATGGATTGAGCAGCATTCTCCCACTTTGCCTTTTTCCTATGCTCTTTCTGTCTTGGAACCTACCAACCATGAGCATTGTTGTTCTCTGAAAACTATAAACCAAAATAATCCTCCCTTCATTTAAGTTTCATGTGTTGTGTATTTTGTTGCAGCAATAAGAAAGTGATTAATAAATTTATGACACGTCTTATACCTAAACAAGGTTCAGTTCATTTGTATTTCAATCTAAAGTATGTTAAGTGTTTAGGGAATCAATAATGAAAAATAATTCCATAGCCAATGGGTATATTTCTCATAGTGTGTGTTATTACATAATCTGTTGAAAGTGGCATGGAGCTACTTTGGTAAAAACGATAGCAATTCCTGATCCCATTAATGGAAGGAAAAACATTTGCACCATGTCATCAGGTCTCAGCATTCAGCTTTTTGAACATATACTTGTCAGGAAGCCATGTATTGATGGATGAGGTCATTATTAAAAATGCTGGAAATAAAAGAATAGAGTTTGGAACTGACCATCTGATTTAATGATTCTTCTTGGAAAGAGATTGGGGATGCCTAGCTCTCTTAATAGTTGGATACATCTCCCTGTATTTAAATAGATTCTAAATAATTTTTAATGGATCCTTTCCAGAGAGATTTAGAATCTCTTTGTGTTAGATCCAGTTTGCACAGAAATGTGGTAAATCGTTCTTGTGAGTCCTTCTTATCCAGATTACTGGAGGCAATTTCATTAACTGTGTCATGGTTTATATCCCCATTCAGAATCTTCTCTCTATATAGGTTACCTTTACAATTTAGTTCTTTCTTAGAAAAAAAAATACTTTTCTGGAGATTTGGGCGTATCTAATTTTCATGGTATTGTATTTTATAGAGTATCCTGCCTACTGTATTTTGAACTATCTTCTCTGAATAGGAGAGGAGAGAAAAGAACTTCTGCAATTGAAAGAGGTTTAATTTTGCTGCCTAAGAATCAAAGTCAAGTGTGAGAGGATTTCTTGGTTCGTAAAGTCAAGGTTAATTTTAGGAAAATAGTGTTGGTGTCTCAGATAGTTTAAAATTGAATTCTGACTGTTGGGACTTGTTTAATTCACTCTATATTTTTTATAAGTTCACCTGAGCAATGCACTAAGGTGCTATTAACTGATTATAATGTTACTCTCTTGATTTTTTGAATCACAATCTCTTTCCAGAATGTAAATACTTATTTATTGCCTAATGCTACATTAGTGTGCAAGTTCTATGAGAACAGGGAATAGATTAAGTACCTAGATGAGTCTTCAGGAAACAAGCTCAATACCTAGCTGAGCCCCATGCAAACAGGAAATGCTCAGTAGATACTGAATGAGTTGAAAGAATAAATGAATGAATGAACTAACCCCCCAAACTGGACACTGTACTAAACAATGTTTCTTAGTCATGAATATTGTCTTGCTACTGAAACAAAATAGTCAACACCCACAAGTTAAAGGAGAAAAGACTTATTTAGCTCCTAGATTGTACAGGTTTCAGTCCATACTCAGCTGGCTCCAAGGCAGGGTGGCCTGGTAGAAGAGAAGCAGCACATGGCAGAGTAAGCAGGAGGTAGTGAGTATCTAGCCGCAAGTCTGCCTTCTTTCTGTCTCTTTGTATTCCACCCAGGCTACCAGCCTTGATTGGTGTCACCCACATCTACGGTGGGGCTTCCATTATTCACACCCAAAACTATGCTAAATCAGTTTAGTGGGCTAATCCAGAACCACACACCCATGATCCCAGTGTCACATACCATGATCCAGCTACCTCCCAAAGCCCCACCTAAAGCCACATGAGGCTTTGGAGAGACTTCTAGATACAAACCACAAGAAGCAGTTTCTAGAATTGAGATACTGTTCTCCTAGAGACTGGCTCTATAGTAAATAGGCCTGAGAGTCCCTCCTTGCATGCCTTTCTAGGACCTAACCAGCAACAAGTCCTGGCTGGGGCATTGGGAACACCTCATCCAGGTGTGGTTTAAAAGTGATCCAGATTCCAGAAAATGTAAGACTGCTTCTTACTACCTCTGCTTTGGGAGCAATTACTCTGCATTTGCCAATGCACCCAGATGCATTCACCCAGGTAGCGTTGATACCAGATTAATCTGTTGTCTGTATGAATTCTGTGTTTTCTATATCATGGCATATCAGTGGTAAAATTGTCCTCTTTGATAATTTGGCTCCCTATCTCAGTTCTTTCACAGGGTTAACAGCTAGAAAAACGAGGGAACTAGAAAGATAACATGTCCTTGTGTCCTCACTGGTATATAGTAGGGACAGATGTTCTGTATTTATCCTTCACCCAAATCCTATTCTCCTGTCATTCTGCTTAGTGTTGCTCCAGATTTACTTAAAATTATGACTAACATATTAAATTAAAATTGAACAATCTTTTATTAACATATCCTTTGAATAGGGATACCATTATTGGGACTGGTGAAGGAATTAAAATAGAGGACCCTGTGTACAGAGAGAAATATGGCACAGCGGGAAGAACAGTCCTGATGCTATAGATATTGGTTTAGGACATGGCATATACCATTGGCTCTCTATATATACAGGTTCTATATACATAGATTCAACCAACCATGGATTGGAAATGTTAGGGTAAAAAAGAAATGCATTTTTACTGATGGATGTAAAGACTTTTCCTTTTATAATTATTCCCTAAGCAACAGAATGTAAAGCTATTTATATAGCATTTACACTGTATTAGGTAATCTAGAGATGATTTAAAGTGTATGAAAGTGGGTCAAAGATTTGGCTCAGTGGTAGAATATTTACCTAGCATGTGTGAAGCCCTTGGTTTGATCCCCAGTACCACAGGAAGAAAGGAAGTAAGCAAGCAAGAATGAATGGATGAATGTAGAGGATGTATGTAGATTATAGGAAAATATTATGCCATCTCATGTAAGGAATTTCAGTATCCTTGGATGCTGGTATCATAAGGGAGTCTTCAAACCAACCCCCTATGGATACCACGGGATTCCTGTCCTAGATGTTCAAGAATATCTGTTGGCTTAAATTATTTAATCTTTATGTACTTGTTCAGTTATCTATATAGCGGAAAAACAACAGCTTTTTAGAATTGTTAAAAGCGTTCAAAATGTTTATAAATACTTAGAACATTTTCTGGCATGTTCTATGCACTCAATAAATAAGAACAACCACGAACTATGTTTCCCATGCTACTTATAGCATTTGCGAGACCCTTTATAAAATTTCTGTAATTTCTGATTTCAAAAAAGCCACCGATGAAGAGATATCCAGGTGACAGTACATATTTCACAGGTGAGCATATCCACGAGACGTAATGCTCATGAGACCTTCATATTACAGTAAGAATTTTGTTTGTCACAAAGTGAGACATTAACTCATTCATATACATTAATGCCCAGAAAATCCAAGGATTGGGAAATTAAGAGCTGATACAAGGGCCAGGTACCGTTAGGTAAGAAAATATGGAGGAGGGAGGACCGTAGTGCAGTGGGAAAAGAGGACCCAGAAATATTTATATTCAAATTTGAAAAGTGTCATGTGGTAAACAAAGTACGTCTGTGGACCATCGGCAGCCTGTAGGCTGTCCTCACTTTCACAGAGTGAATCTAGTACCTTCTGCTTCTGGTGAAAACGTTAAGGATATTAAGTTGGAAGGACAACAGGTAAACTATTCTCTGATCAGAATAAAAATGAACTTTATATCTTAGGTTTCCTATATATTTTCATATTTCTTCAAAATTAATAATTATTAATAAGTGTTTATGGAATAGAATGGCTCATTGTATAAAATGTGGGAAAAATGGGGAAAGATACTTTCACACAGAGATGATATCACACCCAACCCTGGTTTTTTCTTTCTTTCTTTCTTTCTTCTTTCTTTCTCTCTCTCTTTCTTTCTTTCTTTCTTTCTTTCTTTCTTTCTTTCTTTCTTTCTTTCTTCTTTCTTTCTTCTTTCTTTCTTCTTTCTTTCTTTTTCTTTCTTTCTTTTTTCTTTTTTTTTGTGGTACTGGATGTCGAACCCAGGACTTTCTCATTGAACTATATCTCCAGAGTTTTTTATTTTGAGACAGGATCTTGCTGAGTTGCTAAATTGCCTGGACTGGGCTCAAAATTACAATCCTCCTGCTTCAGCCTCCTACAGTGCTGGGATTACAGATAATCCATTTTATAGTAGTATTTGCCTAGAGTTTTCTCAGTGCATAGATTATCATATAGACATCACCAAGCTGCAAAAAAATGAGATCATGCCATGAAGTTTGTTTCATTTAACTCAATGCTATAGTGTATCTTGCTGTGTCATTCAATGCTACTTTTAAAATATGATTTAAAATAGCTATGAGAATCTGGGCACAGTGGTGCACACCTGTAATCCCAGTTCTCAGGAGGCTGAGGCAGGAGGATCATTGCCAGTTTGAGACCAACCTGGGTAAGAAATAGAGCTGAAGGCCAGCCTGAACTGCATAGCAAAACCCTGTCTCAAAAAGACATAAATAAGTAAATAAATAAATAATAGCTATGGGACATTGTATCAAGTGAATGGGCCAAGTTTTTTTGTCCATTTAATGGTTAATCATGGAAATGAACATTCAGATTCTATGTAATTTTTCTCTCTTTTAAATACATCCATCTATATGCAATTTTTGATGTTTAGGGACAATTGGTGGTTAAAGGGTATAAATGTGTTTAAGAATTTCAATAATATTGCCAGAGTGTCACCAAGATAGGCTTCAAATCTTTTCTGCATTACAGGTCATCCTTAAACAAACAAACAAAAAAAATTGAAATATTACCTGTGTGCTAGAAAATGTTATCCTTTCATCTTATTTTCAATTTCATTGAGTATTTATTGGTCCATTATATTTCTTTGTGCACCTTAGTTTAATATCACCATCCATTGCTGTATGGGCTACTGACCAGTTTCTCAGATATTTTTATTATGCAGCTACTACATCTCAGGCACTGTCCTAGCAGTGGGGAGACAGCAGGGAGAGACACAGCAAATATCAGCTGTTGTTGGAATTCCAGTGAATTAAGGTTTGTGATATCCTTAATGCAGTAATGTCTGGCTCACACAACATTTCAGTGAGTTATTATCCATCATTCTTGGTGTGGTTATGAGAGTCTGCACTCCTGACATCTACTGCTATTTTGGGGTTGGGGATATTCTGGAACTTTCCTTTTGCTGAGTTGGCTAAGAATACCTACATTTTCTTAGGCATGACCATGAACCTCACAGAAGTTTATTTCTTTAAAGCCAAACTGGATGCAACCAGATCCTAAAATGCTACTGACCACTCGAGTGCCCCCTGACTTGAGGAGATGACTATATTGTATAACAGAGCTAATGTAAAAAGAGATGGTAGCCTGAAATGATGACTTACTGTATCTCACATCTGCAGATTTCATAATGCATATGTGTCTTTCTCATGGTCTTCCTCTCTCGGTGATCTTCCTCTGCATGGAATAGAGAGTCAGAGCTTGAATAGCATTACTCAGACCCCTCACTCTGATGGGATCATTCAAAAACAGTTAAAAAGTCTAATTTCCAAATGACTAAGAGTCTTATTTCTCCCCTTGACACATGAAGATTTTCAGTGCAGTATAAACTGCCACGTTGGAGGTGGACATCCGACATCAAGGGTGAAAGAATAGAGCTTTAATCAGAATTGCAGGTCTTATGCCACTAATCCCATCCCTCACCCCCAGTTCAGTGTGCATCCTGTATGCTTTGATACAGGAGGGCTGGATTTAGCTTTTCAACCTGATTGAATTCATGATCTGGTCACAGTGCCATGTGGACTCCAGGCCTGTCTCTTTCAGTTGCACGTCCATCCCTTTGAGTTCACCTATTTGCAAAGATTCCTTTTGCCAAACAGGAGCAGGGTGGGGGGGGGGTGGGATGGGGGGAGAGCTGTGTGTTTTTAAGAGCAGGTTCTTGTAGCTGGACAATACAGAGGTTGGGAGGTAGAGGGGAGTAGAGAAAGGACACGGTAGGTGTCAAATTTATGTTAGAAAAAATATCCTTTCAAGAAAGCTCTGCTTGGAATAAAATGTCACCTCATCCTTGCCTTTTCCCAAGAGCAAACTGGCCACTTTTCACACTGCATTACGATCACTGTTGAGAGGCGGACACCAGAGCCAGAGACTGGCGGGCTGGGTACAAAGCGTTATGTAATCGTGCGGCTCTCTGTGGTCCACCTCTGGAGCAAAGTCTTATAAAAATCTTAAGCGGCTATCACTTTTCATGGCTAATGAACTGGGGAAGTAGGAAGGAGATCTAGGGCCAATTCTTGGATTACATCTTCGGAGCCTCTCATGGGGCTGTGTTGAGGAATTCAGGCAAAGTGGAGACCATGGATCTCATGGATGATAAGCTGTGACCTTTTCTTAGGATCCAGGCAACCTGCTGGAAGAGGCCACCAATATCCAGTGAAGTGTCCAAAGTCTTGCTTGGGCATCCTTAATACATTTAGTGCAATTTTCCTATGTTACTTTTGCATGTGATTTCTAAGAGGCTCTTTTTCATTTTAGGAGTATTTGAAGTAAGGACCACTTATATTCCCTTGCTGCTCAGTCACTACTTGGTCATGGCCTCTGGTGACTAGTGAGGCGTGGGCGGGTACACGGAGCCACAGAAAATATCCTGCACAAAGGGATGAAATCGAATGGGGGCTTCTGATCTCTGAAAGGTGGTGACGGTCTATGGGGAAAGGAGTTTCAAGACAGATTCCATTGGAGTGTACACGTATAAATACATGCATACTTGTCCTCTTTCCCTTTATTCCCCACTAAAGGCAATGTTTGCAGGGGCGTTCCTCCCTGGGGAGGTCAGACTGAGCTGGCGCTCCCGAATAGCTGCATGAAGAGTATTTCAAATAGGTCCCATCCAACTCTCCTTTTCTGTCTGTTTTTTTTTTTTTTTCCCCTGAGCTTCTGTAAATGTCCTTTTCCTTCTTTTATTTTTCTGCTGCTCCATGGTGCTTGCACTCATTTCCAACGAAAGACGTGAACATTCTTTCATATGGCAAGGTGAAAATAATTTTATTTTCATCACTTCCCTCACCTCCCCCCACCCCAACCTTGTGATGGATTTACTTGAAAAAAAATAATGACGGGGCTTCACAAACTGGCCTGACAGTTGCGATGCGGCGAGTGAGCCGGCTGAGTAGGGACGGTGAGGCATCTCTGTACCTATTATGGCAAAAATCGATAATGCTTTCTGTAAATTGCTCCTCCCAAAGGAGCCGAACAAATGCAGGAGACAGGGGAAACCATCATTCTGTGTGAAGGCTCTGCTAGCTCGGACCAGTGCAATTATGAGCAGGAGGGCAGTTAGGTTCGAAAGTGTGTGTGCGCGCGCGGATGTGTTTGGAGTAGGAATTGGGCGGGCAGCGGGGTGGGGGGGGGGACTTATCATAAAATTTTAATTATCTGACGCTTCTCTCAAAAAGGCACATTCTTCCATCTTTCCTTTGGAAATGGGAAGACTTGAGCCTCGAAACCCCAGGAAATCCTGTGGAAGTTGGCATGGGTGGATTAAGGCAAATAGTCAGCCTATTTAATTGATTTCCTGGCTCGGGTCTTCATTGTTTTGATGCTTTTCTGCAAACTCTCTTTCAGGCCTATGAGAATTCCATACTGATTGGTGACTGTAAACAGTCTTCTATGTTGGGCTGCGTTTGATTTTCCAGAGGTTCCAAATCTCTCACCCTAGTGACCTTTATAATGATACATAGCCCAAGTACAGAGACTATTTCCTCCCATCTCAGTCTGTCCCATTACCCAATATGCAGAAAGGAGTTGGAGTTATTTTCCTGATGATAATTGTTGTGGGCCACTGCTATCTATTTTTTTTCCTAGCAGAAGCCTCAAAATTAATTACTGCCATGACACATGAACTGATGGAAATAGACAAATAATATCACCAAAATAATTTTCAACTAACGTTTTGGGGTAGGGAACTGGAACATCCACAGTGCAAAGATTTTATAAGATTGTTATATAAATATTTGAAGCATAGAGGGAATATTATGACTTAGTTATTTATATAACTAAGAGAGAGATGACTGAATGCACAGTCCAGAAGACCCAAGTTGAAAGATCATTTCTGTCCTTACTAGCCCCATGAGCCATAGTAAGTTTCAGCCCTGCAGTCCTCATCTATAGAATTCAGAGTGTCATTTCCATAGTCACACGGTGTGAGAGCATTGTATGAAAATCTACTGCCGACATGAAGGTGCTGTATGGATATAAATTATTATTGTCATTAATGAAGAGAAGGAAGGGGAAACACCACGTGGGACTGTTCATAGCCACATCATGGGCTGGGAAGCTCTCCATTAAAGTCAGGTTCCTCTGAGCTATGAGGCCATAAGATACCCGGGGTTCAACTCACGTTGGCAGGAAGCAGGTGCATTCTCTGGAGAGACTGAAGTAGTGGTAGAGATGCAAGTAATTGGAATTTTAGCAGAGAACCCTCATCTGATGGAACTACATTAGCTCTGGCATCTTGCATGAGCCCAGCAGTAGACTGGGGGTTGACACGCGTCCTCAAAGGAGCAGTCACTACAACCTTAGGGGGAGCAGGGGCTGGGACAAGGGAGGGAAACGAAAAGCACTTTTAGAAGGCACTGGACGATTCTGATAGAGGCCTAGATTTTTTTCTTTAGGGAAGAGAACCTGCCTTGGTTTCCAATTGTTTTGTTACACTATTTAGTTTAATTAAATGTGTGGAAGCAGTGACAGATGAGAGTATGAGAGGAGATGGTATAAATTCTTGAATAAGAAAGCAAAAAGCAGCAAAAGACGTGTGATAAGATGGGGGAGGAAAAGGAGACTACACAAACGGAGGTTTTAGAAAGAAAGGAAAATAGGCATCTTGGAAATCAGAAATCATCAGAAATAATCACAATCCTCATGAAAAAATGAAGAAATCACATGGTAATAGTTGAAAACATACTCCGCTTGAGAGGAAAGTTGGGGATAGACATTAAGACACATGTTGACATAAGGCATGCAGACATCCCCATACTTTAAGGAATTTGATCATGCAGCAGGGTGAGATAGACGGTAGGGTGATTTGGAAGGCACTCGGGTGAATGCTTGAGGATGCAATTTTAGAAACAGTCACAGATACCTTAGGGAGGAGAAAAGCCAGTGGAATCCTACGGAGCCACCAGCACTGCAAGATCTAGCCATTCTCTGTAGAAAATGAGCCTAGAATTGAGGCAAATGGAGTCCCCTAACCAAGGCCAGAAGCCAAGGTGCTTCCTTACAAAATGAAATGTTGTCTGGTGTCTGCCCCCTGCTGGACGCAGCTGCCTCGCTTCCTAAACATTGGGGAGAGGGAGCAAAGGTTGGAAAAAAAAATTGACCTATTAAAGTCAATAATCCCGGGATCCTAATGTGTCCGACTGCCTCTGAATAGCATATTAAAATTACCAAAATCGTCTTTTAAAACCTACTGATGTGGGTCACCCAAGCAGCACGCTCCCAGTTGTTAATAATTAATACTGAGCGTCCTGGGGAGGAATCGCGGTGGATAATTGTAGCCAGTAAGTACAAGTCTGCAGCCCAGTGTGCTACGGGTCAGAAAAGGGCAGCGAGGAAGGTATCATACATCATGCTGGTGCCCGCCGCTGGGTATTGGTGATCCGGTTCCTCTGGCTGTACTTATTCTTCTGACGCGAAAGCCTTCTAAACAAGGCTGTGAATTGGTTTTCATGCTCGCATTGACAGATTGGGAAAGCAGTTTGTTCTACCAAATTTAACAATGATATATCATTATCACAACTTTGGGGGAAATCTATAAAATCAATAAGTTTGTAGCCTGAACAGGATTTGTATCGCTCGCTTGCTGTGCTGGTGTCAAAGCGTGAGCGTATGGATTGAGTCACAGCCTGAGATCAATGGAATTTGTGGACAGTAAGCTCAATAACAAGCCCTTCTGAAAAGAAATAGATGTAAAAAGCAAATTTACTAGAGTATATAAAAAAAAAAGCTAATATCTTTTCCGCGCCTGGCTGTAAAGTGCTGTTTGGCTGCCGTTGGCTGCGGGTACTTTGAAAGCTGTCTAGGGTATGTGCTCGCAATTCTGAATGCCCCTGTGCCAGCTCCATGCATTGCGTGTACAGTCGGGTGCTTCTATTTGCAGGGTTTGTACTAGGAAACTCGCCAAGAATAGGAGGAGGGGAAAAAAATAGCCCTTTATATTGTAAACTGAATAAAGAATAAAAACAGTCAGTGTGTCTGCTGGGGAAAGACCACGGTGGCTTTATTTACTTTGTGCTGGTAGGACTTGCTAATGGAGAAAAATAAAAAGGCATAATTAAATAGTTTAATGAATTCGCAGCTCTTTTGTTTGAGTGGGACGGGAATGCATGTTCCAGAGAGGCCTCACAAAGAGCTTGGCTGGCAGTGAGTTAAAAGTAGGAAATCAGTTCTTTGAAGGCATTTTTATACTTCATTATCCCAGCATGTAAAATGACTTGTACTAAACGATTGAGGATTTTATTTTTCACACTCTCTCTCTCCTTTTTCTAAACAAAAGAGAGCATGGGGCGGCTGGTGTCTAATTCCCCTCTAGGTCCTGAGCTGGGAGATCAGCTTGTCACTAGGCTGGTGGGCTAGTCCCCGCACACGGGAAAAGTCCAGGGCTCTGAACAACAGCGGAGGAGCCCACATCATCAGACAGCCCACCCCATGCCGTGCACAAGATTGGCGAGCAGGCGTCACACTCCTGGTGTCTTCCTAGGGCCCGGCTGGGAATTGAGGTGTCCTTTACGTCCTATTTCTGAAAAGACTGGACTACTTATCCTGCCCTCTTAGGGTGAATACAAAGAAAATAAAAGCAGGAACAGAAACAGAAGCCAGTGTGGATAAAACTAAGTTTGCAGAGCAGAAGGCCTGATTCTCAGCCCTGCCAAGGTTTCCTCCTGTATCCCTAGGATGCTGTGCTTGCAGGACAGGTCCTGCGGGGAAGCCACCTGCCCCACAGTGCACAGCTAGCCCTTCCTCTCTGGCTACCCAGTTCCCCTGCTTAAAGAGGCGAGCAGAGCACTCACCATGAGATGGGCACATTCTCCAAGATCAAGGGTCACACAGCGCTGCACCCTCTGTGCTGGCAGGTAGAAAGCTGAGCTCCCTAAAATGACGTTACATTGCAGTCTAGGCAAAGGCATGGGCCAGAGCGAGGGCCTTTGGGATCCCAGGTTTGAGTTGAGACACCTCCTGCTGACCTACTAAGGAGGAGAAGGCTGTAAGGAGGCTACCCTTTGACCCCTGGGGCACTGGGGTGGCACAGACATTCAGCCATGAGGCCCATCATGGTGGCTGAAGAGCAGCTATGAATCTTCAGCCTGGGCCTACCCCTTTCTCTTAAAAACTGCAACCGGTTAGTCAACTCAAGCTCAGCCTCACAAACTTTGTGGCAACAGTGTGACAGGATACTGAGTCCAGGATGACCTCCGGGGGTCTCCAGACCTCAGCCCCTTCCCCTATTCTCCACTCCCAGGAGCCATGTGCATAAAGAGAGAGAGTACAGAAGGCCTATTTCTCAGAGATTCCATTATTTTAAGTGCCTGACAGGTTCCAGCCCTCTCTCTCTTCCCTGGCTTTGTGAGCTCAGGGTCACCCAGTGGGTGTGGCCCAGGTCAGTATGTACCCCCAGGATGGACAGGGGCTTCTCAGCTACCTAAGACCCCTGTCTGTATTTTACCTTATTTTTTCCTTCTTTCCAAAGTGAGGACTCTCTCCTGAGCATTCCGTGCTAGTGCTCTGAAGGCACCAGAAAAACAGCCCAGCTGATACGGTTCTAGGTGACACACCAAATCCATCTTTGCAGGAGAACAGCCCTCTTGGGCCTGAAAATAATTATTGTTTCTTTCCATCAGCCTCTTTTTTTTTTTTTCCCACTCTCTCCCTCTACTGCTCATACTTGATTCTTGCTTCTGGATTGAGAGGCATAGTATAGGTTTCTAGGTTGTGTCTGTGCCTCGAGTACCCATCAGGAATATATATGCACTCCCCGCCCCAGCACGGAAGGCCCCGCTCATAGTGACCTTTTTGCTCTGTCACCTTCAACGTGCAGCATCAGCTGCCAGCAGCAGGCAATTGCCATTCAGTGTTTTGCCAGGTTTGGAGATTTGCATTCACAAAGCCTTTCTGTTCCTTATTTGCTTATAAACAATGCGTGCTGTTTGTTTCTTGTTAAATTTTATCCCATAAACAAATATTACTATGGGAGCCCCAGCCAATAATTGTTTAATCCTGACTTGTTCTGGTTTTTATATACCTATAATGCATTGACTATAAACCAACGATTTTAACTTTATTGGATGATGGGTTTGTTGTTGTTTTTTTTTTTTTTTCTCCCTCTGACTTCTCTGGAGAGCTGGAGGTTTGTCTGTGTGCGTGAACTTGAAATATTTGGGCCGACAAACAAATACAGGGGAGAGGGAAGCATCTTAGGGGGAGGGGTGAACACAGTTCAACCCTCTGGTTAAACAAACCCAAAATGGGCAAGCTTTGCATTCTATTTGCTGCCATTCTTTGAAGCTGGTGCTGAAAAGCATGAAAGAAACGCCTTTCACAATTAGCCCTAACTTTTAGAATTACGGCATCCCTGTCTGTACAATGACCAGGCGATGCAGTAATTTACAGCTGGTGCCTGGCCTTGCCGAGAAGCAGGGAAATGCCGTGGAAGTGACTGTTAATATTGATCAGTGAGGGCTAGAGAGAGTTGGAGACCCTCAGCACGGCCACTTAAAGTGGGCAGGAAACCCAAATTGACCAGTAATAAAGTGTTTGAGGTTGTACAAGACGGCTCCTGGGAAACTGCTGCTCGGAGAGGGAAGGCTGGGGGGAGCAGCTGTCAATTATTGTTGTTTGATACCCAGTTACTAAACAGGACCGAGCGGCCTGTGAGCCAGTGGCAGGAGGCAAGAGAGGCAGGCAAAGGCCTGGATCTCTCTGCAAATCCGCTGCTGCTCTTGCCGGAAGTGAGCAGTGAGGAATCTTGCTGCATGCCTTCTAGGTCACCCATTCCGATAGCCCATCGTTCTTTTATTTTAGGGGAGGGGCTAGGTAAAAGCTGAGCTGTTTGCAACATTCTCCCCACTTCTGTGCTACCTAATAGCTAATGGTTGGGCTAGCATTGGATTTATGGCCCAGAAAGAATAGAAATATTCTTGAAAGATGCAAAGGTAGGTTTCAGAATGAACATTAGTTTCTGTTAAAGGTTTTGGATAGAGTTGAGAAGTGAGAAGAACAAGACTTTTTCCTAAAACCATGAAGTCTTATTTAGCGGGATCACATTGTGGTTCTTATTTTACAGATGATTAATAAGAACAATAATAAGAATAACAGTAGTAGTAGCATGGACCATGCACTCTAATGTATATGCCTAATGTTGCAGGGAAGAAAACGTCTTACCTTTTCCTCACCCTTCGCAAGACTCATGGCTGCCACTCCCATAACAAGAGACAGATGAACAAGAGAAAAGCCTAAAAATTTATTTCATGAGAGTTTTATGTGAAATGACAACATTCAGAAATGAAGGCCCAAAGACCCAGGAAAACTGTATTTTTATATTAACTCAGATGACTGAAGTGGGTAGTTAAAGAGAAGCAAGATTGGACAAAAACATGGGTCATAGACTGTTGAGAATAAACCAGGGAAACTCGGGGAAGCCTGTTGTTTCCTTTCTTTTTGGCCAACCCGTGTCGTCTGCCTTCCCAGGGTACTGGGCAGGATCCCTGTGGAATGAGGGTCGTATGACCTTGGAGGAAGGTAGGTCAGAGAATTCCTTTATGAGCCTGCTTCACACAGAGAGGTGGGGAAGGTCAGAGGTACCTTCTTGCTTCTGAGATCATCCTAGTCACCTTCAGATCAAAGTGCTTGGTGGTATTGTTTTTTGAGCCCCACAATGCATTAATTCATTTTAATCCTAAAAACAATCTGGCAGGGGGTAGGTACTACTATTCTTTCCCTGAGAGAATTGGAGATGAAAGCAGTTCTGGTAGTAATTCTACTATTAGGGAAAGAAGAATTAGACCATTTTTGTGATAAGACCATTCAACAGATAGGAGTTCGAGAGAAATCTTTCTTTCTTACTCTCAGTCATTATTACATGACTAATAGATAACCTTTAATGAACCTGTGTTATACTAACATCATTCGGGGTTTGTGTTATTAACCTTCCAATTTCAGGCTTTTGTTTTAAACCAGCTGCATATGCTTAATTGAGAGTTGAGTGATTTAGTTACAGTGAATATTGAGTAATCAACCAAAAATAGATGATTATGATCAATTTAGCTAAATTAAAAGATCAAACAGTATTGATAAACAGAGCTTTCATTTACTCCTATGGTAATTCTATTTCTTCACATCTCACTTCATGCCACTCAAGTGGTCTCTGGTAAATGACAGCTCTCGTGTACGACCATTTGGGAATTCTTCCAACATTAGTACATAAACTTATTTTTCAAATTAGGAAATATTTCAAGTGTACAAAACAAGCATAGGGAGTAATATTTATTGCAATCACTTTGTTTTACCAAATCTGAACTTTTTTATTTTTTGTATTTATTTATTGAAATAGAGCCTCGTCATGTAGTTCAGATCAACCTTTAATGCTCTATGTAGCCCAGACTGACCTCTAATTCCCAGCAATTCCCCTGCCTCAGCCTCCCAGGTGCTGGGATTACAGGCATGCACCACCACACCTGGCTCAATCTGATTGTTTTGTCATGTTTGTTTCAGAATCTTTTTTCCAAAGTATAAAAGTTTCAGATCCATTTGGAACCTTTTATATATGCCTCTTCTTTTCTTCATTTCTTTCTTTCTCCCTTACTTCTTTCTCTGCCCCTCAAGAATTAATCACTCTCCTGAATTTGATTTTTATCATTCTTTACGTATTTTTCTTGTTTTCTGCCACATATGTGCTGCCATATATGGGGTATACTTTTGTTTCGCCCGCTTTTGAACTTCATATAGATGTTACCATAATATATGCTTCCATCTGCAATTTGCTTTTTTTTTTCTTTTCATTGCATTAAAAAAAAAATCTCCACATGGATATGTTTAGGACTTTAACAACTCTAGAGTATCACAAAGGGCTGTCTCTTCAGTAAATTCACTCTCATTCTCTGCAGAGTATGGGAAAGCCTGTTTTAACTCACTCTAACCACTGGGGTTACCCCAGGTACAGTGATTTTGCCTTCAGCTCCCAAGGAAAAGCAAATACTGAGGAAGCTGGGCAGAAAGCGGTTTTAAAAATCAATCAATCACTTCAAATAACTTGAATTCAATTTTCCATCTTTGATTAATTCATTATACAGTGTGCCATCTAATAAAGCGTATTGGCTGCTTAATTGGGTATTTGAGTCCTGATGCAGTCTTATCTTGTTTATTTGAATGGAAATGGACAAAACATCAGGTCAGTAAATATTAAACTTCTACTATGTGCAGTATACTGCTAGGAACACCAGGAGAGAAAGAAATGAGTAAAGTAAGAAAAGCGGGAGAGAAGTAGCGAAATCACGTCAGTGTGAGTGCTATGAACCAGTGCGACCAAAGGGAGGGATTCTGAGTGGGGGTGGGGACGAGAGTGTTGACAAGCTGGCACGTGAGCTAGCTTGGGAGAGATAGGGAACTCGGTTTGAAACATTTTAGGCAGAAGCACAGAGGCATAAAAACTGGATGTCAGCCGGGCGTGGTGGCGCACGCCTTTAATCCCAGCACTCAGGAGGCTGAGGTAGGAGGAGAGTTGTGAGTTCGAGGCCGGCTTGGGCTACAACGCGAGCACAAGGCCGGCCTGAGCTACATAGTGTGACCCTGCCTTAAAAAAAACCAGGGCTGGGAGTTTGGCTCAGTGCCTTAAGCGCCTGCCCTGGCAGGCGCGAGCTTGTGAGTTCAATCCCTGGTGCCACAAAAAAAAAAAAAAAAAGCTGGACGTCATGGGGCAGTCATTTAGTTTGTCACGTTTTCCAGGGCATGAAGGGGACTGGGAGGTTGGGCTAATACACAGGAGGCCTTGAGTACAGGTTGACATATCACTTTGATGGTTCAGGACCTGGGTGGAACACTATTCTGGAAGTGATTCCTGGGTAGCTTAGAACTGGAAGAGTAAAATTTGAGAAGCCACTTTGGAAGCCCTTGGAAGAATCTCTGACTTACACTCTCTTGTCAAAGAAACAATGGCAAGCTGTCAAGAGAAACTTCAGGGGGCTGACTGTGTAGGAACACTGTAAGCATGTTCAAGAGACTTGCAAATCAAGGGTTCTGAATCAGGCTTGGGAGCAGAGTGTCTTCAACAAAAATGGGAATAAGAGAGAAATGACGACTTATACCATGGAGAGAGGGCACAGGGATAGAACGGTTTGGAACATGCTCTGTCTTAAAGCACAAGGCAACACATTGTATACGGGCTTAGAACTTAGTAAACATGGAGGAAAAGCATGGCTAGCAAAAAATTTAGTTGTTCCAGGTAAGAAAAAGCAACACCACAGAAAATCAGAAAGAGATATTTCAAGGCCTTGTAGGAATATGGTCAGCATGTGATCCGATTAGCAGATTCTCCCAGAGCCTGCCTGGCCCTGTCCCCACTATCGCTTCACTGGCTATCCCATCCACACTTTCTCTGTGTCCAGCTGCGGGTATGCTTCAGCTGGCCGCTGAGGTTCACTTTGTCACCTGTGCTTCTGTCCAGAAGTCGCCCATTAACTCTCCCTTGGAACCACCCTGCCACCAGTGACTGAGGGAAACTTGTGCAGTGGTGATTTAGAGGTGGGCGTGCTGCTTTGCAAGACCTACTTGTTAAAGTTGTGGGTCAGTTGTTAAACACAGCCATTATTAAAAATTAATTACACTCATAATTAAATTAATGTATTAAAAGCAAAGGTAATCCAGCATCATTTCCTAATTATTTTACTTCATCTTACTGTTCTCCATGCTCTTGTCTTGGGGCTAAATGTTTTTATCTCTAATTTGGTTATACTGTTCAGTGGTGGCTTCTCCTTTGGACTCCACATCCAATGATGTTATTCTGGTTAGCTTTATGGAGTATTTACACCAGGGACATTGGCAAATGCTACAGGTCAAGACTCCCTCAACCTCACTCCCGGCCTTACACTGAAGAACACTGGTAAAGATGCATCAACACAGTCCTGAACTGGTGAACAAAGATTGGAGCACCTCCAGTTTGTCTGGGCGAGCAGCTCTGAGGGCCAATTCTACCATGGCTGTCAGAGTTCTCCAGGGATGGGAAAGGATACATTTCTAACAGGAGCAATGATTGCCAATCTCTCCCCTCTTGGTCTTATTGTCCTACTCTCTTAACAGTAATTCTTTGCTCATTCTAAAGTTAACTACTATAATTAAATTCTTGTTACCAGGTCTGCTTCCAGGACACCAAAAACTAAGACACATAACAAGAATGATTCCTTTCTGGTGAGGGCAAATGACGAGATAAGGAGCACAGATCTGCATGACCCAAATCTTGACAGGTTATATGGGTGACGTGCTGGAATGAGCCTGCAGGTGCTTCCCCTCCAATGTAATGTAGTCATAAAAGCACTGAAGCAATGAGCATCCAACCTCACATTATTTTTCATCTTATATTTTCTCTCTCCTATGTTGGAGAGGACTCTGTGAATACAATTTTTTGTTTATTCCTTGAAGAATAGTAGTGTGGTTAGCAAATGATGCTTTGTGCTTCAGGAACAGAGTTCAGATTCCCCCGACATTTACAGCTGGAGGGAAGACAGTCACTTAATAACTGCTTATTTATTTATTATTTTGCTTTTGCAATATTGAAATTCATGTGGTAGAAGTGACCAAAGATACTTATATTTTCAGTCTGAAGTTGTATAATCTGAAACTGTAGAATCTGATTACTTTGTGACTGCTGCCACGGTAGGAGACAAATTTGTGCTCAGTTCACTTCCGCAGATAGTTTCTAATTCATAGCATGATCTTAATTCCACAGAGCAATTTTATTTTTAGATGGATGTGATAACAGTTAGCCATGTACAAAGAATTGGCTTGGTTGATGTGGCCACCTAAAGTTCTCTTCCACTTGGCTTTTTTATTTTCGTACCCTTCACTCACTCACCTGCCTTGCCACAACTGGGATCCTTTGAAAACATGCCACTGTAATGCAGAAAATTTTTAGTGTATCTTAAACCTGCAGATTGCCTCTCCGTGCTTTCTATCTACCTGTGTGTCTCCCTTACTTGCTTGTTTTTTAGTTATTGGAAAGTCCAGTACAGTGTCTGCCCTGAATCTCCTGAGACTCTTAAATCTTTCTTACTCATGAAATGATTCAGGTAGGCACACTCTAGCAATCTCGGCATACTTCTTTATTACTAGTTCGTTATAGATACCATTTCATGGCTCTCTCTGCTAGTGCTACAGGAAATTATAGACCTTCTTCCTATAAACCTGCCCTTTCCTTTCCCCACATCAATTTTTCTGCTTTCTCTTGCATTCTGGATTTCAGTTCCAATTTGAACCTAGCAAACCTGCTTTTAATACTATTGGCTAATTAATATATATCTTTGAAAAGAATGACTCTTTTTTTTCCTTAGGTGGATTGTTATTTTTAATGATTGCTTTAATGGTAGTCTGGGATGTCCCTGCCTAGGGAGGTCCTGTCTTTCTGTCCGTAATGAGACATACTTCATTTGCACTGTCCTGAGATTTATGGAGGAACGGGGGGCCAGGAGGGGGAAGCACCCTTCCAATTTATTACATCTTAAATGAACTGCTCCCAAAGCAAAAACAACCCAAACAAAAGAGGCTATAGCGCAGTGTCTGCGTACCATTGAGTTTGATGTTTATTGAGCTGTATGAGGGTTTGCTGACTAGTCTAAGATTGGGAGGCAGGAGTTATAATTTCATTTGAATGGTTCTTTTGTATTTTCCTTATCTTTATCTCTTTTTCCTTTTCCACCTGCACCAACATCTGTGCCATTACCACCTCTGCTGAACAATCTGAATGTTATTTCACCTAATTATACCTATGCCATTAGTTATGATGGTTCGTTTCACTGTAACTTAAATTTTAGGGTGGAAACAAAGTGAAAGAAGACTCTCTTTATTTCATACAATTTGGCACAGCAGAATTAGCTTTTAGTTATATGATCTAAATAACATTTGTAATTTCTGAGAAGCTCTCTTTCCTCCCTTTTGTGATAAGGTGGTTTCCAATGAAGCACTACTTCACCTCATCTCTAAGACCCAATCCCTGAATTCCACCCTATTCCCTCTTTGCAGACCAAGTAATAACAAAGACTCTCCCATGGAGGCAACTGAATTTTCGCCTGTGTCATCTCAGCTCATTGTAAGGGACCAATATCTGCACAGGTGTGACAAGTGCGATCCAGAGTCAGCACCCTCATATGATTTATATTCCTGCTCACTGGACTTAAGGAGCAGGTTAGTTTTGAGGAATTTTCCACAGACCTATAGGTCCCTTGTTCTTTGCTATCTGTGGGTATGTTTATAAATCCTGGAAAGAAAGAGAAAATCCCACCATTCACCCCAGTTTTGACAACTTGCTGGGAAACGAAGAATGTCTGGTCCATGACTCATCCAGGTTATATCAGTGTTGCCCTTAAAATGTCCTCACATGCCAGGAAACCCTTTGTTTCTGCTGTGTTCTTCCAGTTCAGCCCGGTCACTTTAGTTCATTTTCCTTTGCTTTTTGCAGCCTTTTGCCACTCAGATCCTCCCTTCACCCACATGAACAGGGGTGCAGTTTTTATTGCCCCAGTGCTCCAGTAGACTCAGAACTTAAAGAAATCACTGCTTATGGCAATACTGCTCTCCCTGCTTCCTTGATTTTGGAAATGAGGCATTTCATTTCTAACCATGGTTTGAAGATTATATAAATGCATTTCACACAATACAAAACACCAGCTCTCTGTATATAGATTCTAATATTTTTTCATTAAAAACCCTTTTGCTTCTCCATCTTGCGTCTCTTGATAGGTGTAGTGATAGAAAGCTCCCACATACCTAAGATTTCTTCTTCTTCTTCTTTTTTTTCAGACTCAAACTTTAGAATATTTTCAATATCTGCAACATTATCTTTTGAATAATAATTACCTCTTATATTAAATTATAAGACAGCAGGATTCAGGATTAGATCTCTCCATATTATTCTAGTGAAGGAAATTATGACAGGGGTCATTTTTTAGAATTATGTAGCAGGGTAAAAGGTCCCAAGCAGCATTAGAAGGCAAAGGCGTTTATAATTAAATTGTAATTTAGGCCAGTGATTTATCGTTTTCTCAATGAAAAATTTGGTGCTGCCGAGAGATCCTAAGAGGAACTTTAGTGAGATACAACTTAATGAAATAATAAAAAGAAAAATTATTCTGGAATAGATTGTATTACTGTGGCAGAACAATTGCAGTCTGCCTTCTGCGGGCATTTCCATTATCAGTCCAATGTTTCAGGGGTTTCTAATTTAACTATAATTTTCTTTTGAGGATAAGAAATAGCACAGGAGTTTTGAGTTTGATATCAAAAACATTCTTGAGGACTTTAAGAATATAACTTCAATCTTTGGTTTATGTTTTTAATGTTCACAAATAGATTTGGAAACATGTGCCAATTTTCTTAAATGCTACTCAAATTGAAGAAATGCCACCAGGTCACAGTAACAACAATAAGATCAATGACTAATTTATTTCAAAATAATAGGCATTCCTTTTTGAGACCAATGTCCACAAAGGTGGCCCTGTAGTATTTATTTTCCCTTCTATCTAAACTTGTGTATTTCACTGGGTTAAATATAGGGTCTGATCTATGTAAATACCAAATGTGGATATGCGAATACACAAACTATAAAGGAGACTTCAGGATATGAACTGCTCATCTCTCACAAAACACATAATGCAGGGTAAAATTAAAAGTAAAAACATTAAGACTTACTTTAAAAAAAAAGCTTTTCACAAGCTTTCAGTATGAAATCAGCAATTTTACAAGACTAATTTTGACCAAAGATTTGTTTCCTGATAAGGCCAATTCAGTTTTGTTTTGAGCAGCAAGATTAAACAATTGACGTATTAAAAAAAGAGAGTACTTCTTGCACTTGCAGTGTGATTCTTGTGTTTATTGTAATTCAAATTGTTCACTTATTGTTATATTTTAATTGAATCCCTAAAACCTTGATTGCTTTAATGATCTTGATGATGGTTCTTTAAAAATAATCAAGCTAATAAACTTTTAATGGCATGTGTTTTAAATAATTGATTGAAAATGGTGTAAATATCTGTTTATCCAATAGTCTGTAATAACCTCTTTACGAAACACCTCATCTGTGGGGTAAATAATGGGCATTTTAAAAAACTGCATTGTGTATTTACATAATAGACTTAGGTGCATTAAGAAAACAACATATATTTTCCTCTTTTTTAAAAAGAGTATTTTCTTAATAGTAGAAATGGGCACCATTTATTAACACATATGTGAGAAATTATCTAAATAAATGGTCGTATAAAACATCATGTCTTGTAAGGACCTAATAAGGTTTATAATCTCTGATCATTAGACAGTTTTATCTCTTTTCCTTCTTAGAACATATCTTGCAAGCTTCAGGATAAAACTTTAGGGGCAAACAACACCCTCAGTGACATCCACTTTTCAGAAGACAAGAGTGCTCTTTAATGTTTAATACATGCTATTTAACAATGTTCTGAATAGCGTTTCAGTATTAACCCGATGTCTCTTACCCTCTGTTCTTTCTGTCTTTCAAACTTGAGGCAGGATGGTTCTGTCATGGTGGCCCTGACTGTGTTCTGCAGGCCAGGTCAGTGGTGGTTAAAAGCATTAGCTAGCAGCATGACCTTGGCAAGTGGTTTAACTCTTTCTCAGATGTGAAAATTGGAATAATAACAATATCTGCCTCCCAGCACTGCTGAGTGCTAGCAGCAAGTTAAAGCATGTAAGGTACCTATAGCCACATTTGGGATACACTTAGGTACTGAGTAAATGCTGGGTCTTACTCCTACGCCTGTTTACTTGTAATTATAGCACTTGAAAGTCTTCACTGGACAGATATTGACAGACATTTTTTATGGAGGCCTTTACTAAAAAACTTGGCAATCTCAACTTTGCATCGAATAAGTTTTTTGAAAATGAAACCAGTAAAAACACAAAAACCACTAGGGGACGTGACTAGCGAGGAAAATAACCCATAAAATGTGAGACCCTTTCATGCATGTGAAACATGTTAATCTGTCATTTTATATTCAATTCTCATTATTTTATTTTACTTTAAAAAAGAATTTCAGACTTAGAAATTACAGCATAGTAGAGAAATTTCCCATAGATTCCTTCCTAGGTGCCCCTAGTATTGACATCTTGCTTGATCTACATCACAGACACCAAAACTTAGAAACCAACATAGATGTGATACAATTCAGTAAATTTTACTGGTTTTTCCACTGACATCCCTTTTCTACTCTAGGATCTCTCCTGCGTCACACATTGCATTTAGTTGTTGTGAATCTTTAGTCTCCCCCAGTGAGAATTCCTCCGTTTCTTTGGTTTCTATGACCTTTACAGTTTTGATGAATACAGGTCAGTTAATTTATAGAATGTCCCTCAATTTTCTTTCCTGATTTTTTCATAAGCAGATTGAGGCCATGCGATTTTGGCAAGAATGGACTTTGTCATATCATAGTGCATGAGACATCTATGGTATGTCTTATTACTGGTGATATTAACCTTGGTCACTTGGCGAAGCTGGCAACTGCAAGGTTTCCTCCCAGAGTAGTCACTGTTTTTCCTTTGGTGATATCAAGATAAATATGTTGAGGGAGTTTCTTTGAGTGTATGCAAATCTCCTATTTCTCCTTAAATTTCTGCCCATCAATTTCAGCACCCATCAGTAGATCTTATCTACAACAGTTCTTACAATGGTGACCTCATGATAATTTTCTGTTTCCTCAATTTTTATCACAGTAAATCATTGTAAGTCCTTTCTCTTCCAAAACTGGCTTAGTGTTTTTTTTTCCCAGTATCACTTTCCAAATTAAAAAAAAAAATTAATTAAGCCACCTTTCTTGTTCCTCTCACTCTCCTTTGTTGTCTTTCTTTCTTCCTTCTAGATGAACTTATAGTCTCATTTTTTTCCTGTACATTAACTATTGTGTCTTTTTTTGATGATCCGTAAGCAAATTAGAATTAATTGCTAGATGCCAGATACAATAGTCACTATTGATCATTGAATAATTTAAGTTGGAGTTTACCAATAATTTTTTATTACCTTAAAGCCTATGTTCGAAGTTTTCTCACTTTCCAAAAGTCTCTTAAGAGCCTGAAGATAGGAAAGTTTCAGTGAAATGAATAAACGGGTACTGAGGAAAGCCTTTTGTGTAGGCTTGCGGTGGAAATAGCAAAGTGACTAGAGAATAAATCAGACTGCCGCTTAACATGCTCACAAATCTCGTGATTCTGACTGACTGGACATCAAACACAGCGCACACAGAAGAAGGCGATGAATCCAGAGCAGAGCAATGTGCCACTTTCAGGTTCTGTTTTACCAAACTGTGGGAGGAGCCTACCAGCCTGCATGGATGATGGGCGTTCCAAGTGGCCTATCACATCTTTTATTGGTGGCCCTGTGGCTCAGAATTTTTGATCCAACAGAATGTTTCCTCAGCTGAAGATAATTCCAGTCACCTTCATCACAGTGGCCAGTGTTGCAGGGTGAGTTTCAGGAACAATTTCAAGGTGCTGCTCCTTATAGCAGCCTCTTTGTAAGTGACCAGCCCTGTTTGCCACTGTGGCAGACCCCATGGGAATGGTGGCAAATCTATGGCATGTGTACTGCAGCTGGTTGTTTGTATCGTTGAAAACTCTAAAAGGTTCGCCATCACTGCCCTATGATGTCCAAGGCATGTGCAATGGGGGCTCTCTTCTCCACATCAAGGGTTGATTATTACAAACAACTGCTACTCTTGGGTATTCCTTTTCTGGTGGCATGTTCAACTTGGCCAGCATGTGGGGCACACCAAAATTGCTAAAGGGTTGATGCCATCAGGAGCAGTCCTCAGCCAGTGACGAAAGCAGGTTTAGCGGACATGCCGTGCTTTTCCCCTTACCTAGAGTGACTCTCGGGCCTGTAATATTGCATCATAGGTTCGAGCTCCTTACTCGGTTGATTGGTCTCTTTCCTTTCTATGCCTAATCCCTAACAGCCTCTTGGTTTTTTTCCCCCCAAGATCAGCTCTTAAATAAATCACTTATATTCTAATCTTTGTCCTAAGCTCTGCTTTTGGTGGAACTCTAACCACAGCCAGGCCAAGATTAAGCTGACTCTTGGTTTCAGATCGTTTCCCAACCCCCTACCTCCTCTCCTTTGTGACTCCTGTGTATTTGTCTACATTGTTCTTCTGGCATTTTGCCAGGCTGATTCCTTTCTGGAAAGCTTGAGTATGAGCAGGTGAGCAGTGAAGATTCTCAGACAAACAGGTATTGTAGCATTAGGACAGGAGGAAGAATCATGCATTTATGGAGCACCTGCTGTGAATCAGGAACTGGGCTGTATTTTGTGCTTTGCAAAGGTTATCTTATCTCACTTTCTTGACAGCCAGGAGAGTAGAGAGTGTTGCTGGTATTATCTCTGTTTTGAGGATGAGAGGAGTTGATATGCAAAGGGCTTGAGAGATGTGCATAAGGTTGTAAAATTGCAAATAAATGAAACTATGTTTGACCAAGCTTATGCCCTTTCTTTCCTGCCCTGTTGTCCTTCAAAAAAAAAAAAAAAAACCTTAGACCAAAATCCACAAAACCTAGTTTTCTATTTACTGGTTCTGTGGTCTTGGGCAAGTAATTTGATTTTTTTTTTGTTTTTGAGCTTGTTTTCTCATCACTGAAGTGGGAAATAACAAGTAAAAGGCAATTATTTAATCTTAGCCAGTTGGCATGTGATATTATCATTTTTAAGCTAAAAAAAATGTAGTATAAATATACTTGGCTAAAAAGTGTTTCTGAATGTCATTTAGTGATGATCCAGCCCATCATGATAGGGGGAGCAGTTTTGCCTTGCTTTGCATGCCCCAGAGAAGCAGGCTCCGCAGGAACAAGGCAGAGCTGTGCGTGTGAATCAGTCGCCCTTGCCTATACTAGTAGCCACACCATGGCTCTGAACTGCCTCAGTTTAATAGAGTACTTGGCTTTGTGAATTCTTGGGTCAATCATGGCTACTTTTTTCATTGGTCAATGAACGGCTTAATCATCCTGTGGCCTTTTGCTTCCTATTTGTCACCGTCATGTTGCTTTGTATTTTGGAACGCTTCCAGCGCTCATTACCATAATGAAGAATGATGTAGTAGGAGTGGCTCAGTTTCCGATGCCTGAAGTTCATGTGCTCAGTACAAAGACTGGGGAAACCATCCCTATTCTCTACTCTTAACCACTCACCGAAAAGAACCTATAAGCATACATATTTAAAATAATTTTTAAAGAGCACACTAAGGAAACTTCAAGATTATTGGATGCTGCAGAATTGAAGACAATCTTGTCCCGAACTGGGCTGTAAAATTCACAGGCTTAATTACAAATCTTATTTTGGTAGTAATTTGTTTATAATGTTGCTTTGTTTTTTCTTATCTCGGGAGCCATTGGTGGGTGTTCTAAAATCCATCAGGAGATACGCAAACTCATAGGTTGCTTGCTTTCTGTAGTAGGCGCAAGACAAATGATTTCTAAGAAAATCATCTTTTAAATGGAAGATGAATGTTTTATTTTGTGTATTGTAATTTGGAAACTAACTGAAGGGAGGGACCTTTACACCAACTTGCAAAGACTTTTTTTATAGGACCCTAAGAACGCAAGTCTGTTCTTATTAGAGAACAGTGAGAAGCCTTTCTTCTCTCCCTTTCCTGTTGCCTTTATGTGAAAGGAAGAACTTGACTTTCGTCTTCACTTCTATAGTGTGAGATACAAGTTGTTCTGTATCTTCACTTGTCATTTTTGTGGCTATTATGGTGCTGGGTGCTATCTAACAACATTTCTCTGTGCAACTCAAACACAAATGTCTTGAGACACCTTCATCCAAAGTGAATCTTCTATAAATAATAAACAGCAAATAGGCTCCATTTAGTTATATTAATCCCCAAATAGGTCATGCACATTGTTTAAAAATGCAAACATCACAATAAAACAGATTCCCTAGATGCAGAGTTTGATGTGTATGTGCAGATTTTCTGGACATGGTACAGGAGAAAATAGCCCACACCTATACTTTGCTACTTAAAATATTTATATATTATCTCTGAAAAGTGCTACTTTTGAAAGCTATTTATTATAAGCTGATAGAGCTCAAGGGCTCTCTGTCCTTCTGGAAGCCCTTCTTATTTTTCCTGATTGCTGCGTAGTTCCTGCTAACTTTACTTTCTGAAACCTGTGGAGTCCTCAAGAGGGTGGTAACTGCTGCCAAATTTTTGTGATTTCTTGCTGAACAACTTGGCACTCATCCGCAATCCTCTTTAGTTTCTTCAATGGGTCTAATTTCACACGTTAAGAATCTTATTGTTTGTCAGCCAAAATAAAGCGGCGTAGTTCAAAACTATTTATACAATTCAAAACATGTTTTTTCTCCATTTGGCGCTTAGTCAGCTTGCCTTTCTGCTTCCATCATATGTTAGCTTTGTTTCTTTCATGTCAGGAATAATTAGACAATTAAGTGCCAATACTTTAGAAATAAAGTGGCATATTTTCCCTGAAGTTCTTACTATAAGAAAACCTACTCGAATTCACAAACCCCCTCCAAAATCAGATGGATGAAGTGTTCCATTGTGAACGCGAATGTATAGATCACAGAATATATGTACTTGGGTAAAGATGCAAACTGTAATTCCCTTGAGAAATGGCAGTAATTACTTTTTCCTAGTAATTACTTGTAATTAAAAATATACAGAGGCGACCTTCATTACTGTGTTGAAATCTCCTGACCCTTCAAAACGAGTTATTTCCTTTAACTCTTGATTGAACCCCCTCCCTTCTCTCCCCCTCCTCCCTAGAAAAGCTAAAATTAAGATATGAAATAGAAGTTCAGTGTAGTTGGGACCAGGCTACACATCTGCCTGGATTCATTCATATAAAAAGGATATAAGACAATTCCAAGCCTGATCTATGGGGTTCTCTCTGTAGCTTCCCATTTGACGATTGGACTGATCTCTAATGAAAAAAAAAAAAAAAGGAAACTTTTTAAGTTTCAAGAAATCATCTTATCTCCCACCCCCATCTTTTCCTTCCCTACACACTGTTTCTTCTATCACAGTTTGTTCATTAAAAGTGAGTCTTTGAATCCAGGCCACAATAAGGCAGAAGAGAATGAAGTTCACTTTGCAGAGGGACAGCATCAAATAATTTGTGGGCACATTTTAAAGCTACCAAAAATCTGTAGAAGGATTTCAGGCAAAGGGGTGACTCAGATCTTCAATGGGGAAAGGTTGATCTGAACACAGAGGGCAGAGCAGGCGGACCCAGGGAGAGGCGAAGCTATTTGATTATAATCTTCTTCAACCCCTACAACTGAAAGATTTTTAAGGCAGGGACCACATCACCATTCTTCCCCAGCTTTTCAAATTTTTTGTATATAAGATGTGCTTTTAAAATATTCTGGGAATAACTCAGTGATTCATTAGCTCAATAAATGAAAAGTTAATGAAGGAAAGTGACTATATTACAAAATAGTAAAGAACATGATTTCTGGAATCATACTGCCTGGACTTCACTATCTACTAAGTAAACTTTCTTGGGAAGTTGCTTCATTTCCCTAAGCTTCATGTAAAATGTAAAGGTTAACAGAACGCACCCCATAGTTACAGTAAAGATTCCACGATAATATTGAATGCAAAATAAACACATCACAAATATTAGCCATTATTATTGCCATTTTCAGTATGCTAGTTCTTCAATGATTCAATGTTAAAGCTGGATTTGAATTCATGCTTCTCTTATTCTAAACCCCATGACCCTAAATATTGAACCTTCAAAATCAGAGGTGATAGTACACTTCCATGGAGAGTAGTAGTTAAGCTCTTTGAGTTCTTTCACTCAATATTTTGATATAGGTACTATGATACTTGGTTTTTATCAAGTCTTGAGCTTTTTTATTCAGTTGTGGAGAGAGGTCACAGAGCTTCTTGAAGTTTAGCAGACGTTTTAAGGCTCACGCCTAGACAATAGCAGGTCATCATGCTACTGGGACTGCTTTTTAGGACACACTTGTTTCGACTGACTTACCTAGCAGGAACAGTAGAAGCAGCAGAGAACTCACTGTAAGTAGGTTTTGATAATGGAGAGATCCCGTGCATCCTATGCTGCTGAGCAAGGGAGAGCAGCCTATCAAGGAAAAGCTCCAGGGTCCAAGTGCTTTTCAAGCCTCAGCTTGCATCATGTTTGCGAATTCCCATTGGCCAAAGAAAGTCACAAGGTTATGGCCAGATGCAAGGGGTAGAGAAATAAACATTACTTCCTGATTGGCAACCCTACGGGGTCACATTGCAAAAGGGTATGTATGAAGGCATGTGTGAGAAATCATTATGGCCATGTTTGTACACAACTGCCAAGTTTTACATTCATTTTGCTAGGTGCAAATCAAATCCTTAAACAGCTTTTGAGGGGTTTGCAGCTTAGAATGACATTGTCCCTAAATTAATTCAAAATGTGCTTTCTATGCTTCGAGCAGGTTAGTAGGGGACCATACAGTTTTAGCTGGGGATCACAAAATCCCTAATGCACATTCCCTGCACACAGATGCTAAGATATGACCAGATTTCAAAGTGCACAAACCAAGGTTGGCCTGTTGGGGTGGATACAAAACCTTGTTTATGCTTCTTAAATGCTGCATGTCTCCAGAGCTGGGCACGCTTTGCTAATGAAACCTGAGAGTCATGTTTTCCATGGTTTCTTACAAAAATTAAAAACCCCAGGAAACTCTTCAGAAATTTTATTTATTCCATCTGACTTATAACACAGAACTCCTTATTTGGCCTTCTCAGGGAGCTGCGTGCTGGGTCTGGCCCATCCCCTTCTGAGTCCTCCCCGCTTAACTCTTCATCTACATCGCGGTTTTTGCTGCCCAGCAGGTGGGGGAGGGGCTTCATTCCCAGCAGAGCCAAGGAAGCCAGGAGCCTGCCCTGGTCATCCACTTGTTGGATTGGAAAATGTGCCTGTTGTGTGCCCCCTGTCACCTCCAGAGGCAGCTCTGACAGGCTGCAAAATCAGTGACCCTAGAAAGTCACCCTGTGGGCCTGTGGCTACTTCTCTGGAATGTCTTGAATCGATTTAGAAATTTTGTGACTTTCTAAAATCCTGCTGTTCCCATGGCATCATGTGAAATCATAGCAGTTTTAGGGGTAATGGCATAGAGTCACAGGGGTTTCCTTTTAACAGATCTTATTTCTGTATTTCAAATGAAATGAAACAGCATCTCTTAAATTTGCACTTCTAACTTTAGATTAGTGAGTCTTAGAGCAATCAGCACCAATCTTTTAACAAGTATTTCTTGGATTGTTTTAAATGAACTGGTTTATACTAGACTAAGTAAACTTTGGTCATTTTCTTTGTCCATTCAGCCTTCTAAAACAAAATATCTTAGGCTGAGTAACTTATAAATGACACAAATGTATTTATTCCAGTTCTAGAAGCTGTGAAGTCCCAGAACCCAGCACCACAAGATTTAGTGTGTGATGAGGGCCTGAGCTGTCCACAGCTGGGACCTTCTGTGTTCTCTCTGGGTTGAAGGAGCCCCACAGATCTCTGGGGCCTCTTCTAGGGTGTTAATCTCATTCATGTGCTCTCCACTCTTGTGATCTAATCATTTGCAAGTTACCACCTTTTAAAATGATCACACTGGTCATTAAGTTTCAATGGATGAATTTTGGAGAGACACAGACATTTAGACCATAGCAGTCATACTGTCCCTTGTTTATGGAAATGTACATATTCCCTTGTGATTTTTGGATTTTAGCTGGGGGAAGATCATTGTCTTAAAGATGAAACAGCAAATGTGGAAACTTGAGCAGGGGGCAGGGGATGTTGCCAAATCTTAAGAGGATGTTGAAGATGCTATTTCTGGTGCAAACTAACAAAACTATGCCATGGAGCCTCTGTTTTTCCTACTCATTTGCAAACACAATTCTGTTTGCTCCTGGCATGTAATAACATCTCACATTTTGGAGAATGTTGAGGTATTAGTCTGTTTTATCCTCACATTAACCCAGATACTTGGAAAACAAAATATCCAGATCTCATAGTATTAGCTCCTTGTGGTAGAGCAGGTGCTGTTCTGTCATTCGCTATTGTGTCATCAGCCTATTAAAGGGTTGTTTTAGGAAAGTGGTACAATGGTCTCACCACTGCAGTCACTGTCAATGTTGAATTGGGTGTGTAACTTACGTTATCATATAATAGGCCAAATATAAAGATGCACAAATAAATTTCTACTCTATATTAGGGACTCATGTCCTATGGGTACTGTAGCAGATTATTAGAAACTTGATGTCTTAACACATCTGACATTTATCGTCTTACAGATCTGGAGGTCAGAAGTCTCAGCTGAGTCATACTGGGATAAAATCAGGGGGCTGACAGGGTTGAAATCTTTTCTGGTGACTGTAAAGGAGAATTCATTTTCATGCCCTTTCCACCTTCTTGTGGCCATTGGCATTCCTTGGCTTCTGGCCCCCTTCATCTTCAAAGTCAGCAATAGCTGGTCCAGTGTGTGTCACAATTCCAACATGGGTTCTTCTTCTTCTGCCTCCTTTTCTATAGTAAAAAGAAAATCATTGTGATTACAAGGGATCACTCAGATAATGTGAGATAATCTTATTTCAAAGTCACTTGATGATCAGTTTGAATCTCTCTTTTCATGTGATGTAAGATTCTGAGAAATGGAATTTTGTCATTTTTGGAAAGCTAGCATTCTGTCTATCACAATCTAGAATGCAAATTGCTCCCTTGGCTTTGACTTACAGAATGCTCAGACCCATTTTGTATCTCTATCATTCTTCTTTTTGTTCCTATATTCTAATCCTTCCTAAAATTCATATCATGTCAAGAATTCATGTATATATAAACCCTACCAGAATCTGATATAAATGATCACTATTACTAACAATTCTCTATAACAGGAGTCAGCAAACCATAGTGCAAGAACTAAATCTGGCTCTTCTCTAGTTTTTGTAAATAAAGTTTTATTGGAAACTTTAGGCACTGCTTTCTGGCTATGAAAGCAGAGTTGTAGTTGTGGCACAGAGTTTATGACTCACAAAGAATAAATATATTTGCCATTGTCACTTTCTGTAGACACTTTGAAACTGAATGGTGTGTTGCCCTCTTTTGCCACAATGAGTAGATGTCAGTAACCTTGAGACATGTTGCATAGTTAGTTTTTTGTCACTTTTAGATTTTGGTTTTGGCAAAGGACCATAAAGTTACCTAAATTTGGAACCATGTAGACCTAGTAAAAGTCACTTAAGAAAATAAAATTACATGTTTGTTTTATCAGAACAGATTGCATACACACGTTTACTAACAGTTATCCAGTGGTATAATTTCGTTTACCAGTAGTTACTAGCCTGGCCTCCTTTATATGCTGCTCCCCTCTTCCCACCCCTGCTCAGTCTCTAGAAGTCTGAGGAGAAGTGAGTGGGTTTTGTGCTGAACTTTCATGAGTCTAATGGTATCATACACTCACCCATAATTACTATCGCTGATGGTTTCAAAATAGAGCAATGATATTTTTTAACACATCATTTGTTTACTAGACAAAAATATAATGAAAGATACCTGTGAGAGTAAATGCGGTGGAAATCTCTGGTGTACAGTGTCTCTAACAAGAATACAATTATTTACCTTTCTTTTAAAATCAGTATGTAAAAGATGGATTGTGGATTCTAAAAATGATGACCATTCCAAGGATAGTGGATTTGAATTTGCTTCTAAAGGGTTACTGAATTTTATAAAATTCCTCTTCAGGGGTTCTTGGTGTTTTAGGGATAAAAATTCTTTTCCCCCCCAGTACTGTTTTTTTCTTTGTTTGTTTGCTAGCTTCGTTGGTTGGTTGGTTGGTTTTCTAGACATGGTCTTGCTAAGTCGCTAGATTGTCCAGGCTGGGCTTGAACCTGTAATCCTTTGTTTTCAGCCTACCAGTGTGCTGAGATTACAAGATTTTGCCACCACACCCAGGTAATTTTGAGCACAGTTGCTACATAGAGGGTAACATTGAATACTAAGTCCTCCAATCCCTATCTTAGGGAATGTACATTTAATGATACTAATGAGGCTGAACTAGTAATGAGGTCTTTTTGACTTTACTGTGATTTAGGAAAATTAACCTGGAGCAGCCCAGTGGGCTCTAGATTCTGAATCAAATTTCATTCTCTACCTCCTTCTCTCTCTTTTTAGTTTTGGTCAGTTGCATCCTATTTAATCTTAATTTCCACATATTTCCCATAAGTATAATGTTAATTAAACAATTATTTGAAGTCAGATTTTACTTGTATGACTTATTTTTTCGTGCTTCATTAATTTGGCGAGACATTTCTACCTTGACTTTGGACAAAGTTTCTTAAACCTGGCTTGCAGAATGACAATTGGGTCATTAACTGTTTATCATTCCTTTAAAACAACAGTTGCCTTCTGTTAAGATACTTTTTTCATGCTTCTTTAATTTGCATGCCTGTTATAGTTCAGGAATAATAATAGTAAGATACTTATAGAATCATGTTCTTCCATCTTTGGTCATTTCAACCTTCCTTTCTGTACTTACAAATAAATAATAGTTTATTCTCCCATCCCACCCCCCTTCATATATATATCTGTTGAGGGATGATCTCAGTCTTACATTGTGTGGTATAATTCAGTTTTTCTAATCCATTTGTGTTTGTACTGCTCACACTAGATTTCTGGACTTTTAATTCCTTCACTGGTGCTTGCTCTGCATGCAGCATCTTTTACCCGTGTTCTGTATTCTCCTGCTTACTGGATGCTGGTGACAAATTATGGGTGATGAGGTTGCTGTGCAATATCTAAGGCACTTATTCTGGCACAAGTACTATGCATAAGTGTTAAGTATATTCAGAGTGTACACACGAGCCAGTGGTACACTTCAATCCACTTTGTTCACTGGAAGAATGTAGTTTAAGATTTGCCATTTTTTATTAAATTTTTGTGTTAGAATGAGATAAATTCTACAATATACTCCTGCCACTGAGTCTCATCCTTAACTTAGAACTTCTTTCTATTTTTGGAGAAGAAATGTCCTTCACTTTCTTTGCATTTTTCCCAGATGGAGATGGATGAGAAATCACAAATTCCTTTCGCTCTTTTCCTAAATAGTGTTTAATGATGAATTAAAATGTATCCATCATTAGTAATTTATTATTTAATGTGAAATGAATCTCTGTTACCATTTTCTGCCTCTTTCTTGGGAGGGGAGGGCACAGTCTTTCTCTGCAGTTGGAATCAGTGCTTTCATTCTGAGAAGTGGCAAAGGTTTCAATGTTCATTAAGCCATCATTTCTGTGGCTTTGGAGGCGTTTATCAACTTCTACTCCAGAAACGCCTCATTTTAACCAAGTATACCTATCACTGACCTCAATTTCCCATGATATTTTTATTGCTGTTTTCTAGATCTTTCCCTTAAACCAAACTCTTTTTTTTTTTTTCATATTTACAGGCTTCTGGATTTTTTGAACTCTTCTGAGACCAAAAGAAGAAGAAATCAAAGAAGAACTCTGACCTTGGTATGTAGACACATCCCAGGTGGGATGTCTTGGAAGTTATCCAGGGAATCTCCTTCAGAGGGCTTTGTTTTATTCCACATAGTTGAAGGTTGATTTCAGCAAGGAAGATGTTCACCTGTCTGATTTCTTAGACATAATGATTTAGAAGATGTGCGGCATAAAAATGAGCAATTTAAACGTTATGGTTTTACTTTCAAAATATCTATATATCTTTCTAATATTCTGGTATGAGTTTGACTTTGGTCATCGGGCTCTGATGTCTCTGCACAATTAGATGTTGTACTTACTGTTTAATATTTGGCCCTGAAAAATGAATCCAGTTGCTGAAGATGCTGTTGGTTTGTAGGGAGGCACAAGCATCAGTTCCAAAGGCAAGTGCTATCATTGTAAGATATGAGTTGCAATGATTTTAATGTTTGCTTATGACTGGTCTTGGTAAGCATCCTAGGGACGGCTCACAGTTACTTGCTGAGACTGAGTGTGATGCTGAATCTCCGTTGTCCTAGAAATGAGCGAAGCACAGTGACACAGAAATGTGTGGAATAGTGAATTAACATGTTTGCCTGTTGAAATTCAAATCTGAGCATATAATTAGACTTAAGGATATGGCAAATCTGATCACCAGAAAATTGTGGTGTAGTTTTTCTGTGTAAGGAAGGAGAGTTGGAGTGTTGGAGGAAGGACAAAGTTGGCATTTCCCATTCCTGAGCTTCTTGTCAAGGAAGAAAGCATTCACAAAATACTTCTGATCATGCGAGCATTTCATTGTCCAGAAAACATTTCTCACTGCCCTGAAATATACAAAGCAGAATTTTGTACTACCATAGAAACATATTTGTCTGTGTTCTGATTTGAAAATGGTGACACTGTTAAGAAGGAGTAGGGACTGGGATACGTGATGAACGCATTGGGCTTTCATTTCGAAGTGTCACATATCAAACGCCTTGGTAAAATATTTTAAAAATCAGAGCTGGTCCCCATTTTTAAAAAATAATCCTATCTGGAGAGATTGGCTCATGCCTGTGACCATTTCGTTTTCATTTATTTCAAGTAGTTTTTTAAAATTAAATTCACTTATGAGTACAACGCATCCTCGAACTATGGATTTTAAAGTCAATGTGCTTGACCCTGGATATTTTATTCGTATGTGTGGTCACCTAGTATTTTCATCCTGGTGAGCAGAGCGATATCTGCTTAAATGAAGTAGCAATGTTTGTGCATGCTAGAGTCCATAGATATTTGAATTTTCTAACTATGAGAACATTGGGTGTTTCTCTTTTTGTGTGCTAATGGTATGGACTGATTTTGCAAAATCACTGCAGTAAGCTGTAAATGATGTATGAAATGAAAAATTTCTGTCCACTGCACAGAGTGAATATATATAGTTCTACACAATCACTGGAGTACTGGGCTGTTTTAATATTTCCTTCAGACATATAGTAATCTTTTTGGTGAGTCATTTCCAGCTGCTTGCCATTGGCAGCTACCGCAGATCTCCTTTGTGTATGTTCTAAATGATTTTCAGTGCCGTGTTGTATACTTGTGAGTATTACATATTTAAATTAATGAGTACTGGAATCTTGAAGATGTGAACTTTAAGAAATATTTTAATGAAGACGATGTCAACATTTTGTCTTGAAAAATTTGGGAAATGCTGAAGAGTTCAAAATTCATGATCTGATTATGGAGAAATATCCATTGCTAACATGTAGTATCATCCATCCTTTAAAATATTTTCCTTGTCATTAGAGAGTATTCTTCTAGACAATGTATCCTATTGACTTGTTTGTAAATTTTTATTCTTAATTGCCAATAACTTTCAATCTCTGGATATTGTTCAACTACACAAGTACAGCACAGAAGCTTTACTTGTTTCTGTTATGAAACAGTGGATATTTAACTTTTTCTAGTTCTGGTAACAGAAGTGATTTTTTTATATCAATACTGTATTGTTTATGTGATTTTAATAGTTTTGGTGTATAGATGGCTATCCCAAACTTCCTCTGCTCTCTTTTGAACTTTATTATTATATTTTTTTTCCATGTTGGATTTAGACAATGACTGCATCATATTTTTAAATCACTGGAGTAGGATTGGTGTCTCTGTGATATTGATTAATTTCATAAGAGACCAGAGGGTGTTTTTCAACTTATTGGTAGATTTTCCAATATGGATTCATCCTAGCATGACTCTCGAAGTCATGAGAATACTTTATTTAGGGTTTCTGCATATAAGAGTTATATTTGTATAATTGTGTTTCCGTACCATTTTTGTTAATTTTGGGAACCAGTGTAATTATAGTCTCATGTTCTTAATTAACAAGATTCATTCATCTTCTGTAGACTCTGGAGCAGTTAAAATAGCACGGTGCAATCCTTTTTTTTTTTAAAAGATATGATAGTGCCTGCTTTGGGCTCATTTGGGGGGAAAGTTGTTTGAAGCATCTAGTTTTCTTTCAAGATTATTGACCTGTTCAATATTTTTTTATCTCATATTGAAGCAATTTCAGTAATTTATATTTCCCTATTGAAATGAAATATCAACTTAGAGAGGTTAAACTTTTTAAGATAAGTCCATGCAAAATATTGTTATGACTAACAAAAATAAATCTGTAAATCTTTGGTCAAATTATTGTTTTCATTCTTAATACAAGTTATCTTTTTCTTGATTAGCCTCATCACAGGTACTTTTGAAAACATACTCTTAAATTTTCTTGTTGTTCACATAGCTTTTAGATTCTCTTGCTAGCTTCTTAAATCATATCCTTAGTTCATTTATACTTTTGTTCCTGTTTACTAATATGAATATTTAAAACTATAGATTTTCATGTGATTTCTATTTTAGTGACACCATAGAACTTATGATATAATGTGTTCTCATATTATTTATTTTTAAAATTTAAACCTAGTGTGATATTTTATTTCCTTCCTTTCTCCCTTCCTTGATTTATTTATTTTGGCCGTACTAAGGCTTGAACCCAGGGATCATGGAGCTATCACCTTAGACCATTCTATTTTATTTTATCTTATTTTATTTTGAGACATGGTCTTACTGAGTTGCCCAGACAGGCCTTGATCTTGTAATCGTTCTGCCTGAGGCTCCCTAGTAGCTGGTAAAATGGGTTTGCACTACCACTTAAACTGATTTTTATATGAAAATACCCAATTATTTCCCAAGAGCAATTTTAAATTTTAGAATGTTGAATTTTAAGACTTAATGTGCTATTTCTAGTTTTACTTACTTGCCTCTTGAAACACGTCTGTGATGACTTTTACTTGAATTTGTTGACATGATCTTTTGGGGGTATGGTACATATGATCATCGGTAAGCATTTCATTGTTACTGTAAATGAAAGTTATTTTCTTTAAGGTAAAAAAGTCACTAATTACATTGTCAAGCTCCTCTATAGTATGTTTTGCATCCTTTGGTCTTTTTTTTGCCCAACTTTGAGGCAAGTTAAAGTCCTTTCTTAATTTGATCTTATTATTCTTTAAATCTTATTTATGACGATATTTTCATTCAGTGTTTTTGCAGTTCTGTAGTACTGAGGTATAATAAATTGCATATTTGTGTTTAATTGTGCTCCCTTAATATAAAACCTCTTTTTGTGTGTGTGGTACTGGGGATTGAACCCAGGGCCTTCACACAGAGCTACATTCCCATTTTCCTTTGTTATTATTATGTTTTGAAACAGAGGCTTGCTAATTCACTAAGTTTCCTGATCTGGGTTTAAGCTTGCCATTCTCCTGCCTCAGTCTCCCAGAATGCTGGAATTACAGGTGTGCACCACCCACCTGACTTTTCTTTATGCATTTAATGTGTTTACTATTTGATATGGACTTCTCTAAGTCTCATATGTGACATGTGTGTCACTTCTGTGAGGGCAGTTAGTGTTCCAGGTCAACTGGGGAGTGGTTCTGCCTGATGGCCTCAGACACATCTGGTGTTGGAACCACACTTAATGGAGCAAGAGAAGACAAACCACAACACGCATGCACATTTTAAACCTTATCACATCACTTTGCTAAGGTTCCATGGCCAAAGGAAGTCACTTGACCATCCCTGATCCAAGAAGTAAAAAGTGACTGTAGGTTTAACCAGAGAAACTGTTGTGTCATATTTCAAGGGCACGTATCCTGGGAGAGGGCAAATTTGAGATCATTTTCCGAATTCAGTACATTCCCACTGGGGACTCTGGAAATCAAGGGAATTCATGCTGAGCCATGTCCATTCCTGACTATGTTGCCCTCTTGGCCAACTAAATTGAAACTTAATTTAACCTCACGGTGTGTGCTTGGTCTCTTCCAGTTAATTTGTAGCCTGTGATATAAATTTACATTCTGCCAGTGCATTATTGCTTATACAATCTCTCCCTAGCTCACATTTTTTTGCTCTGTTCTTTTTTCCTGTTTCAGTTTTTCTTCTAAATTTCTATGGTTTTTACAGTGAGGTCTATTTTGCACTCTACTGTAGATGCTAAATTGTTGATTTTAAAAATAGTCATCAGATGGTCATTTTGGGCTTTCCAATAGTAAACAAGACTTGGTCCCTGCCTTCAAGGGACGTCCAGTTCAGGAAGACTTTGAACATCCTGGGGCAGATTTTCAGCAATAGAAGTGCTCCCCTGAGGATGTGGGATATTAGTTCACTTCTCCCACAGTCGTGGACACTTTGTTTGGTGTCTGTCACCAGTCTTGGGAGTTCACTCTTACGCTTGTCATCTGGAGTGATGGTCACACGCATTTCTTGGATCTACATCCAGAAGGTGTATTGATGTGCACAGCTCCTAGTTTATTCCTGGTTTTCAGGGAGCATCCTTACCTCTACAGTATAAATCTTTGTTCAGACAGAACACATCAAACACAAAACAAAAACGCCCTCAACTTGCCAGCATCACTCTTGTCACCCTTGTTTTTCCCTAAGTTCAGTTCAGTGCTTCAATTTTGAGGCTATTTCCCAGGGAGATGTCATACTTTCTCTCCGCCCTGTTTTTCAATAGCTAGTGTTTCTGAATGGATAGCAAGTAGGTCAGTGGAGAGACTTTTGTGGAAAAAAAGATTCCAGCTCCTCATAAAACAGCTCATGTCTGGAGTAGGGACAGCTGTTAGTCTTCTGATCGCCTATGTTGGTGAACTGTGAAGCCCAGACTCTCGCTCTTTGTTAATGGGAGTAGGAGTAGGAGTCACTAAACAGTAGGAGAAATACAAGGTCTTTTTCTATTTTTCTCTGTGTACAGGGCTTTAAGACATTTTGGCACCCACTTTGTTAGCATGTCTTATGCACACAGAATGAGATGTGAAATATACATGCAGGTTACAAAGCATCACAAGGAAAGGAATGCCCCTAAATATGTGACCAACCTTACCAACAGGGACAGCAATGGCACCATAGCATCTGCCATGTGCAGAGTCCCAACCCCATGTCCTTTTGCCCATAAGAGATGACCACCATTCTGAATATCATGCGCACTACTCCTTTGCCTTTCAAAACTGTTTTACTCGCTGTATGTGTTGAATGAAACAATGTACTTTTTAGATTTAAATTTTTTTGTCTATAAATATTTTATCATATTGAATGTTGACTGGTGTGACAAATTTCCACTCAATATTGTGTTTCCAGGATCTGCTTATGATGTTGTAGCTCATTCTATTTTATTCTTTTTCACTGCTATGTAGTAGGTTTTTTATGTGAATGGATTTTGTTTTGTAACTATTAATTAAATTAAGAAAATCTTTATCTCATAAAAAGTAATGTTGCTATGGCTATTTTGGTTTATTTCTCTCAGTTTTCATATGTAAGAATTTCTTTCAATTACATATATATTTCCTATTCATAAAAGAATGTAACTATCCATGTACAAAAATATAAAATATAAATGATTATAAGGTCTTTCTTGTGAAACTTTTATGTCTATAGAACGTTAGTGTTGGCCATATGTGCCTTCTTTTTTTTTAAATCATTCGATCTTGTCTTGTATTCATCAATTTAATTATTCTTTTGAAAAATATTAACTCTGAACTTCGCTGCTCATTTCACTTTATGTTCATTTTCTATATTACTAGTTTCTGCTTTTATTTCTTAACTGATGTTAGTTCTTAGTTTGAAAGCATAAGTTTGCCAATTGAAGAGCATAAGTACTTAAATATTTGCCAGATATGAAATATTCTTGATGGCATTTGTTTGATTATCAGAAATGCTGTTTCACTGTGTTTTTTAAAAGAAGTTAGTCCTATTGAATATCCTGAAGTTCACAGATGTCCGCACATAGAACTCTTCAAAATTTAGGATCACTTTAATTCACTCAAAGTTTAATACTGGTGATATTTTAGGTCTTCTGTGTATCTCTCAAACTCAGCACACTTCCCTTATTCACGGAGTGTTCCAATTCCTTGTTCTTTTCCTGGTTCTTAATAAAATCAGATTCCAAGATTGAAATGTGCCTCCTAAGGGTGCCAGAGTAGAGATTATGTGATAGACAGTATTTCTTTAATTGATGTGATCTGCTGTCCAAATCAGTGTTAAATGTATTACTCTGTCCTTAAAGCACCACTGGTTTTTATTTGCTCTTATTACCCTATGGTTTCTATTATGTAGTTTTGTTTCCTACATTCTATCCCTCATTCTTGGGTAGCATTGAGTTTTTTTTTCATTTGTCTTTGAAAAGTATGGAAGGATGGCACTGTTTAATGGGCCATCTAGTTGAAGAATCGAGTGGCAGACATTCTTTTTCTATATGTATATAAGTCAGAAATGGATATAGTTTAGTGTATGCATTTATAGAGGAATATTGCAGCTATTTTATGATTTTAAAAGTAAATGCCACAGTTACATTTTTTTTTCCTTAAGTCTAAACTTCACTTAAAGGAAAACCTAGAAAAGTAGTAATTTGGAACTAGTTGGCTTAACTTAAAAAGCTCCCCTGTGACATCGGAGTATGTTTCATGCTATTGCTTTCTTAGACTTCCTCATTAAAATATTGACTACACTTTTTCTTCAGTAAATGCTAATCCCAGCTCCCATGTACATGTATTTACATTTCACTGCAGGCAGCCTGCCAGGTTAGGAATAAAACCAATTTGTTAATATCGCCATTTCCTTTTCAGCAAAGAAAATATGCATTAAATTAAAGGTTTTCAAAACATAATAAGAAACAGCTCCTGTTGATACCAACCATTTAGTTGTCTCTCTGGCTTAGGTTGCGATGGCTTATCTTGAACAGCTTGCGTTTTTCTGCTCATCTCAGTTCCTGATATCCCTGTAAACCTTTAGATTCTAAAAGACCCCATCACCGGCCCTAAAGTTGGCTTTCCTCCCTTGGTTCTCACCGTTCCTGTTGTTGTACTGTGCTGGTCCTTGACAACACCCATCTGAGGATGCAAAATACTATTTAAAAAAAAAATAAGTGCATGTGGTTAATCCTCGCTGATAACCTGCTGCTGTGTTGGAGCATTCTCCCCAGAATTCTTGGAAATTTTCGAACTGCAAGAGGGTTCCCATTTGATTTATGATTCACAAATGGATCAGTGTTATTAAAACCCACAGGAGTCCTTTGTTCCTGTAGTCATTCTTAAGGCCACCCATCATGCACTTCCACACACCGTTTCGAACAAGAGCATCCTCTGGAATCCTATAGCTGTTTCTTAAATAATCTTTCTGTAGAAAGCAACTAATTATGCAGCTGAACACCAAGTCGTATTAGTAACTGAAGTGTTTGTGCACATTGGGTTCTCTCAACTTGCAAAGTCAAATAAATTTTCAATAAAAACTAACAGTTATTAACTTTATTAGCATACTTCCCCTGGCTGGGTGCTACTTTTTACTTTGCTAAATATTTTATTTATAAAATGGATTGATTGATGCTTACTGGTAGTCTTGTAGTCCTTAAGGAAAAAGGAATCATCTGCAAATGTCATTGTATAGTTTGGTGCTGGGAGAAGTTAAATTCAGCACCTAACAATTGCACGAATCTTTTTGGTTTTTCCTTTGGCCCCTAATTCATAATGTTGCCCCGTTGCTGTCCTCTCCAGTCAAATGATGGTCTTTGCTTTAGCAAGTTTGGAACAACAAGGTCTTATCAATAATCTTGTTTCCTCCCTACTTTGGGAAAAATATTAAAGAAAAAAAAAGATTTTGCCTGAGTAGTTCATTGATGAGCTTTCTTCCATTTACCTTCACTGGCTGCAAGATTGAGCACCTCTTGTTTCTTCCTGCAAAGAGTCCATAATGGCTGTCAAATTTTGGAACTCTTTCCATTCCTGCACCGCTTCACCCTTTTTGTAGTTTTGTTCCATTTAATTCCCATTCAGTTTGGTGGGGTTGTCAGCCCTGCTCTGGCATTCTTGTATTCACATTTGAGATTGGTGTGGTATCACAGCTACCTCCTAAATTCTGCTCAAACTTGCCCTGGATGCAAACTGACAGGTTGCTGGTCTTTGTGCTGTAGCCTGGGTCCTTAAAGTGCTCTGGTTCAAGACACTGCTTGGAAAGACACATTCAGCAGTGCAGTGTTGTTTCATGAGGGAAACCGCCTCCGCCAGCTGGTAAGCAATTTATGCCCTGAAGCATGAAGATTTCATAGCCCTTGTAATTTTACCCTTCCTGGTGTTGCTGCAGGTGCTATTTTTATTCATATAAATATTTAATCTTCTATAAAACTTATTAAGCTGTTGGCCTCAATAATATTTTTTGGCAGCAAGTTCCCTAGGTTAAAGGGACACAGTCAAGTACAACAGCTTAGCTCATGATCACAGTTTTAAATAAAGGTATAAAAGATGATTTTCTGAGATTTAAAAATATACCCTAATGCGGCCATTTGGGGTTCAGCTAGGACATTTCCTAATAATGCAGCCGCAGTCTCAAGAGCCCTGAACAGGCCTGTGAGATCAGGGAGTTTGCTCGGTGGAAACTGAAGTGAGTGTGGTTAATGTCTGTCTTTCCTCAGATCTAGTGAGGAGGAAAAGCAGATAAAGCCTATGAACCATATTCTGCACTTTCTTAGCATTCAGAACTTCATGTTAAGCTTTTGCATCATCTTTAACCCATGAAAATATTTCTATTAGTTTTTCCTGCCCCCTTTAAAGTAGTTGTCTTCTTCTCATGGATACCACTTTTCATTTTCAAAATACATGAGCTTCCTTGAGTTTTCAGTTTTCATGACCAATCAGTCCCATGCAGTGGTATCTTCTCCTTCCCTTTAGAATTGCTTAGAAATCAAATGGAGGGTTCTCCAGTTGCATTTGGCTGAGCCAAGTCCATTGAGAAAATTTGAAGATCAGTATCTTGCTTCATGTGCATTTACTATCTATTGGATGTAAATCAATTCTGGAATCGCATATTCTTTTCGTCTTCCTGAATATTTGCAGTGGCCAGTGCATTTGCCCTTGAATGTGATAAACACTTGTACCACAAAATACTCTGGCATATTTAGATCCACACTTGTTTTAGAGGGCTATTCAGATGAGTCATTTTCTTTGGACAGACCACCCAGGGAAAGAAGATGATTCTCCAGAATTAAAAATGAATATATGTGTTTTCAACAGAATACCAGCAAGCATATATATAATGAAGTTTCAAATTAAGAGTAGTTGGACTGATAAGAGCTGTGAGAATTTAGAAAAGCAATTGGTTATGGCTGACCATGATGCTTTAGGAGAAGGTGATGCTTAAATTAAATTTATTGATAATTAAATTAATTAAAATTGAGATTTAGATGAGAATGAGCAGAGGAGGAGATAGAAAAAACCATGACACAGTTATCATTCAATCATGGTGATAGGTTCTTTGACTCCTAAATAGATTCTACCTGAAGAATCATAAATAAGTTTATGTCCTTGCCCAGTTCCTATTACATAGAGCTAAATTTAGGGTTAATGTGTCTTCTATTGATTGTTATCCCCTCTAGCGATACAATTCATCTCCATATGCTTGTAGCTCTGAGTATTTTGGTATTTTCTTAAGTGCTCTTTTGAATACATTCTTACTTAGCAATTTTTTAAACTTTTTTCTATTAAATAAGTATCAAAACTGTCAACATGCCTACAGAATGCAAGAAAGTACGGCCATTTGGAAAACAACTTAAAAGCTAAACATACATCAAATCCAGCAAATCCACTTCTAAGAATTTTCTGATAAGAAATCAAAACTAATGTTTATATCGGACCTTCATGTGGACATTTATAGTGGCTTTATTCATAATTGCCCAAACCTGGAAGTAGTCCAACTGTCATTCAACTGGTGAATGGGTAGTGGTATATCCATACAATGGAATACTACTCAGCCATAAAAAGGAATGACCTACTGACAAATACAACAATATAGGTAAATCTCACATGTGTTCTGCTAGGCAAAAGAAGCCAGCCTTAAAAACTTCCATGTCATTGCTTTCATCTATACTGCATTCTGAAAAAACAAAACTACTTATAGGAAACAGCTCAGTGGTTTCCAGAGCCTGGGACAGAGAGGAAGCTTGTTTAAAGAGATAAGGAGATCCTTGGGGAGTGATGGAACTTTTCAGTATCTTGGTGGCTACACGACTGTGCATTTAGCAAAACTCATGCAATTGTATAATAAACAGGTAGATTTTATTTCATGTAAATTATGCTTCAATTAGCCTGACTTTAAAAAAGAAGTGGGCAGCCATCTGATGTTTTCAGACTAACATGATGACCTTACATTTGTTCCCTGCAGTAGAATATTCAGTCCTCCTATACTGGTATCTCCCTTGTGTTAGCAGGTTTTACTCATAACGTTCCATCATCCCTCAAAGGAATCTTTAAAATTCCTGTAGTATTTTTCTGGAGCTGCACAATGGCCTAATACTGAGTAAGAGCTCCTTTTGAAACACAAATATTATTTATGTAAATTAAAAAGTATAATTTTAGAAACTTTGGGTGTTTCATGTGTGCACCCATGACTCTTCTGAGACTTGGATGTGACCTGATAGAATCATTACAGGTAACTTCTCTGCTGTGTGAGGGCTGGATCTAATGGTCTTATTAGAGATGGACATTTGAATCCTTTAAGCCAACCTACATTCATTTTCTCCAGATCTGGGTAAAATTCTAGTCTACCATTTTCAAACTTCCACTCAGGATGCTTAAAAGTTTTTGAAAAAAAAGAATCAGAAAACTGGTCATATGGTACAATAAAAGATCAGTGGTCTTCAGTGATGGCACGCCCTCTCACTGTCTGTGGTTTAAAGATCATTTGTAATATTTCACCTGCTTCCAAAATCTTAGTCAAGCAAATATTCTGAAAAGCCTTCATTTTTCTAGGCTACAATCCCACTTCCATATCCTTCACTTTGCTAGAAAAGATCTGTATCACCTTGGGCAACTCACTGCCCTCTTTCTGCACTTCAACTTTTCCTTTTCCAAAGTACAATGGTAATCTAAGAGACTGTTTCCTCAGTGGTCCCCAATGCCTCATCATAACCTTCTTCCTTGTGTTTGTCTCACAGAGCTACATTAGACAGTAAGCTCTGTGAGAGCAGCAACTATGGTGCTCTTCCTGACTGTGAATTCTTCAACTACAGGAGGTACTGCATCCTAATTATTTGATAAATGAGTAAAGGGAGCCCTTCAACACGAATGGGACATTATTTTGATGCTGACTACCTGTTTACACAGCTCTGTATTTTAAATTAAGGGCTGAGGTATAAACCACTTGCCTAGAATGCATGAGACCCTGGGTTCAATTCCCGGCACTACCTAAATACATACGTACGTACACACACATATACATACATGAAATACCTACTGAAATAGATTACTAGTTGCTTAAAAAATATTGGTAAAGAAAAAGAAAATTATTGTCATTCACAATTATTTTTGTTTTGGGTGTATCTGAATGCTTTGTTGAAATCTCCTCTTTGGTACACGGTTTGCAAATTTCTTTTGGTTGGTGGTCACCAAGTGGCAGCTTCATCGAACCAGCATTCTGTGCAGCTTTTGCTGTGTTTCCCTTTAACTGATATCCAGCTGGTAACCCATCTGTATATTGCTGGTGATCTCTTGATAGATAAATGGATGTGACTGTTCCTTAGGTTAGAAGTTCCAAGATGGCAAATACTAAGGAATTTCAAATTTCAGTATAGATCGGCAGTTATTTGTGGATCTTGATTGATTTTTTTTAAACCAACTGTATTCACTGAATCAGGGACTGGCATCATACAAAGTAGGTTTCTGATAGGATTTATATATGTGACTGTTGCCTAGAGCTAATATCCTCCACATGTTGTGTAGAACAGGGAGCCTTTAACTTTAAAATTAAATAAGCTACCCTAGATTTTTATTGTAGATATCAATGTAATGATAAAGTCCACTTCCCCCATTCTCTGTTGTTCTTTGTTCTTCATAGGAATATAGGGCAGCCCTGAAAAGTTCCACCCACCCTCCAGAAAACAAGAGTCCCAGAGAAGCAGGGAAAGGCCCGCCATGGTGTTTGGGAAAGTTATGTCATTCTCCTAGTTGGTGGTCTCCTGGTTCATCCTGGAAAACAGTGACCTGTAGAAGGATTTTTTTCTTAAAGTTTCTTTCTTTTGCTTTTTGTAAACCACTTTGCCTTCCCCAAAGTGCGACTATTTTATATCTTGCTCTCTCTGAAAATAATTTATCTATGTGTAGAAACATTTAAAGTCATGATCCCACATCTGTAAGTGAGCCTACTTTTTCACTTTAAGCTTGCTTGCTTGCTCTTTCTTTTCTTTGCTTTCTTTCTTTCTTTCTTTCTTTCTTTCTTTCTTTCTTTCTTTCTTTCTTTCTTTCTTTTATCCTTCCTTCCTTCCTTCCTTTTTTCTTTCTTTCTTGGGTGCAGGGTGGTGTGTGGGTGGGGCCCGAGAATTGAACCCAGGACTTTCACAGTGAGTGACATCTCCACCCTTTTTATTCTTTCATGCTAAGACAGGGTCTCTCTAAGTTGCTCATTTATTCCCACTGGGTTTGAACTTGCAATTTCCCTGCTTCAGCCTCCCAGAGTGATTACAGGCTTTTGTTATCACTTTTGGTTGCTTTTGACTCCTTGAGTGTAGGTCATTGAAGGGTGCACACACACAATGCCAGGGGGAAGTGGTGACAGTGAATGGACGTCATTGCTCCAAGGAGAAAGGAATCCAGTCCAGTTTCCCCTAGAAGATTTTAGACACCAGTGATATACATTATCGACTTCAATTTAGTAGCTGCTATTATAGTTTTGCTCTGGTTTTTGCAGCTTACGTGTTCTGAAATACATTCATTCCTTCATCAGCACCTATTCAGCACCTCCTCCATCCCAGGCATCTTCAAGGGTTTGAGGATATATTAGTTTACAAAATGAGCAAAATGCTGTTAAGGCCTTGTTGCTTCCCATTATCCTGACAATGCTGGAAAGCCAGTACCACTTTTGATTCACTATTCCCACAAGGAAATGAGAGACTTTGTGGCTTTCCTCTCTGAGTACATACAAGGTTGTTGGTGAGATTGGAACTGGAAACCAGATCTCTGAGCTCCCAGCTGGCTACAAGATCACAGGCTAGGGGCAGAGTTATCGGGGTGCCCACGGATGGATGCCTGTGGCATCTGTCTTTGGATGGTAACCTGCCAAAGGGCCGCCTAAGATCTTATCCTCCAGAAAGGACGTGCCATTTTCAAACAGCATCAAGGAAAGTCGATTCGACCAAAAGATGGGAGGCAAGTTATCAAGTTTTAAATTACCTTTTTTTGTGTGTATTTGGAAAGAAAGAAAAAAACAAAAACCTCTGTGATTCAGGGAGAAGGTATACGATGAAAACAGTTTTCTCCAACTCTTATGTCTGTCGAGATGCTACTAATCAGGATGGCTTTCTCTCCCCCCACCACCTCTTTTATTTTTTGGAAGGGGAGGGATGACCCTGCTGGGTTTTGGAGTATGCCTATAGCAGCTTTTAGCAAATCACAGTCCCAGCAGTAGGTTCAGCTTTGAAGAAAGATTTACAAATCTCTCACTGCTTTATAAATATCTGCATTTATATCTTAAAGAAGAAGAAGAAAAAGGCCCTCACGGTCGCTCTCAGCCTCCTTACCCTCTCTCCCCCGCCCACTTCCCCTTTTCTTGCTTTCCTCTTTCAGAAATTAAAGATTGTGATGTGTGCAGGAAATGAGGGTCTATAAAATTGTGATAAAATGTTCCTGCAAAATTGCCTTTGAATTTTCGCCTTGAATTGCAGGCAAAATGAAATTGTTCACTTTCAGTATTGCTTTGTTTTTGACCCCTTTTTGTGAATTCTCAAAGGAAAGAAACATATTCCCATCTTTTATAGTAATCAAATTTATCTGGCATCTCTCAGCCTCTTGAATTACTTATGCTAGAGTTGGCCAGCCTCGGGAAGGCTGTGGCTGGTTTATTTATTTATTGTTCTAAAGTGAGGGTTTTTGACATGAGGTTCCCACATCATCATCCTAGGGGGGTATAGGAGAAAAATCAAAAGTGCCTTCTGACATCCCATACACATATGTATATATGTGCATGCCTCATAAAGGTAAAAGCCATCCGATGAGAGATACTAGGGATGACTTCACAATCATAGGTCATGGATGTTGAATTTAATACTTTCGCATGACAGAGGGAAAAAAAATCTCATGTCACTGATATCAAATTTTATATAAAAAGAAAAAATAACTACAGTGGGAGGCTTTGCATGTTCATAAAAGTACTAATAATTGGTTGTAAACCTGTTTGGTAACTAGCCGTTTTTAACAATACTATTTCTGTATCAGGTGACTGCATTGTCTTGCAGTATTTAATAGGACTCTTTTTCACCTAATAATGCACAATTGGGGCTGCACACGGGTGTCACCTAAAGCAGCATTCTGTCAGGCTCAGACTGGCCTGGTAACCCAGAGTCCTCCTGTAACGTGATTTATTCTTTTCTCTTTATTTCAGATCTTTTGTGTCTATTTCAAAAAAAACAAAAACAAAAATAAAACGTGGATTACATGTGCAAACCTGCAGAAATCAGATTTGAGTTTCTAAATGAAATCTTTCTTATGCTGAGAAAACAAAATACTCTAATATATAAGCATCAGGGAAAAATATATCAATTCTGTTTTTGTTTGTGGCCATAGTTAACCTTCACTGGTTTGAGTTAAAAATTAACTTAAGAGAAATTATTTTCAAAATCATGATGGAGATCTTCCCCATCTTTATCTAAATCTTTGCTTAGGAAACTATATGATTTTCCAACTGCTGGACTCCTTTTATGCTTATAGATTTCTAAATTATAGTGAGTTAACTCTGACAAACTCTAAGCAGTTAATTCATAGTTTTCTACCTTTTTTTTTATGATTTAGACAAAATATGGTCATACTGTAATCTGCTTACCACACTAATTTTTCAAAGGCTTTCATTGCATGTTTCTGGTTTATGACACATACTTTTCTTAGGAGCTCACATAAAAACCAGGAACTTTCCTTCAAAGTTATCCTTAGGTCAGTAAGAATATATGAGTTTAAGAAAATATAAAATGAAGATCATTAGAAAACAATGTGTTCTATACAATTTGAAGGTCTCTTACATATACTTTACTGCTGTGATAGTGTGAGGATTTTCAGAATGATTGAAATAGTCTTAGGTATAAGTCCCAGGCAGTACATCATTGTCTATGTATCAGCATTTCTGAAGATTAAGTGAAAAGTCATCAAGTTCAAAATAAATGAGAAGGCTTGCATTAAGTTAATTAATAACATTAGATTTACATTAGAAAGATTTGTTTTAGCAATCATTATCTGGAACTTAAATTTTGATTAATTTATGTAATCAAAAGAGTCAGCTATGCTGCCTGTCACATTTTGATTTGGATGATAAAAAGAAGACAGTTGCTTTTCAAAAAGATTAATATGCAAAAGCCTAAGTTTTCGCAGTGTTTCTCGTGGAGCTACAGATTTCAAGAGGATGAAACATCTTTACAAGCCCTGTGCAATAGATCAGTAACTTGCATTTCACCGTCTCCTTCTCCTTTATAAAAGAAAATCCTGAACGTTTATATAAACACCTTAATCCACCAGAAAAATGAATTAATGTGATTCTTAATTGTGATGGTAAACGAACAGAAAGGATCAATATTTATTTGAAATAATTTGAAAAACAGTTTTAATCTGTTCCCTCAGAGAAGGTAACAAATTTGCTCCTGGTTCATACACAGTAATTTAAATGTGTCCGGTTCTGCGGTTGTGCCGACGAATCAATTTAGTGTGGGTTTGTTCACATCTAAAAGAAAGTTAAATGCTGACTTTGAAAGTAGAGAAACGTTCCATAGATATCTTTTGCTTTCAGAACGCACACGCTTGACTGTGATCCTTAAAAGCTTTTATTGAACTATTTTCTTTTTCTGTTTGCAAAATTCACAAAGAGCTGTTCAGTAAGCCCTCTTCCTATTTTCCCCAGTTCAGCCTAAATTTTGCCTCAGGGGAATAAACAGCAACAGTGCTCAATTTCCCATTCTGAATGTATATGCCAACACACAGGGCTTTTATTACAAGGAAAGAAATCAAATCATTGTCACCTAAAGTGCTAATTATGTCTGATAAATGTATGGCATACACTTAAGGCAAAGAGAGCTTAGGAAATGATACACCTTCTGTAATTACAGTGACCAACCTAGCTCCATCAATCTAAATTTTTTTTCAATCCATGTTCATTTGGGTGGCTCTATTTTTATTAAATGGCTTTCTTAAGCTTCAGTGGACCCACTTGCGGCTAATAAGGAAACTTTCATTAAGTATTTTGGAGCGGCACGCAGTAGGAAGGCGTGTTACATGATACACACCCAGATGTACACTCTCCTTCCTTGGGGCTACACAAAGGGCAAGGTTTCCCTTCTTTGTTTGCCTAATGAATTTACGTATCCAGTTAACTAAGAACACCGTATTTCTGTTTTGGGGGAGCCTGAAATCCCACCGCCCAGCTGTTCCCCTCCTGGGGACACAAATGCCAGGTGAAGGCGCTGCTCCCCGCCCGGGGAACCTCTGACGGTAACATTTAGAAATTACTCCTCTCCTTCTGTTGTTCTTCATGAAAGAAAGCCACCAGTTTTTCCCAGAGCCAAATTGTGAATGGCCTCTAATCAAACCTGACACCCTAAAGCCAATGAAACAGAAGTAGATTTTAATTAGACTGAAGGCAGCTGCTTTACAATCCCTGGGTCCTCCAGCATTCAAGGTGATTTTCTGCACCCGCATGCATGCTGGACTGCAGAGACTTTGCGCCTTTGCGTGCGAAGTCCCTCCCGCCCGTCGTGGGGCTCAGGGTTGGAGCGGAAGCTTGGGGTTTTGCTGGGTTGTGTCAGCCCTCAGGGTCTTCATCCCCCACTTGTGCACCCAGCCTGCATCCCCTGGGAAACACCTATGTGGGCAGATGTTTTCTTCACTACTGAACACCACACAAACTTTCCTTCGGTGGTCGCCCCCACCTCGCCTTTTCCCATCTCATTTTCTTTGGCCTCAACGCTTAATCTCCTTAACTCTCCTCAGCCTCTCTCTAGCATTCCGGTGTCTGCTTTGCTAATGTTTCTTTGTTTCCCACTGTCACTGTTTAAGAGAAAGCCACTAGTTCTAAAATCTGTGTTTTTGGAAGACAGTAGAAAGAGGCTTAAAATTTTTCCATTTCCTTTTCAGCACCCATTTTAGAATATTTGTGGGTTTGGGGGGAAAATTAGTGTTACCTAATTGAAGAAAAGAGTTTCATGGTAAATATTGAATTTTCCATTTAGTTTTACTTCTTGCGTTATAATAGTAATGTTAGAATTCAAAGTTTCTGGTTGCTGCACAGTTATTCAAATATATAAATCTATAACAAAGATGTTTTACAGAATACTTTTTTTTAGTCTTAATGGTTTTGTTATTAAATTTTAAAATTGTCTATACGATTTAACTTTAAGAAAATCTTTTAGGATTGCATTAGACTTGGTATCATTAAAATGGTAATGTGTTTGGACTTATTTACTCAGGTTCTGATTACATGATAGATTGTAAAATATTTTTAAATAGAGAAAATTACAAGGATTTTAATTTTAACCCTGGGAAATTCTCCAAGTATGAGGAATATTTCTAAAAACTTTCCATGAATTTCAAAGAGTAATATTTCTTGAAATTTGATGATTCATTTGAACAAATTTAATTATAATGGCCAGAAGACTAAGTATAATGCTTATTATGATATTGTATTCTCATGGTAAAAGTTATACATACTTCTCAGTGATACAGCAATCAGCTCTAAAAAATTAAGTTTACTTCGTAAAATATCCCTAAAAGCAATGAAGTTATTTGTCATTCAAATTATAGTTTGTTACAGCAAAACATAAATCAAATATTAAAATAGTAGGACTGATTCCATTTATTGACCTATACTCCAAAAACATACATCTATATAGATTGTAAGTAAATCTTCACAGCATCATTATTCATAATTATTCAAGTTTAAAACAACCACATGGCTATTAGCTGATGAATGGATAAAGAAATGTGGAATATCTATAGAATGAAATTTTTCACCATAAAAAGGAATGAATTGTTAATACATAAAACAATATGGATGATCTTTGAAAACATGCTAAGTTAAAAAACACATGCACATGGGATTTGATTAAAAATACAGTGAAAAATACAGTGTTTAAGTTTAAAAAAACTTATAATAAAAGACACAATGCCATTAATCCTCCTCACTTTGAACATACTTATCCTGTTATTCTTGCCACCTCTGTTGAGTTCTGACAGCCCTTTTTAGTGAGTATGCTTAGTTGTTCTGTCCTGGCTGCCTCCATGTCCTGAATCCATTTAAAACATTTACTTTCCATGGTCATTTTGACTTTGGAGGAGAAACAGAAGTTGTACAGAGCCAGGTTCAGTCAATAAGGTGGAATGTAAAGGCATTCAACAAAAGATAATTTTCAGAATTACTTCAGAAAGTGCAAGAATGGTAGGATAAGTGTGTTTGAAGTAAGGGAGAGTGTTATAGCAGTATGTGTTTTACTGTAATAATTTTGAAAAATAAAAGTATTCATAATAGATTTTGATTGCGCTTCTCGTATAACTTCTTTTAGATTAAATGTCTATGTTATGTAAATCTATGTAGACACAAAGTAGATTACTGGTTGCCTGGTGCTGAGGAGGCTGGTAGATGGGATGTTTGTGGGGTGGATAACTCAAGGGTACCATGATTCTTTTAGGAACATGATTGTGGTGTTGGTTGATTGGCCGTGATGATAGTTGTACAACTCTACGAACATCCTAAAAGATAGCAAGCTATACGGTTTAAAGTAGTTGTGTTTCATGGGCATGAATTATGCCTTGATAAACTTGTATTCATATGTTTATATATTAAAGGCTAGTAAGCAAAGAAAATGATTTGATTACTTTTGACAAAAACTAGTTTTTGATTTAAGATACTTTTGCTTAGAGTGAAATTCTAAGTTAACACTCTAGCTGACATACTCACTGGTTTCTGTTCTAGGGTTTGTGTTTCCGTTAGAAAAGAAATAATAATTTTTGGTATGATTGAAACACTGACAACGATTTTTGCATAAGCTGTTTTTAACATTTTTATATAAAGCATTTCTTTAAATTTAGGAAGAGTGATAAAAGTAATTAGAACTTGAGCGTTTTTTATGTTTAAAAACATACATAGTTCTAAGTGTTTCAAATTACATTTGATTATGGTTAGAACATTTTAACCTGAAGTTTGCTCTAAAAAATGATAAACTAGAAAGTTACACAGTACTTTCCTTTGAATGTAAAATACAGCATGCTCTCAGAAAATAGTGTAAGGGGCACACACACAATTTATTGAATAAACAAAACTCCCCTGTATCTACCACTCAGAGCAGGTCATTGTCATTTCCCCAAAAGTCCCCTGGGGCCTCCTTTCCAGTTCCAACCCTTTTATTTTCAGCAGCAATGACTCTCTCATCCCTTTTGAGGTTATTGTGTCACTGCACTGTTTTAAAATTTTGCCACAAATCAATGTCTCCTTAAACGATGCAACTTATTCATGCAGCGTTCTTAACAGTATAAAAATAAAATGATTATGCTCCCAAGATTCATTTTGGGTAACAGTTGACATCTTAGTCCATAACAGCCAGATAGGAAAAAAAAAGTTTGGTTTTGTAGGCCTCATGGTTTCTGATGTGAATGCAATATTCATTCCTGCTCTTGTGGCATGAGAGCTACAAACACAGCATGTAATGAATGAGCTTCACATTCAGTACTTCTTTTCAAAAATAGACTAGATTTGGGACCATTGTTGGCTAACTTCTGATTTAAGTGATTGCATAGCTATAGCTCTTCTCATTGTCTCATACCATTCTACTATATAATTATGTCAAAATTTATTTATCTATTCTATTTTCTATGAACATTTGGGTTTTTTCCAGTTGTAGATATTGCAAAATAAGTGCTTCTCTGAACATTCTTGTGTATGTACATTGGTGCAAATATGCAAGAATTTCTCTAGAGTATATATATATATATATATATACACACACACACACACATATATAGAGTATATATATATAAATATATATATATATATGAATAGAAATCAAGAGTCATGGTTATGGTACCTTTGGCTTGATAACTCAGTGAGCCATGGTTTTTTTCAGTGATGTTTTCAATGTTTGCTCTCACCTGAAGGTTTTCAAATTCCCATTTCTCAGTAGTTTAAATTTTAGACAATTTAGTGGTAATTTTATGTCTTTTATAGTTTTTATTTACAAAATCATAATTATTACTGAGATTGTATTTTCATTAGATTTACTTATTTAACACTTTGATGTCATTGTGATATCTTTTTAATTATATTTTTTAACTTTCTATTGCTGATGTGTAGAAATACATTGATTTTTGTATATTGAGTATATGTCAGGGACTTGATAGAGTCTTCTATTAATTCTTATAATTTGTCACAAGATTATTGTGGATTTGCTACATGAGCAACTATGTAGTTATAGAAATAATGACAGTTTGGTTTCCTTCTTTCTAGTCCTTGTATATTTTATTTCTTTTTACTTTGCTTTATTGTGCTGACTCTGACCACCAGAACAATGCCAAGCGTAAGTGTTAATGAATATCCCCATCTTTTTTCTGTTCTCAAGGGAGAAAATGGCCAGTATTTCAATGTTAAATATGATGATTGCTGCAGTTTGGAAGTAGATAACCTAGTTAAAATTATTAAAAAATCCTTTCAATTCCTAAGACCCCGTAAGATATCTTCTTTTTTCTTAGTAAAGTGTGTTGTTAAAATTTTATCATTTTCTGCATCTTATGGAAATGATTATATTTTCTTCTTTAATCTATCAATGTGGTAAAGTGCATTAATTATTTACTGGTATTAAATTTACCTTGCATTCCTTGTATACAATCAACTCAATCATAATATATTATCTTTTTATATTGCTAGAATTATTTAGGCCATAATTTTCTTAGCACTTTGATATTTTTGTTCATGAGTGACATCAGCCTATTATTTCACTGTGTGCGTAGTCACGCGCACAGTTTGATATCAAGGCAAAGTTAGCCTCATAAGACTTTCCTTTATTTTTCTACTGTTGGAGGTTAATATTTTAAAAAACTTTTTGCTAATTTTTAAAAATTCTCAAATGTCTGATAGAGCTCATTGGTGGAGCTATCTGAGCCTGAACTTTTATTTGTGGGGAAAATTTTTAAATACTATACCAATTTTCTCAGTAGTTGTTAGACTATTAAACTATTTAACCAATTTTGTTAGTGTTATTTGTATTTTAAAAAGTTTTTTAGTGTATAGACATCTAACTATACTGAAGTGAAATATTTTGTAGCATTTTGTTTTCATTTTTTAATGATTGCAGCATCTATAGCCATGTTTTAGTTCATTTTTAATATTACTTTTTTAATTTTCTCACTTTCTTTATCTGCATGGCTAAATATTTTGCAAATTTATCACTTTTTCAAAGAACCAACTTTTGGCCTTTTAACCCATATTTATTCTGTTAGTTCCAAATGATATATTTATTATTTTCTTTTTTCTACTGTTACTTCTATTTGTTTTGAGGTTTTATAATTGTACATTTAGACCTAAATTATTCACTCATATATTTATATGTCTTGGCTATATCCCACACATTTCTGTCTGTAGTATATTTCATTATCATGCATTTCTCCATGTTGTATGGTATCCATTAGATTTCCTCACTAAGCCGTGGTTGTTTTAAACTGTGCTTCTCTAGTTTTCAAATTTAAGGGAAATTTTCTCATTTTATTCTTGTTTAATGATTTCTGATTTGGTTAAAGTCTAATCAGAGAAATAGTGCATATAATTTCAGCTGGGAGAATTTTTTTGGGACTTACTTTATGTATCAACATGTGGAGAATTTTTGTGTTCTGTGTGGGTGTTTAAAAATACACTGTGCAGTTGTTGAATATAGCATTCCAAAATACATCGGTCAGTAGCCAGGTTTATTAGCCATGTTATTTTAATCTTTTGTGTCTTTATTGACTTTTTCAATCTATAAAACAGCCAGAAAAAATTGAATTTAATTGTTATGGAGTACATTCTTTATCAGTGCTTGAAAATATGTATTTTTAAGAATTGACTACACTATGTTTTCCTTGATATGTCCATATTCTTTTGTTGTCTCCCCAGCATCAACCTTTTGTATCTTTATCTTTTAATATGTGTCATATGGACAGCACATGAATTTTCTGTGTGTTCAGTCTGATTCAACATTTGTTTTTTAATTGACACTGTTAGTTCACTCAAGTTTAATGTAATTAGTGTTAAATTTGGACTCAAATTAGCTAGCATATTTTATATTCTCTGTCTTCTCAGTTTTATATGAATGTTTGTTTAAATGAACTCATGTATGTAGTTCTTCTCTTGTCTTAATGTCTTAGATCTTCCTCCTAGGACTACTGCCTTCTCCTGCATTATTTCCTTTAGTAAGGATACTCTGCAGGCAAACATACAGCTTTTATGTTTAAAAAGGTCTTTATTTTCCCCATCTCTCTTTGTAATAAGAATTCTGACAGTTTTTAAGCCTCACTCCATCGCTCCTCCCCAGTGGTCCACATGTGGGCACTGATGAAAAGGCCTGGGTGCTCCATCTTTTGGCACCAGCAGTAGACTAAAGCCATGCAAAACCCTGGTTTGTGGGAGTCCCCATTCAGGTCCAGCTCCTTAAAACCATGAAAGCCCCAGGCAAGTCTCCTTTTCTTGATTTTTAGGGCCACTTTTGGATGAGCTTTCGAGGCCTCCCTGTTCTTCCCCAAATGCCTCGGTTATGCAAGTGCTAAACGTTTTCATCCCCTCTTGGTGAATTTGGCATCAACATCCCAACCAAAATTTTGGAGGGGGGTCTATCCTAAACTCTGTGAAGTGTTTAGAGCACTCTTCAGAGATACTTTCTCTGGATGTGAAGTCATTTCACAAATACTTTCTTTCACTATAATGAACACATCTTTCTACTCTTTTTGGGTTTCTAGTTCTGTTATTGAGATGTCAGATATCTAATTGTATATAACTTGTCTGTTTATTAATTTATAGCAACTCTTAAGATTGTTCAAGATCCTTGGTATTCTGTAGTTCCACTGTGGTGCTTGTAGAGTGTGTTCTCTTCTGTTTACTGCTGTCTGAGATCTGAGTATATGGACTGTTGTCTTTTCTTGCTTCCAGGAAACTTGCTGCCATTATCTCTTCAAATTTTTCTATTTGTCCTTCCCTTCCTATTTTCTTTGTTGAATGTCAGTCATGTGTGTTAGGCCTTCTCATTATATCACCTCATAGCTCTTCCACATTTTTCATTTTTTCTTCTCTGTGTGACACTTTGGATAATTTCATTTAACTAATATTCCAGATTATTTTCTCTTCAGCTGTTTCTAAACTGCTTTTTTATTTATTTACTGTATTATAAATTTCAATTATATTTTTATTTCTAGACTTCCTTTTTTACTTTGTCAAATCTTAAGACATATTTTTATAGCTCCCTACCTGTATTTTCAATTTTAATTTGTATTTTTTTCACCTTAATAAGCATCAGTGTTCTATCTGTGCTTAGCATTTCCACTGTGTAGGTCTTTTTTCTGTCATTTGTCCTTTATAATTTTTTTTGAGCATGGTTCCATTTTCTCTTAACTAATGAATATTTTAAATTCTGAGCTATTTGTGAGTTTTCAAACCTAGGATAGAGCTGGCTTCCTTCCTAGGGGATTCGAGACTGCGTCAGCTATGCGCTTAGGAGAAATACATTCAAGACCATGTTCAGTTGGATTTTGAGCCTTAGGATTTTATCTTCTTATTGCCAGATTACTTAGCTGATGTGAGTTTAGAATGCAAATTGAAATGAGCGTAGCTTTTGTGTGTTTTTTTTATTTTATAAAAGAAAATACAAAATTTCACAACAAAATAAGGAGAATAATAAAAATCGATGCGCAGTATCATTATCTTCGAAGTAATTACTCAAAGTACAAGGCATAATTCAAAAAGATTCTTACCAGAAAGAGACAGATAGTAACCCAAAACTTTCTTTTCAACGAGTTCAGATAAAGTAGTGTATTTTTTAAGGTCGTTTGTTGTGTCTCTATTGTACTGAGTTCCCAGGCAACTTGAATTTAGTTCCCTGAGTGTATAAGAGGTCTTGCTGGGTCTCTTCTGACTTACACTTAGCCTGAGAGTATGAGCCTTTGGGAAACCACTTTAATTTGGCAAATTTGGAAAATGCCCTTAGAACTTCAGTAGTGGCTTCTCTCTTTGAGTTTCTGCATTTTCTGATATTTTGGACTAAAGTTTTTACTACCTTACCTAACCTTCAGTAATTTTAAGACATTACTTTTTAAAAAATTCATTATTTGTGATTACTTTTCTTGGTGAGGGTGATTTATATAGCCTAGCCTGCCATATTCCCAGAAAGTAAAGTTTCAAAACTGACCTTAACCCTCACCCCTATGCCCAGTGCTGGTAATTGAACCCACGGCCTTATGAATGCAGGCAGGGGCTCTACTACTGAGCGATATCTCCAGCCTGTTAAGCTTATTTTTTAACAACAGCACCACTGAAGCACCATTCAGGTTGTGAATAACAAATCATATTCTTCAACATTTTGGAGGCAAATCCAGATCAAGGACAGAAACCATACGCCTACCACTTTATGAACCTGATTGCAGCTTTGTGGGAATCGTAGTCCTCACAAGGTGTTGTTATTATGATTTTCTTCATTTTAAAGAGAAGTATGCTGAGGCCCAAGTAAATTGTTGTTGATCACATGACTTTAAGTAATAGAGCTGTGTGTTCAATCCAGCTTTGTCTGATCCTTAATTTATGCTTGCAACCATACATTTATTTCCTCTTGCCAGCCTCAAAATTATTCTAACCACCCTTTTGATTTTTACATCTCTGCCTTGACCTTTGAACTCCTTTAGGTCATTGCTTTATAGAGTCTCACTAGGCCCAAGCTAATCTTCCAGGGATTTCCCAGCCCTCGGTGTCTGACCTGAGAAATGAGACTGCTACCAGTATGTTCCAAAGATACTGTGAAGAAACCAACAGTTTAGGAAATGTAATACACCAAATTTGAGGACCCAGACTTTCTGTAAATAAGCATTAAAGTCAATATGTAGAATTATAAAAAAACAGTTTATTCTGAATTTTTAAATAAAAATTTTGTATATATTCATTATAGAAAATCAGAATATATGAATGAACAAAACCAAGAGAATAGAGAATACCTATAATCACAACCAATGGCAATCACTTGAAAATCCTTCCAAACTCTTTATATATATACACATTCTCTATAGCTACATTTATATTCTAAAAGGGAATCATGCCACTCATGCTGTTTTGTAGCTGGGTTTTGACCGCATGGTCTCACATGCTTTAATGATGATTATATGTTGAGTAGGGAACAGTATGGATTGAGACCAAAGCCAGAAACCAACAGGAGTCTGGGCCATAAATCTTCTATGTCTTATTTTTCTAACTATTTTCTAATATTGTGCAGTAATTGTTACTTACCTATGGAACATTGACATAAAAACATTTGTTCTTTCTAGTATGGAGATAGTTATGATGGTTAACACAGAAGGTATTGTCCCATGTGGTTAGGCTTTTGTGATATTTTGTTCCTGTTGATCTTTTCCTTCTGAGTATAGTAGTTATTTCAAAGCACGTAGCACTGAAAATGATAACCATAATATCCAAATGTAAAGATTTTTACATCTGTGGAACTTTTTAACATAACATCTAAAAGCCCAGGAAAATCAGTCTTTATTTCCCTTGAACATTTAACAGTCAGAAAACGTTGAAGGGCAAAATTACTCATCCAAAGGGTGGAAGTGATTTTGTAGGATACAAGCTGAATAGTATGAAAGTTTGTACAGTTGCCCCTCACAGTTCACAGGGAACTGGTACCAGAACCCCTGCCTTGTATACCAAAATCTGTAGATGCTGGCATCCCTTGCCTGAAGGGCATAGTATTTCCATGTAATAGACACATGACCTTGTCATATACTTTAAATCCTCTATAGATGCTTTATAATACCTAACTCAATGTAAATGCTATTTAAATGGTATAATATTGTATTGTTTAGGGAATAAAGATGAAAAAATAAGTCCATACATGTTCAGTACACAGTTCTTTTCCCCATGAATGTTTTTGATGCATGGTTTACTGAATATGTAGATGCCAAACCCACAGATACAGAGAGCTGACTGTGTATTTCTAATCAAGGAATTACAAACAATTGCACAAATCTTAGAGTGGAGCTTGTCCAACAATGGCAATTAAATATTCTCACTTTTCATGAACATTTGGGTTTTTAAAGCCCCTTACTTATGCATAGCTTTTTCTAGTTCTATGAGCCCAATGTATAAGTTGCAATAAAAAATATAACAAATGATTAAATAAAAAATTATTTTAGCCAAAATCGCATTCCCACTAATCCCCTGAAGAATACTGTCCCTCGCTTCAAATACATTTATTCCATTGTTTCTGGTACTTTGAAGCTATTCTGCAAGTTCTCTTTTGTAAGTATCGTAGCTGTGTTGTCATGGTTGCCTCAGTGTCCTGAATTACTTCAAACTGTTTGCCTTTAGTGATCATTCTGACTTTGAGAAGAACCAGAAGTCCCACAAACACTAGATCTAGTGATTAAGATAGATGAGGATACACTCTAAAGTTTTTACAAACCAGTTTTTCCATTGGTTGGCACTCGGCAACAGTAGTCACGTTTATTTATTTGTTTATTTATTTTAATCACACCTTGTAGAGACACTCATGAAAGAGGACTTCCAGAATGGCTTCAGAAAGTGGCAAGAATGAGGGTTTAAGTATGTTTGAACAAGGAGAAATATTTTGGAAGGGAGTAATGGCAGGGTGTCTTTTTCTGCAATAATTTTTAAATTTTTATTTAAACATTCACCATGTATTTTGGTGACAGTTTATAGAAGAATGTGAACTTGGACAAACCATTTAATCTCTCTGAGTCTGTTTCATTACCTAAAAACCTAGTCTGCTGTTCACAGTTATTTGCTATTATTAAAGCAATGTGGCATTGCACACCCTCACACTTATGCCTTTATACATTTGGCAAACATTTTTATTGTATAGATTCCCAGCAGGAAAAATATTGTATCAAAGGACAGCCATATTTAATACTCTGATAAACTAAAACCAGATTATCCTCCATGTGTACACACAGCATCAATTTACATTCTACTAAGAGTGTACCGAAGACCATACTTTTCAACATTTACTATTATTGGCATTTTTTCAACCAGACGAGTTAAAACATTACATTGTTTATTTATTTGTATTCATCATTACTAGTGGATTAAAACTTTTTTCATGTTTATATTTCCATTGTATTTATTATCTGTGAAATGATTTTGTATCTTTTGGTCATTTTTCAGTTCTTTGTTCCTTTCGGGTATACATGGCATTCAGGACTATTTGTATAATATACTCATTTTATTTATTTAGGAATATGGTTCAGTAGATGTAGAGTTTTCTTTCTTCTCTTCTCTTTTGCTTTTCTTGACTATGTTCTGGAAAACCATCAGTCTTTTTCTAAAGTATGATGCAGTTTCCATAACTTTGGAATGATTTATCCTTTGAAAGTTGGTACATTCAGGGTAATCATTTTTTCTGATTTGCCTGAAACTGTTCCTGTTTCTCATATTGTCCCAGCTTAATTATTAATAGCATTGTCTTTCACTATCCAAAGTGTCCCAGTTTGGGCGATAAATTAAACAACCCCTGGGATGAGCTCACTCATAAAACTGGCAAGGCCTGAGGCATTGGGGGTGTGACTCTCTCACCAATTTTTTTGTTTCTAATATGGTTGTTGCCTATTTAGATTTTTGTTCAACTTTATTTTTAGTCAGTTTGGAAATTTATATATTATTTTAGAAAATCATTTTTCTTAGGTTTTGAATTTATCAGTGTAGGTTTGCATAAACACCTATTTTTCAAATACATAAAACTCTCATCTTATTTGGCTCCCACATTTGTGTTAAGTCCTTTTTCTATTTTCTAATATTAATCATCTTTTTCTTTTTAGGTAGGTATTTGTCTGTTTTATAACCCTTTTTTAAATTTATAAAATAATGTATTTTCATTTTCTAACTCATCCCTCTGTTTTCTTTAAAGTTATCATTTTACCTTCTTTTTCTAGCTTTTTTAAAATGAATGTTCAGGTTAATTGTCATTCTTTTCATTTTCTACAAAATACAATATGAATTGTGAATGTTGATCTGTATCTGTATTCTCTTTGGCCACCTCTTTTGGGTTGTAGCTATGGTATTTTAGGTAGTGAAATGGTGCTTTCATTACCTAATCTTTTATTGGTTTAGATTATACAGCTGTCTCTTCATGTCAATAAATGTGTGTCAATCATAGCTTTCTATTGGAAAGATATACACTCTTTTCTTTAATCTATCATCTAATTTTGAAAGTGTATATTGTTTTCAGTTTTTTTGATTATAATAAATAATGTCACAATCAATGTATTTGTTTACTTGTTCATTTATTTCTTTAGAATAAATTTTAGCAATGGAATTTCAATCAAAGTATATAGCCTATGTTTTAGTTTTTTGATACACATTTCAAAATTTCCCACTAGAAAAAACACATAAGTTTTCAAATTCTCATTAGCAGAGTATGAGCACGCTCACTGGCTCACACCCACAGCATGGAAAACTACCAGTTGTGGGCTAAGTCATGGCCATCCTTGTGTGGTTACCATTAGCCCTGTGTCTGGGAGCATTAGATGGAGAAATGAACTCATAGGACCAAAACATTCAACCTGAAAAGGACCTGAAAATCAACTCATTTAACCACTTTTATTTTTACAGATCAGGAAATTAAACCAAATAATTTTTTATGCTTTTTTTTAGCTTTCTACATCAAAAAGATGTCAAATAAATGATCCCAAAGCATCATTGGTAAATGCTTGTTCTAGCCATGTTTTTTATTTCAATAAAGAATGTAAACCACAATGTACGAATGTATTCACCAATCATCAGCAGATTGATTGCATGCTAACTAGGTCAAAGTCCTAAACATGTAGAGTAAATTTTATAATTAAAGATACGGTTATGTACTCCATTGGGAATATCCAAGAAATTACTTTTTATTTGTTGTCAATAGAAACATAACAAGGATTTTTAGAACAACAGCCCTTCCATCCACCAGCTTTCCCAGTCATACCTGGTGGTTTGACTAAAATCCATCATTTTAATCTCATGAGACACTGTGGCAAATTTAAAATAGATCCATCGAGCCTCTCCTATTCCCCTAAACTATGTCTGATTGATTTCAGGTGCCAGATAAGTTGAGGGTTCAGCACTGCTGAGCTATGGATCCAGTCATTTCTTCATCAGCTGGGTCGTGGTAACTCTGTGCCCGGTTCAGCTATGACTTCTTCAAAGAACAGGATCAAATATATTGTGATGTTGAAGGTGCATTTATAGGCATGTGATCTGCTTCCAGTGATACCTGACACACACATACATGGGTCTGTGGAGAGTCATGGAACATGCAGCAAAGGAAGGCCCTGACCCTATGGAAACACTGAAGGTGCTTTGCAGAGATGGCCAGATGGAGCAGTGTGTGCAGTCATGAAGATGTGAGAGAGGTGTCACAGGAGGAAACTGGGCCCCTTGCAAGTCACTGGTGATGAGTGATGCAGGAGAAATGCAGACTGAGAGATGTCTTAGGTGTCTGCGAGATAAACAAATGGAGCTGTACAATTGGAAATAGGCTGTGGAACTTCAAAGCGAGAAATAAAGTCTCAAGAGTCCCTGGCCTGTGTTTACACCTAGGAAAAGATATGGATAGAAGGAGGAGGAGAAAAGGATTAAACAAGAGCCCCGGGGTCACCCTGGCAAGGATCAAGTAGAAAAGGAGAAACAAGAATACCATTTGCAAGTTTTATAAAGACTGCAGTTGGTTTAGGACTGCAGTCCAAACCGGTAGAAACATCAGTTAACCTTAGAACTACAAGCAGGGCCACTGAATTTGGCAAGTAGGAGACTGTTCTTTTTCCGGGTCATGGTAAGGATGGAAGCTACATAGCAAAACAATTCTGAGCAGATGATTTGGAGGAAGATGCTAGAGGTTATATTTTTAAGAATTATGGAAAGTCTTCAAAAAACTAAAAGTAGAAATTCCATTTGATCCAATTGTTCTCTAGCTATGTATCTTCCTGAAAGGGTTAAAGTCATCACATTACATGATACATGCATACCCATATTTATAGAAGCACAAGTTATAATAGCAAAAGCAGCCTACATGTCCATCAACAGATGAATGGCTAAAGAAATGGAGTATTAGTTTGCTATAAAGATAAACTTGAGTCATTTGTAGGAAAATGGATGAGCTTTAAGACCATAATGTTAAGTGAAATAAATCAGACACACATGTGTAAATATTACATAGTTTCTCTTATACAAGAAACGCAAATTATAGAGCAAAATAAAAGATAAATAATAGAAAGTAGGGAGATAGATCTTTCTGAATGGAATTGGGATCAAGAGATGAAGGGAGGTGGGAGAGGAGAGAAAGGAGATGAAAAAGGGAATTAAAATGTATTAAGTACATTACCAACTTCATACAAGGAATGCAAATATTATCTCAAACATGTACTAAAGGCCAGACATGGTGACACATGCCTGTAATCCCAGCACTTGGGAGGCTGAAGCAGGAGGATGTCTTTGAGTGCATGACCAGCCCGGGCTACAAAGTGAGTTCAAGGCAGCCTGAACTGCATAGTGAGAGCCTGTCACAAAAAGGAAAAAAAAAAAAAAGTACTAAACAAAAAAGAGATTCGAAAAAAGGAAGTATGCTGGTGAAGAGAGGAGGAAGAGACATAGAGAACAGGAGAAAGACTGGACTAAGAAAAGACTTTATTTGAATGGGGAAGTTACCCTTGTTTCTAGATGGAGGGACACAGAGAGAAGTAACACGACACAGTAGGGACACAGGACTTTGAGACTGAGCATTCTGTTATTCTGTTAGAACATTTCTGAAACATTCCTTCAACTTCATCCTGCACTTTACTTATGCAAATGGCATTGCTAGAATTACTAGGAACATTACAACAGCTTTTAAGACTGAGGGGTTTTGCTTGTTTTTTCAATATCAGAATGGAAACCAGGGAATGCTTGGCTATATCCCCTCCCCTTTTAGTTAATTAATTTATTTTTTTAAATTTTGAGACAAGGTCTCCTTAAGTTGCCAGGCTGGTATCAAACTTGTCATCCCTTGCCTCGGCCTCCTGAGTAGCTGGGATTACAGGTGTGTGCCACCATGCCTAGCCACACTGAATTTTAAAAGCAGCCTTCAACAGGGGGGAATGTGTAGCTTCACCTTGATGAAATGCAAATTTAAAGCATAGTTAAACATGTCACTGGCTAAAATGAATAGTATTTTTAAAAAGACCCAAGAACAACCCACATGTTCTACTTTGCAGCATAGCTAGCAGAACATGTAGGTAAACCAATTTTATGCAGCAGATTCTGCCTCATTTATTAAGTTGATGGTCATCTTGGAGCACTGCTTAGAAAATCTCCCAGCATAAATTTTGTTACAACCAAGCAGAGGAATATCATTACCCTTAAAATATCCCCAGGAAAGCCTTCATTTGTATTTCATAGTATTAAAGGGATGACTTCATTTACAATGTTTTTTAAGTAAGAGCCATTTCCAAAAGTTTCTTTCAAGAACCTAAAGCTCTTAATTTCTTCACTTATTGTTAAAGATGTGTAGCACTGTGTAACTGTTTTGCCTAAAATATTGTTTTTAATGCTTTTGCAGAAAGTGCTGGAGGAATCTCAAGATAGCAAAATCTTTGAGCTTTGCATTCCTTTTATGCGATCCTAAGCAGTAAACTGCTACACTGGGGGATTTTTCTTCAAAATTAACTTAACTGAAAATCTCTCCAAATTGTATTGTCGGCTTCAGCGCGGGGCATGAAATAATTTTCCATCGTACCCCACCGTCCCTTGAAGGTCAGACTCTGAATTGGGCTGTTACTGTCTTGCTGCCGAGTTTCCAAGCTACGTTAATTTTGGGTCTGCTGTTGATGGATGGAGCAGTTTGAATTCTGACATGCAGCAGGCTGACTTGAATGACCCGCACAGGCACATGTCAGCCTGTTATTTCATGCCCGTTTGTCAGGAAGGAAAAACAGCATCTCTTCTGGCTGTTCTATTCTGGGGTGCCAACATGAAAGTGTGCAAATGTGTCCTACACTTGATATAGCTTGTGAGGGCAGAATATACATAGCTTATAGAATATGTCGCTGTGTAGAGGAACAGCAGAGCAGTGTGTGGATTCTGGTTTTATGTGCTGTTGCTGCTTCATATTATTGTATACACCAATATCTTTGTATGGATGGTCACAGAGGTGTTTATCACTGAATACACACACTACAAAATTACTTTATGAACACAGGAATGTATCCATGGGCCACATCCCCATGCATCCTTCTGTGGATAGCTAGATATCCATGCCACTGAGGTCGCTGAGTATTTCAATGTGGCAGAAGCACAAAGAGAGACTGTGTGGATTCCTGCAAGGCAAGGAAGGGGACTCTCTGGAGTTAGAAATGAGAAGTTGGATGAGGAGAAAGTTGGGGAACCAGAAAAGCTACAGGGGAGAGGCAGCCTTTCCTCTCAAAGACTTCTTCCTCATAGGGCCATAGGCAAAGAAGCATGCATAGGATAGGAATAAGCTGGTGAACTAGCTCATCAAATCAGAGAGAAGAGAGCTTCCTCAGGAATCAGAGCTGCTTTCATGAGAGACCAGAAATAACTCTGAGTTCATGAATCACTGTGACCCGAAGCCACCCAGGTCAGAGGAGCACTTTCCCTCTTGAAACAACTACCTTAAACAGGAGGAACAAATTAGGTGGGAAGGCTCCCAGCATTAATTCAATCTGGGGTTCTCTGCAGAGTTCTTGGAAGATCGTGGACCCACCCGCTGCATCCCAGCCCAGAGCCACGCTCTTTCCTCCTGCATCTCCATCTGGAAACTTTGCAGGGAGACCAAGTTGTCGAGGCTGACTTTTGTTTGTTTGCTGATTTTCTGTTTCTGTGAAGTAATACGTACATATAGTTTCAAAAACTCTATACTAAAAGTTTATCAATACAAATAGTACTTCCCTAATCCACCTTCCACCTCTAATCCTCTTCCCCAAAGGGAACTATTTCCCATTCATTTATCTAATCTCTTCTGCCATTTATGTTGCTATGCCTCAGTTTATCTATTTAAGAGATAAACATTGGGGTTTTATTTTAGAGGTTCAGGATCCAGTACCAGTGGTGACTCTCTATGTCTTTTTCAAGATGACTTTTTTTGTTCTCAATGTTTTGTTGTAGCCGAGAAAATACCACTTCCTCTTTCCTATTTTCCAGGATGTTTTGATCACTTTCCCTGGGGCGTTAGGCTTTCTTCTTACTCAGTTTATCCTCTCATTTTGTTAGATCACTTACTTCAATGGTAGATTTTTCAAATATTATACATTGAATCTGGGACTGTAACTCAGTGGTAGAGAACCTGCCCAACATGCCAAGGTCCTGGGTTCAATCCCTGGTAACCCCCAATACACATGTGAAGAAAAGTGCTTAAGGATTTGAATATCTAAAAATACCTTTCTCCCACTCTGAAGTGTAACATCTGAGTATAAAATTCTAGTTTGAAAATAACTTTTTCTCATCTTGTTTAAGGCCCTAGCCTGTTTTCTAGCTTGCAGTGCTGTTGCTGAGAGGTTGAATGCCATTTGGTGACACTTGGTTTATATGATTTTCTTTTCCCATTCTGGGAACATCTAGAATCTTTTCTCTGTTCCAATATTTTTAATTTCACAAAGATGTGCCTTAACCTGCATCTGTTCACATTGACTGAGCTACTTGAAACTTTTTAATCTGAAGCTTTTGTATCTTTTTGTTCTGTAAAATTTTCCTGATTATATCTCTGATAATTCTCTCAGATAATTTTTTTTTTTTTACCTCTGCTGTTTTTTTTTTTCCTCTTTTAGAGACTTTTGTTAGTCAAATATTGGACGTGCCTGGACATCACCTCTAATTTTCTTACCTTTTCTCCCTGTTGTGTTACCATTTTAATTTCAGGGAAATTTGATTTTTTAAAATTCTGGTAGCATGGCATTCTAGTTTCTTGTTTATATATTGATGGGGTTTTGTTCGTGTTGCATAGATACAATGGGTTCCCTTGTCTTTATGAAAGTATTACTTCTTTGTTAGGTTTCCTTTTGTTTCCTGAATTGTCTCTATGTCATCTGAGTTCCTCTTTTTGTAGTTATTTCAGCCCCTGTCATTCAGGTCCTCTAATTGTTCTGTGTTCTTTGACTTTGTATGTTTAAGAGTGAAGCTTTCTAAACTTGATGAGTCCTGCGGGATGGGGCAGGGAGTGAATGTTCCCATGTGGGGATGCCCAAGGGGTGATCCCTGTAGGAGTGGCATTGATGACATGTCCTAGAGAAAACCCCTTTAACTTCTTGCCTGGGGAGCAGGGCTACTCAACTCAAAAACAGGTACCCAGCACTGCTGATTCCTCCCAGGGTCCAGAACCTTTGCATCTCCAGCAGCTTGACCTGAAATATTCCCTAATATAAACCATCTATTGTCTGAAGAAATGAAGCCGAAGTTGTCTCCTGGCCCCGAGGGGTTGGGGAGGAAACAGTTCTGTTCCTTTCACAAACTTCTAACCTTCCTATTTAAAGCCTTTGCAGAATTCTGCAAGGAGAATCTGCTTTCTTCACATCCCTCAGTGGAGACTTATTTTGGCTTCACCTGCTCTGCTGAGGCAATTATTACCCTTGCCACGTCTTTCTTTCTACCAAAAGATTTGTTGACATTCCCCATCTGCTGTTGTCTTCTCTTGCATTTCCCTTTCCCTCATGAGTTTATACAGTTTTTATTCTTTTATTATTATTACACCTTTTTTATTATTCTTTTTCATTCTCATTACTTTAGTGGGATTGGAAGAGGAAGCAGAGATAAACACATGTTCAATCTACCATGTTTAACTGGGAGGCGATGGGGCTTTGCTTTCAGACCTGCTTTTAATGCCATTGGCTTTGTACAGAGAAACTCCAGCTTCGGGAAGGAGAAAAAAAATTCTCATTTCTCATTCTGCCCTTGCCACTGACTCTAAACACAACCCAATAAAGTGGCATGTTTCTGTTTTAATATTAACTTTTATGAGAGAATATGATTAAAACCACTGTGCTCTCGAGAGTATGCCGATAAAGAACTCCTCAATGAGTGTGGAGCCTCGTGGGGCTACTGTAAACCCGTGGTTTAAAGATTCTTGGTTTGGCATTTTCTGTTTGTGGACAAATGGGTTTATCTTCTCCAAAACATATTAGTGGGTTTTCTTGCATAAACAGCCAGGAAAAAATATCAAGAAGATGAAAGAAAGAGTCTGGTGCAATATAGCTGAGCAAGGGAGCTGGTATTTGAGGAGTTAGTGAGGATTCCAGTGGCAAATTCTGCCACAGACTTGACTGGGCTATGGCAGAGGTTCTAAGGTATATGACGGAAACTTCTTTAATGGGAAGAAGGTGGAGCAGGAGATTGTTCCCTTCTGCTCACCTACGAATGCTTTGTTTGTCTTTTATTTTGTATGGCTTCTGTTAAGTGGCCACAAGCTCACTTGTGTGCCTAGAAATCTAATGAAGTGCTGATATACCACTCTTCCTTCTTTTCCCATTTGTGTCCCTTTTCTCTTTTCAAAAACCTCAGCTGCTCTCATTGGCGATTAGGCCCAATCCCCCAGACCTACTCACTGATACCTTTAGTTTTAGACTAGAGTTTTGGAACAGAGGCATAAACAGTCCATTTTAGGAGAAAGAAACCAGGCTCCTACTTCATTCATTCATTCATCCATCAAATCTTTGTTGAATACTCTGTCTGTGTCAGACCATTCTTCGTGATGCAATAGAGATGGGGGAACAATTGACCTCTGGATTTGAAGATTAATATACTGGTGAGAAAAACAAACCTTGAAGCAACCTAAAAATGCAGCACAACAGAAGCTACAATGCAGGTTTATTAAATGAACAAATATTGATTAATGGTAAATTTTGTGTAAGGCCTACTAAATGTTAACATGCAACATAAAGCCCTTCACGAGGCTCACAGGCATTTGAACATATTGAAAAAGCTATGGCTAAAGTACAAGTGAGCACCCTCATACCATATGTCTAAGTATTGAAAAACCTCAACAAAACGTATCCTGTTAAATAAGACAGCCGCAATGCCTAATTAGTGATTCCATTTTGTTCCTTTGCAATGCATTCTATACAAACTAATCAGGCTTTCTAAATAATATATCTAAATTTAAGTTGTTTACCTCCCCCAAAACAAATTCATCCTCTATTGATTTCTAGGGTGAGAAAAATGAATATCAAACTGTTATTGAGCTTCCTTATACAAGTGCCTTTGTTTCACATTTGTGGTTATCCACAGAGTCATCATTTTATGACACCTGAAGGATATTCTTCACTGCCCTCAGGATGTAATGTGCACATTTGTATTCATACTGATAATGTATGAGAATGTCTGTTTTCTTTTACCCTATGTGATGCTGGGTACTCTTATTCCTTAAACAGTATTTACCAGTTTCATAGATTAAAAACATGTCATTGTTTTATTTCTGAGCCTCTATTTACCAGAGGAGCTGAAAATAATTTCATGCTTTCGAAGTCTTTTATTAATGTTGTCTTGATATCAAATTGCCTAAGCCTGACCTTACCTTGTTTTCTAGCTGGATATTCATTATCTTGTACTGTTTAAAAGTTCTGTTATTTATATACTGCAGATTTTGCTGTTTGAACAATACACAAATTTTCTTTTTCTATTTATTTATTTATTTTGCAGCACTGGGGATCAAACTCACCACCTCACGCCTGCCAGACAGGCACTTAAGCCACTGAGCCAAACTCCTGGCCCTAGCTTTTTGCGGCAGGGTCGCACTATGTAGCTCAGGTCAGGCTTGCGCTCACGTTGTAGCCCAAGCTGGCCTCAAACTCACAATGCTCCGCCTACCTCAGCCTCCTGAGTGCTGGGATTAAAGGCATGTGCCACCACGCCCGGCCGAATTTGATTTTTCAATTTGTTAATATAGGGTCTGTTAAAACAAAAGTTTTACCTCTTACTCCAACCTGTAAGTCTCTTGATGGAATCCTTTATTTAAATTATAAACAATATATTTTAAACATTTTGAAGAATAATACAATAAATAACCATACACCTACCATCCAGTTTTAATATTTAAACAAACACATGTGCTTGTTTCAACTTAGGTGTTTAAAGATAAAACAAGTAGCTTTAGCTTAATTTTTAGCCAAAAGTCACGATCTTCATACATTTATTTAGTACAGGATACTTTTCCTATTGATTTCAAATGGAAAATTAAATTATATAAATTCTTATATATATTCAAGTGTACTTCATATATATATATGCATATTCAAGTGTATTTCTTTATATATTCCCATTGATCTGCATATTTATAAATCAAAGCTTCGTTGCTTTAATTGCTGTACCAGTATCCACCATAGGCTCTTCTATGACATATCCTTCTTGAAACTTCATGTCTTCCCCCCAAATATCTAGCTAATCTGTTTTTTTATTGATGATTGGAATCATTTTATTAAATTCTGCTCCTACAGGCTTTGTTATAATTGTATAACATTTATAGATTAATTTAGATGAGGCTGGTAGTTTTACAATTGTATTTAACATTTAGCTGCAAATAAGACTTTGTCTCTGTATCTGTTTAAACTTTATTACTGCCTACTGTCAACTATTGCCATTTTCATCATATGTATACCATGAAATTTAAGAATATATTTCCTATAATTATATACTCTGATTCACATGACAAATGACATGTTAGCATTGTTCTTCTTTGAATAGTTACTGCTGACCTGTAGAAGAGCTTTTTTGAGTTAACTAAATTTTATGATTTGAGGTCTTGCTAAACAGGTTTAATATTCTTAATTGATTCCCTCAAGATTATCAGGTGGAAAATTATGTCATTGGCAAACAATGATGATTTTTCTCTTCCTTGCCAACATACAATACCTCTGAGTCATATTTCTTACCTTATTGCTTTGGCTGGAATTTCCAAAATAAGGAAGAATATGAGTAGCAACAATAAAACCAGATATCCTTGCTTTATTTCCTGAGTTTTACCATTAAGTTTGATATTATGTTAGTTTCCTATAGAAATCATTATGTTAAATATGTATTCTTTTATGGCTTATTAGAAAGAGTTTAAAGATCACAATTTTGAGGGATTTAGGGATATCCAGTTGGAAATATCAAGCTAAGAAAAGAGATCAAGTCAGAAATTTCCTTGTTATATATGGGAGTTAAAATTACAGGCGTGGATGTGAAGTGACACCAGTAGATCACCCATGGGGAGTGTGATAACATGTTTAAGAAAGATTGAAGTGAAAATAAGCTACTTAGCTTAATTTTTCTGAGATCACTGGTAATGCTGAGAGGAAATTAATAACCTCATTGAGTGCAGATTGATTGCCATACATACTAGGAAAGGAACTGAATTACAGGGGAATCAGAACACGTATCCACACAAGTGATCCCAATATAAGCAACTCTTTCAAGTAGTCTCATTTCAAAGGGTATAAATGAGATAGACTAATAATTTTTGTTGTACAAAGAGTCGAAGTGATAGACACTGTTTTTCTTGTGTTGTTTTGTTTTTATTAGTGTACATTTGCAATGCATAGTAATTACATTCATCTTGAATTGGCACGTACACATGTCACATCTTAGTCATTTTGACTTCCTCTTCCTACCCTTCTGTCTCCTCAATCCCTAGATCGACTTCCCATCTCCACAAAGTGCATTTCCCTCTTTCCTATCATGTCTTTTATTTCATTCTTTAAATAAATTATATTTTGAGTTTCTTTTCTAAGAAAAACCACGCAATATTTAACCTTCTATGTCTTATTTATTTCATTTAGCGTTATGGCCTCCAGGTGTTATGGGAGGGAAAAAGCTTGATGACAAAGGGGAAGAGGAATAGTTGAAGAGGATGAGTGAATGGTCAGAGGGATTGCTGGGATGGCCAGTGATGGTCAGTGATCAGTCTAGATCAGTGGTAGTAAACCTATGGTATGCCTGCCACAATGGGCTGCTCGTATCATTGAAAGGTCTTGAAGTTTCGCCATTACTGGTCTAGATGTTAGAGTGAGAGCTTAGTTTTCAAAAGAACAGATAAAAGGGTGAGGATTCTGAGACAAAAGAAAGGAAAAGGTCATTTCATTTCCAATCTAGTATTTAAAACCTATCACAAACCTCAGACATTAACTCCTCTTAGAGGATTTGGTAAAACACTGAGTTGCACATACATGCATATGTTAATGTGTGTGTGTGCATGCATGTGTGTGATAGGGCCACTCTCTGAGCTGAAATTTGAGTAGCATGCAGCTCTGTGTACCTGTGGCAGAAAGCTGTAGTTGCTAACCAGCTAAACAATTTGCCCACCTGATGTTATCTTCTTTTGGCTTTAGGGAAGAAGGAATAGCCGTGAATTATGTAGCACTTTGCTAGAGAAAAATATAAGGTAGGCCTATTTCCACCAGTAAGGGGTAGTTTCCTACTTTCTCTCTGCAATTATATCATGTAAAGACATTTGCCTAAATGTCTTTTTCATAGGGAAACTTAAGCAAGATTACATAACAATAAAGCCCCGCAGTTTGCAAATTTTAGTTTCTTCCCCCACTTCTTTCATTCTGCCCATCATCTGAAATTATTACTTATATTGTTAAACTGATCTTTAATGAGAATCAAGCCCATGTATTATAAAGGAAGCAATTTTGGAAGGCATGAACCATATAGCTTGTATCATCGCTAAGGATTTGGTTGATCTGTGTACTTTTACTTTTTTTGCTTACAAATGCTGACATCAGTACCTTGGAGAGGCTTGTTTGCTGTCTCTAGGAAGCTCACTCACCGAGACCCAAAGAGCATTTGCACGTATTTTAGATCCTCAGGAGACACCCTGAAGGACACTTTAGTGTGCCCTTCTCACCTGTAGGACCCAAACATACAAAACGGGTTAGAGTGCTGATACTGTGAACACAGAATCTGTGCTTTGCAAAAGCTCTATCTGTAGAATATTTGAGAAAACATACTGGCAATTAGTGTCAATGTAGTTATGATTTTTATAACTAAGTATAAGTGGTTGAATTGCTTTCTCCATGACTACATCTTTCCTTACTTAAAAAAAAAATGACCTTAGACTTATTTCTTAAATTTCAGTCAATTCTTCACATAAGTCATTTTCAAATAAAAACTTCTTTAGAGGGAAGGAATTGCTACCCTTTTAAAAAAGAATACTAGAAAAGAAGAAAATAATAGTGTTTAAATATGAGGTTCCCTGGTCAAGCATAATAATCTCCAAATTTCATATTATATATATTTCTTTTTTATACTATTAACATCATATAGTGTATATATAACTGTGTCCATGTGTATATATGCCTTTGTACACTTGTGCATATATATATGTACATGTATATGTATGTGTGTGTATATATATATATATATATATATATATATGAACCTTTGCATTCTGCTTTGATCTCATAGCATCGCATTTGGATTATTTTTGTCTATAAAAATGTCAAGAATATTATTTTAATCACTTAATTATAGTCTTATAAATATATCGACATTATTTTACTATTCTTTCATCATACATTTAAGATATTTCAAATATATTACTGTTAGAAATAATATTTCATTGAACATTATTTCCCTTAAATTTTAGTTTTCCTCCCAGCCCAGAGTCCAGAGGGCTGTGACGAGCAGAACGACACAGCATGACACATTTTTCAGCCCTTGATACATGCTGCCGATACTTTGAGAAAAGCTCTACCCATCCACATGAGCACAGCAACTGACGATGAGCAATGTCGTGTTTCTTTTCTTCCTTTAATGTCTTCAGTTATAGAAAAAAGTGACAGGAAATAATGTAATGAAAACAGTGCCTCCACCCCAAATAGCACCCAGCCAAAGAAAGTAGACATTATGAATGGCCAGCAAGGGCTGACCCTCTTCCTGTTCCTTTCCTCCAGTGGCAAACTCTGTCCCTGAGGGCGGCTTTTTCATTCTCATCGGCATCACAGTACTTCTCCCACAGGTGACAAAGCAAGATTGAATTGTTGATTTCATTAGTAGTCCATAGTTACTTGTGAGTTTGAACATGTTTCATGCTTTTTCGGTAATCTCAGTTCCTGTCTCTTTTTAAATGGGTCTTTGATTTTTCCTCACCAATTTCCATATCCTTTCTATGTGGAGGAAATCAACTACTTGCCATTTTTGTTGAAAATATTTTACATTTTATATCTTAAGATGTTTCTTGAAACATAGAAATTAAAACCTTCAGCATGTGAGAAACCAGTCTTTCCAGCACCATTTCTTCCAGAGAACATGTTTAGCCCCTTTGTCAAAGATAAGTTGACTGAGTGTCTTTGTAGTTGTGTTTGCATCTTGTAGTCTGTTCCATTGATCCTCAGGTGTGGTTTTTATTTTTATTGATTTATTTTTGCCAGTACCATGCTGATTTTATCACAGTAGCTTTGTAGTATAGTTTCAAGTTGGGGATTGTGATGCCTCCAGCCTGCCTATGTTGTCCAGGATTGCCTTTGCTATTCTAGGTCTTTTCTGTTTCCAAATGAATTTTAGGAATGTTTTCTCTAAATCTGTGAGGTACGTTAATGATACATATATGTATTTTAGCACAGAAATATTTATTGAGAGAAAGAAAGCTTCTCTTGGAGAGACAGAAAGGGTCCTGAGTGGGTTGCCAAAGATTCTGTCTTTTCTAGTGACTTTTATAGAGCAAAACCATGATGGGGAAAACTGGGAACTCGCGAGTCAGATGGGTTTGAGGTGGGACAGAACTGTGGTCAACCAATAAGGTTAGTTGTTTAGGTAAAATTGACCAAATCAAGGACAAATGGGGAAGCAAGTCACGCAGTAAGTGAGCATTCTTACAGATCAGTGACTCTTTCTGTAGGGGATTAGGATGGCAATTCCTGGCTTCTCAAGATGATCCATACCTAATCCTTAATGCTTATACTTAAGGTGTGGTTGCATGTTTTGCCTTCTGTCTTGAGATCTGGCCCTCAGCAAAGGGTGTGTATCTCTCCCAAGGTCACAAGACATCTGGTCCTCTGTCCCAGTTCCTTTGAGGGCCTAGCCCCGTCTGACTGCCTATAACATTTCTAACTAACTCAGTTACCTATAACATTCTCCCCTCTGAAGAAGTAACCCAAACTGCCCTGAGGGGTAATGGGCAATGACCGATCTGGCTTCTTCAGGCTGAAAGGGGTTGCGGTTGTTGAATGGCAGTCAGGAATACTCTGCAGAGGTTCTAACTAATGGCCCTCAGTAGATACCAGGCACATTCATCTTGGTAGGTATATAGCTTTTAAGTCTGAAGGGGACAAAACTAAACGAAACAAATATGTACAGAACAAATAATGGAATCTATAGGATTATTATGAGTACAGTTAACAAAGATTTCCACCAAGAGGAGCTAGTAATGGCTTCCCATAAGGAGGACAAGGATAAAGTCCAGGAAATTTTAGAATCTGACGTCATTGATTTACTATCTAATATCTTGAACAGCTATTAGGATATTAGCAGAAAGGTCAGGAATATACACATAGTATTTGATTTTACAATTGCACAAGTACCTCCTTTAATTGGTGAAGTGAATAGTAAAAGGGCGAATAGTAACATTACTTTTCTAAAGACTGTTTTTTCTTGAATAGGAATCTTAAGTCTTCTGTGGGTTCACAGGAGTATGTAGATAGTTGCTCATCTTCAGTTATAGTCTCTGGTTTCCAAGAGTCGAGCCTGGTGTGATGTATCCAAGAGTCCAGGTCTGTTGTCTTGACAGCAGAAGGAGTCGGCAAGATCACAGTGTAAGGTCCTTCCCAAATTGGTTCGCTGTCTGATGATCTCAGTGGAAGACCTCCAAATGATATAGGGGAACGAAACTCCTGACCTACTACATGTCCAGTATGTGTTCTCTAAAATTGAAGAATGAATTTTAGGAACAGTGGAGGTTAAGAACAGAAATATTTATTGAGAGAAAGAAAGCTTCTGTCTGAGAGAAAGACAGAAGGTGTCCTGAGTGGGTTGCCCTGTTAATGATATTTTGATTGGGATTGCATTATATCTGTATAACAGTTTTGGGAGTAGGCCAATTTTTACTATGTTAGTTCTTCCCAACCAAGAGCAAGGGATATCTTTCCATTTTCTAACATCCTCTTCAATCTCTTTTTTAGAGTACTAAAAACGCATATTTGTAAACATCATATTGTCTCCCTAGTGTAAAAAATAAACCTAAAAGAGTAATAAGATCCAAAATGTATGGTAGATATTTTGATAATGAAAGGGAAAGGAAGAGCTCAAAAGGAAAAACACCTGGGATTGGGAAAGAAGAGAAGGAAGAAAGGAAAAGATTACATGTATATAGGTATGCATATATATGTATGTATGTAAATATATACAAGATGGATAGCTATACTACTAATCTCCACTAGTTCATCCAAAAGAACAGTTTGTGCTTTCATTGTTTGATTGTTTGATCATTTTTTGTGCCTAAATCTTGTAACCTGAACAACTACTTCTAAGATAATAATATGCAATATATTAATTAGTGTTAATTTCCTACTATTACTATTTTTTGATATTCTGTATCATTTCAATCCTTTTTTTGTTTTTAAAAAAATAAATAAAATTTTAAAATAGAAATTAAAGCACAACAAAGATGTCAGTCTTTTCACATTAACTTGGCCCGTTACCTTATGTTCTTTAATCCTTCTGTGTCAATTCTATATGGTCTTAGAATCTACTAGCATCTCATGCATAGTTTTGTGTAGGCCATCCACTTACTTGAATGGGCTTGGTTTTTATGTGCTGTCGAGACAAGAGTAATCTTTTACGTGTTGTCCTCGGCCAATTGAATATAACACTTTGAGGGCAAGAACTGAAAACCATTTCTTACTGATTTCTTTAATTCCCTGCCCAATCCTAATCCTTTGAGCACACAAAAGTTGCCCAATATATTTGTTAATAAGGAAGTGACTATCTATCCCTATTATGCTTGTAGCCACTTTGCTTAAAACATTTTATGACCCTTTTGAAATCCATCCTGGAGGCATTTTCTTTAGCTCTATTTTCTCTTACCCTATTACTTTTCATTAGATTGACAGTTTTAAGGAAACTTTCTTACTTGCTTTATTTAAATAAGCCATATATCTAATTAGAGATGCAAAACATTTTATTACAGAAAAATTCAAAATATAAACACGAAGAAAAATAATGCATGCTTCTTCCATCCCGAGGCAGCAACTTCTTATTGTGGTATAGCCCCAGTTCTATGCATGGATTTGTAGTTTATGCGTAGCTAGAGAGAAATGGCCTCTAGCTGGATGACACCTATCTGAATTAGACAAGGAAGATGCACAGAGATCAACTGTTTAAGTGACAGAAGTTGCTGTATTGAAGCTGGAATTTCCTTACATATATTCTCTTGAAACCTGAAGCTGTAAATGCTACAGCTTAGGTTGTCAAAGAAAACAGAATTGTTAAAAGATATTCAGAGGAGGCATGAATATTCACAGATAACACTTAGTATTTGTGAGTCCGGTCAGTTTCAAAACTTTTGCATACAAATCCTCAAAAAGATGGGTGAAGTTCATGCCTGCCCTGGGACCCAACTCCAAGTTTCTCTTGGGCATCTTCGACTTCGAGTGGTGTGAGTTCATGTCACCCAACTTACCCTCCTGCTTCCCAACCCACTGCTGCACTTGAAAATGTATTCTCTAATCCTGGAAAGTTTCCTTGGCTGTGTAATCCTACTTTTAAATCGCAGAGGCCTCCTGCAGCAGCAACAAGATTCTTGCCACAGGGATAAAACAAAGGAAAACAGACATAGAGTCCCCTCTTTCTCCGGGAATTTCCTCTTCATTGCATAGCCGACTTGTTCTCCCCAAAGAGTAGTATTTTAAAGTACATATATTTAAATAGTAACATTTTCTTGGCAGCCCTCCTAATAATGACAAGGAAATTCAAAGATAAGCTTGATGCTTTGTCCTTAACTTGGACCATTCATCCTTATTCTTCTGTGAGTTTGTGAGTGGTCAGCAAGATGCATGTGAAACTTTCTCTTTCTTGACTATTGTTGGTTGTGTCACAGTTGGTTTAGTACAGCTATAAAACACCATTGATAAGCCTTTGTGCCTGGTGTAATGGTGGTGTCCAGTCTACTCTTTAGATCTGGCCTCTTCGTCTCAGGGTCCAGGTCTCTATTTCCTTTCAAAAGCTCACAGTTTGGTGACACTCAGTGCCCTGAGAGATGCAGAGGAGCCCCTGAAGCCAGTTGATAATGTAAAATTGTCTTTAATAACTTTATGTCAAGGCAAAGCTGACATTTGAAGATTATGCATTTAATTTTGCTCACTGTAGATACAGAAAAGCAATTTAGGCAAAATGAGATCCTAAGGTAAAACCTGCCACTTCTAACATCAATTTCTCCCCCTCCAAATAATCAAATTCATGTCCAAATTCACTTTTGACCCCCATTAGGGGCCTTTTTGGAGGTGGAGCTAAATCTGGAGACTTCTGTTTATCTTGGTTCTCTTGTTAAACACAAACTGCTCTAACGAAGGTTGAAATTAGACTAACATTTTCCAAAGTGTCTACCTTTCAGTCTCAAGGAAGAAAATCTCTGGAATTGTTTTCAGTGAGCTGAAATATCATGACACCTGTCTAGACCAATTAGAGACTGAGCGCAGTTGAGTCTTGGCAATAGAAATGATGGATGGGCTATGGGTGGTTTTAGTGACTCATTAGCCAAATGCTACAAAGATATAAAAGTTGTTGTGGGTTTTATTTTCATTTGCATCAGAGCCTGCTTAAACCTGCACCATCCTCTCCATTACCTCTTTCTTGTGCAGTTGAAAGAAACTATCTGTTCAAACCATCTCCAATTTCACATGCGACCTGCTTGTCACCTGTGCCTTTTTAGTTATCCCAATCATATTTTTAACTAGTAGGATTGCCAAGCTGAAGAAAGTGGCAGGAATTTAAACTGCCTTAAATTTATCTCTTTACATCCAACTCTGAAGCACAGTGATGGATGTGAGTGGATTTTGCTCCGTTTTCTTTTTCTTTTTTGCTTTATATCAATTTATTATGTCTTTTGGGCTTGCTTTTGTCTTTTATTACCCTCCCCCTACCTCTGTCTTCTCATTCCCTCCTGTGATTAGCCCTGTGGCAGGTGCTTCTTTCTTTGGTGACTTGGAGAACACCAGACCTTTATTCATATTAAGTCCACAATATCATAAATGAAATTTTGATTTGGGTGCAGAGGTGGCCCTGCTTGTAATATGACTCACAGACACCAGCAATGCAATTTTAAGAAGCTGATTTTTTTTTCCAAGAAGGAAGGAAAATAAAAATCTCTGAATCTGCTGAAGTCAGATTGCCAGGCTTACTTACCCCAAACAAAGGGCTGGGCCATCTGAATACTGTATGAAATTTCAGGCACCATACAGAGTAAGTTGGAAGCAGTACGGTTGAGATGGATTCCACTCTGCTTAGTGTTTATGTATCGGTGGCCCTGTTTGTGCACACACACATATGGCACATGGGAGGTGGGAGGAATGGGTGGCTATTGGGACAGATTTATAGTTCCCATCACTGATTGCCATCCTTTGGGATCAACTTTGTCACAGGAACACCGGCAGGGGCTTATTACAGTGTGTGACAGCAGGTGTGGGGCTGTATGCACGTTGTAGATTCATTGTCCTCCTGTATCAGGATTTATACAACCACACACCCCTTCTTTTTCCAAGGGCTGGATTGGCAATCGGTCATTCATATATCTACGAGGCTGGACCTTCACAATGCCCTCGGTGTCTGTTCCAGGATTCTATGCATCCCAATGAGGGCTGGGAGAACATTTAAAATAGGTTGATTCAAAATGATTCCTGCTTCTAGTACTGCATCCTTAGATTACTTAAGGGCCATGAATGCAATTGAAAGCAATGGGAAATCCAGATGTTTACCAGTATGATTCAGAGAAATTAAAGCCATAAACGCAGCCAAATGGAGTATGAATTTATTGAGTATCTTCTATGGGCAAGGCAGGTTTAGAGAACTGTACTATAAGGGACATAAGATAATTAAGATTGAGAAAATTCAGCTTCTTAGGATTCAGTTGGTTTCATGCTCTCCTTTCCCTCTGGACTCAGTTTTCTGGTGAACAAATCTTGTTGAGGATCTTGTTTAAGATCTTTGGAGCAGGAGCCCCTTTTCAAGAAAGCATCTTTCCAAGTTTGAAGAGTAGATATGCCTCATGTATAAATGGATTTTTCCCCCCTAAATAGTTCTGTACATTTGAACTCCAGGAATACTTTAAGTTTCTTAAAGTTGTTGGAGAGGATTTTCAAAACCATTGGGAAAACTGGGGTAAAACAGTACTGTTAGGGGATGATAACATATCACGATGCTGTGTTTGATCATAAGAAAGTTTGTACACTGCTTTCCTTATTCCAAAGTAAGTGATAAAATGATTCAGCAGCTAGAGGTAGAATTTTGGGGTAGTTATCAACAAGAATGGCTGGACACTGACCTCAAGAAGCCCAGAGGATTTCTTGGGGATGCTTTGTACTAGCTTATTAGTATAACTTATCTCTTGGTGCTGTCTGAGTCTATTTCCCATTAGCAACTGCTTTCTAAAAGCATACCAGGTCTTTCCAAGTGTAATCATTCATATGAATAAATAGTTCAGAAAGATGTCCACTGCAGGCTTACTCAAGTTCCTTCATTCAAAAGAGCTAAAGTTGTAAGTATTGAAATTCAGGTTTCTCTTGACAAGCTGATTAGTTTTTGAGTTGTTCCTATCTCTGGGTCTCCAATCTTCCAACTCATAAAGGGTCTAGGGAATTTGTATTATTCTCAACTACTGCATTACAGACTAGTCTTCCTGAAATTTAAGTCCGATTGTATCTAGCCTTCTTGGTATCTTGCTTTAGCTTAGTAAATAAGACCCTTTGTGATATGGCTCCTTATAACTCTCTGGTTTTTGTCTCTTCATCCTTAAGCTTATCCCAAATTTTACCAATCATTGGCACTTTGGAACACATTGATTTTCTTTGCCACTACCTCTATGTATGTCTATGTATATGTCTTGCCTCACACTTCTTGTTGAAACTTTCTCTGCTTAGGTATTCTTCCTACTTGGAAAAAGCTCCTATCTCTTTCAAAACACTGTATATGGTTCTGCTTTCTAATCACAACTCCATTATGTTTCTTTTCATGTCAACCTTCCTTACAACTGTGCAAACTCAAGTTCCATGAGTTTTTTTGGTGTCAGCAACCAGGATACTCACAGATACATTAGAGGTAAAACTCTGTCTTTGTACTTTTGTGTCCTATGCCAAGCACAAAATAGATGCAAAATAGGTATTTATTGGGTTGAACACTGGGTAATTATACAAGTTCTATGAAACAACTGGAAAACCAAGTCAGACAGTATCATCGGGAGGTTAGAGGCCTGGGCATAAATGCACCATGTATGTGAAGTTGGTGATGGATGGACAACTGGTGAGTCACCAAGGAAAGTGAAAGGCCTGAGTCAGACACTCATGGGAGGAAGAATACTTGGCAGAAGAGGAGTAAATTCCCGAGAATAACAGTACTGTCAGCAATAAGCAGTAAACCATTCTCTAGTGATCACTACGGCTAGTTCTTCTAGAAGGGTTCTCATTTCATATCACTTAATTGAGCATATGAATATCCAAAAATAATTTAATTTACACAGGTTTTTATGTCTTTTTCACCTAAGCAGACTTAAAATCAGAGTATATATCCCAATTTTAGATTGCAAAATGAGATTGTGGATTTCCTATGTAGATTTGCAGGTAGAGGTGAAAATCTGCTAGGTCACAAATGGATTCAAGGAAACTGAGGCTAACACAAAGTGACAACCCACACATTTGTCATAATGTATAAAAAATACCATTTATCATTTATGGTAATGTTCTTTAAGAGTATTATTTCATGGAGATCAGGAAGCTTTGAGAGCTTTGCTAACGATGTCAGGACCACTAATGTGAGAATCATTTGGAACATGTTAGAAACACAGGCTCCTGGGTTCCACCCAGGACCTACCCCATCAGACTGCATTTGAACAAGCTCCCCCAAGATGCAAATATGATTGGCCGCACACTGACCTTTGGGTAATCAGACTGGCATTTTTTTTTTCAACTGAAGGCTCTTATCTGAGCCACAAAAACATAGGAAAATTACTTGAGAGGTCTTTTTCTTCATCTCCTCAAATTGGTACACTAATAGTACATTCTAGATGCAGAGATGAGAAGTTAATTCTTGATATACACCACTGATGCCTCGGAGAATTAGGGTTTAATTCTCTCATAGAATCCTAACCCAGAATCCTGAGACGGAAGGAGAATTCAGATTGTATCTGTTACATTTAAACTTCATTAACTATAAACACATAGAGTAAGGCAGGTGTGAGCTGCGATCCTACTGTGAGAGATGTGCCTTCCCACTGGTGAAGTGTTTTTTGTATATTGCTCTGAATTATCAGAAAACATAACCAGCTTCCTACAAACAGCAGCATTCCAACAATTCAGCAGGCTATTCCTGCTTGATTTACAGACCCAAATGGTGCAGATCTAGCTATGGCTTCAGTTAAATAAATTAAAGTTTGGTGCATGGTTTTATACCTTCCCATCTACGTTGTATTGAAATGACTTCAGAACCAGACATTTTTCACAGAACCCTAAAATAAAAATCACCTCTCTTCCCCCTCACCCCACCCCAGAGAATGTAGAGTGGTCACTAGAAATGTGGAATTAGGAAAGATGAAATTGGGCCCATGAAAATAGAGCCATAATTAGTGCTTTTCAGCAACTCTTTCCTTTCGTATTCATTACTAGCTTCACGTTCGTCCTGGGCATGAAAGTGTGTGAGAGATTGGATGTGGGAGAGAAAGAAGGCTTTCTGAGCACAAGGCAGCATTTGGCCTCACTACCTAGAGTAAGAAACCAGAGAGAGCTGAGCTACGGCAACATCCCAGGACTTCTTATGGTGACCTCCTGCAAAATTGGATCAGGCTTTCCCTGGCAGTTGTATTAAGCTCATACATTAGATGAAATGTGCTTATGAAGTCGGCATATTTGACTGCTTTCTCTCTTTCCTTTTTTTTCTTTTTTTTTTCATTCTGGGGGATAGATTCTTTATTATCTGCTGAATTCATTTCACTCTGTCAATATTCTATAGAAAAATGATGGACATTCTATAATTTTGAGTTTGATATTAATTCATAATATTGATGGTTCATCTCTCTCTGTCTCCTCACTTCTGCCCTGACTAGGTTTCAGGTTGTTCTGTCCAGCAGCTGAGCCTATGACAGCTGTGTCCCTCCTTCCTGCCTTGGCACACTGCTGGTCTGTTTCCTTATTAAACCCACAATCACTGCAATGAAATTCAGATTTATAGCTGAAAAGCAGCTTATTTGGAATATAAACATAAACACTGGAGCGCTGAAAACAGCAAGAGGATTTTTTTTTCCTCCTTTGTATTTTTCCTTTCTTGAAATTTCATGACTTGTGTCTCAAACAAGTGCTATTTTAAAATTTTCTGGCACCATGTAATATAATTGATAATAGTGTTTAAGCGGCATCTAATATCACCCAGCATAGAGCAAAGTGAGCCATCCCAGGATATGAGCTAAAAAAATTGCATTAACACTTAGACAAAATGAAATTTTTATACTTGATTTGCTCATGGTTGGACAAATGCAACTAAATACAATTTGAGCTGTCACTTTGCAAAGGGGAAAAATATGCAACTTTAGAATGTTTCAAATGAGCCCAATATTAGATTCTATAACTCAGAGTGACACGGGAAATACTATTTGCAACATGATTGGTTCATTAATATTTGGTAATTGCAGTACATCATTTTAAGGGGGAAATAAAAATGCAAACAAATTGTTCCTAGCTTCCAGTCAGTCATTGCTTCTCAGCTGCCACCACCAGGAAAGGTTTGGAAGCTAAAGGATACAACAGATTTGGAACATTATATTTCCCCCTCCCCATTTTCATTTTGGAAGAATAATTTTCATCATAAACCAACATGTCAGACAAAGCATCTACATTTAAAAAAATATTATTTCATGATTTTCCACATGCACATTTGATGTAAACCCTGGAGGTGTATTCCCTGAGTACCTATTACCTCCATTTTAGGGAAATTACATTAAATTATTAGTGACAAATTTACTTGTCTGCCAATGTATTTTTCTGGAATTTTACTACAACATCAATACTTGGCTGTTTTATATGGGCCCTCATTTACCTGTCTTTGAAGGCAGCCACCCCTTGGGGAGCTCTGCCTGTCACTAACAGAAGCTAGAAACAGTCTTTAAGTTTAACATTCACAGTTTTGAATTAGATGGAAAAATATGTTGCACTTCAAAAATGTAATGTGCCCTTCTGAATTTGACAATTAGGCAACTTGCTTTGTAATCCACTGTCTTGCATTTTGGACAAAGAGAACACAACTCAGATCATCATGCAGTACTAGAGCAGGAACAACAGATAGAATCTTTAAGGGTGAAATATGTTTGCCAGGTACTGACAATAGGGCAGACTGGGGAGATATTGGCGTTTCTTGTATTTATTTTAGGAAAGTCTGTGCAGAGCCGGTTCACAGTGATGTGCCTGCACTTGGGGCTTCAGGGTCCTTCAGTAGCAGGGAGAGTTCAGAACTTCTGGGCCTTGCGAAGAACTCCAGGGGGAAGCATTGGTCAGGTGTCACCAAGAAGCTGGCAAAATCTCAAAAGAAAGAATCCTGAGTGTGCAAGTCCCCATCTTTTTGTTAGAGTTCATTTTCTTATTTTCTGTAAATAGAAATGTTGGAGCTCAATTCTGTATTCCTTCCCAACAGAAAGCTCTCAAAATTCTGTAAACTTCAGACTTCACAAAATCTGAATCTATCGCTAACTTAAGGTGCTGTTTTTGCTTCCCATCTTGGATTATAGACAGAGATCCCGTGAGCAGAGGAAGTATGTGTAAGACATAAAACAGTTGTGCCTCAACCTCTTAGGGTCCCATTGAAGAGAGCGATAATGAGAGATTTGAGCATGAGGTATAAAGGAAAGCTTGAGACAGAAACACAGAAAAAAGGAAGAATACTGAGCAAGAATGTAAGTCCCGTGTGTGTGTGTGTGTGTGTGTGTGTGTGTGTGTGTGTGTGTGTTCATCTTTCAGGTTTCCTGTTGAGGAAGAATTATTCTCCATTAGAATTTGCTGAAGTGTCAGGAAGCAGCAGCACTCTGCCATGTGTCCCAGTGGTTGGCCAGCCAGGAGAGAACCAGGAAGTAGCATCCTCCAAATGAGTCAGCTGTTGCACTGGCCGGAAGAGAAGATCCCACCCCCACCACCCATAAGCAACTGGCTGATTTGGAAGAATGCAGGGTGAGATGATAGCAACTGAAGTAAAGAAAGAATTTAATGATTGTATTGTTTGGTTGGCTTTGCAGACCTAAAGCCAGTAGTCTGAGCATCTATTTAGAGGATAGCAATATGCAATATAATAACTATTGTAGATTTCTTACTGTCTTGTTTTTGCCAATATGGTTCTCATTGTTTTGTTTTGTTTTCTTTTATTGTTTTGTTTTATTCTCTTTAAAATTAAAAAAAAAAAAGAATTTACTGAAGTGGTACTGGCTCTGATACATTTTAAATCCTCCTCCCCTGTACTGTATCTGATTCTCTAAATTGTATAACTGTTTTTTCTTTGAGATGCCAGACTTTCTTGGTGGAAAATTTCAGGTCATTTTTAATTGACAATCTGAGATCCCAGAGCTCATCAATCTCTTTGTTGGCATTACTAAGATACCCTCAGAATTTGTTATCATAGATATTTAAATTGAGAATTTTGCAGACTATTCCCCTAAATTCTCAGGAATTGTTTTCTTCATATGTGCCTAGTTCTATATGGTTTAAACTTTGGCAATTACCTAATCTTCCCTTTTCCATTCTAGCCAGAAGCCTCCATTTTAAAAGGTCTTTCTCTTCCCTCCCCAAATAAACACAACCATTTAGATCAAATTAACTGGAATACCTGTTTCAACTGACCTAAATTTATCCTGTGCTATGGCTTGGGAGATTTGACCTTAATTAAACCTCTATTTTGCCAGAGAATGAGAGTGCTGGAGGGAAAGACCATATGAATTTCTACTTTCATTTCAGGTGGAGCATGTGTAGCACCTGGGGACAGATTGTTAATGAAATATTTGTTTTATCCGGCAGTGCTTTGTCGAGACCTAGAAATTTGGCAGTTTGGCAAGTCTAAATGGGGAAGAATAGTAGGTAATGCTACAGAAGGGAGACAGTAAGAAATCAGTACTCGGGAAGGAAAAATAAAGGATAACGACTCAAGACAGAACAGAGGAGATTTAGACACTCTGAGAAAGTTGCATTTCCTTCCGACTTCCTCCCCAATATCTCTTCCTCATTTAATAATGGTTCTTAGTGCTAGACAACTAAATTCAATGTTTTATTTAGTGATCTCAGCCACTGGATAAGATGGATTCTATGATCCCTGGTTTTAACTGTAAGGAAACCAAGGTGCAGAGAGGCATGACCGTTTGCCTAATGTCGTTTCAAGGCCTGGCCTTAAAAGATTGCCACCAAGGTGCGCCTTATTCAAGGTCAGGTTCATTTCTTCTCTGCATAACTACTTCCCATTCCTCCACTACTTCCCAATATTGACCTGTTCGAAAGATTGACTGTTAATTTTCAGCCAGTGTTAGAATATCTTGAATTATGGTGTCTTACAGTCTTTGAAGGTATTATCAAGGTTAAATGCAGAGCAATTAATAAATTAAGATGTAGCTCTGTGAACTTTGGGTACAATGCATTCCCTCACTCAGGGGAAAAGGGCCTATTAATGTGGAAAAGTAAAGGCGGCCCTTCAGAAAGTGGGGTAAGCCTACACCCACCATCTGAATAAGGAAGGTACTGAGGGCTGCTAGTCATTCAAGCCAGAGACTGTTACCTGTGGCAATATTGTTGTCAATGTCTTCCATACCCCCTCCACCCCCAGCTATGTAGGCCTCATGATTACTTTAAAACAAAAATTTTGTAAAGATTGAAATTGCTGAGTGATAGCCGCCCAGTGGAAATGTCCTCTAAGTCTTGGAGTTTTTGTCATCATTTATTGCTCTAACAGTGATATTTATGTTTCTCTGACACTCTCAATCAGTGATCCCATTTATAAATCTCAATTTCCAGAAACAGATGTGTGCTACTGTATTGGTAGTTTCTTTTTCTTTGAGGGCAGTCAGAATAGACGATGTTTTCCCTATTTTTTCCTACTCATTCCCTATTCTGATACCTACTCATTGAATGGAGTTGTTGCTCTAGGTCTTTAAGTGTAGCTTGTGGGTTAACTTAATCAATAGATAATGACTATTTATTAAAGCCTACAAGAGTACTAGGGATTTGGGAGGTACAGAAATATAAAATATGATCCTAAATTTAATGCAATAGGTTTGCAAACCATCCCATGATAAAAGCATGAGCTATGGGATAGAAATTACTGTCAGTATTCTGAGAAACTTCATGGGGACAAATGATAGTTTATGAATGGGGTAGGGTTTGCTAGGCAGGAAGTAGACCAGATCATTCCTCATGGGAAGCACAAGAGAGGCCAGTGGTAGAAATGTCCTGTTGTCTATAGCTGAGGCTGGGTGTTAGGAAGACCTGGAAATAAATTGGGATTGCAAAGTTAAAGACAGTAAACTTTGTAGCCACTCACAGGGAGGCACTGTAAAAACACAACTGAACTCTGAAAGGAAAAGTCATTGCTAGAAATGTTTTTAGCTTTGTAGAACCATGTTTTTATTTTCGCTGTGGTAGTCATTTTTATTAATTTTTTATAACTCCGTGTAGAATTTCAAAAGGGTCCCTGTCCTGAATCTTCTCATAAGGCAGTTCTGTATTTAATTTCCCTTTTCCTTCCACATTAAACATCATTGATATAGGAGCTGGTCAGTGTTTTAATAGACTAGGGCATTTATGATTTAAAATACTCTATTTTCCCCTATACATACCCTCTAAACTTTCCATGGTTGTTAGCTGTGACAAATCATAGCCCTTTACACCTTATGCCCCTTGTCACATACTGGACCAGTATTTTGGTTTAGAAAATGTGATTTTCTAAGCTATTAAGGGAAACCAACAGAAGATGAATTGGTACCCCAAATTAAATAAATTGGCACCAGAGACATATCATGTCCTCCTGGTTTCTTTGGGACAAACTCGAGTTCGAGGCTTTAGTTTCAAAACTTTAGCAGAGCTTGTGTTGCCTTTTTAAAAATTCAAAGCAATTCCCAACAGGACTCTGTTTCGGGCATAAAATAGGGAAGTTGGAGTTGTATCAATCCGTGGTTTGAAATCCACCTGTGTCTTGAAAAAGTACTTCTTGGTTCTTTAATCCTCCTGTAAATTGTCAGGAAGAGACCCAATTTTGAATATCGATTCTGTCAGAACTTTATGTAAGTTACTGAAGTTTTTCGGAGCCTCCATATTCTCACCTGTCAAATGAGAAAGGTAACATTCCTCATAGGCTTATGATAAAAAGTTAAGTTAAAGTAAAGAAGCTGACTGAGTGCTTGGTGCATAGTAGAAGATCTTCCGTGTCTTTTCTGTCCTTGTGCTTGTGATTAGATGGCCCTTTCTCACCCCAGGAAGGGCTGGAAACCAGAAGACACGGATAAGCACTAGCAGTCATGATGGCTGTCTTGCCTCCCACAGCCTGAGATTGTGAGATAGCTCAGTTATGAGGAACTGCCCGTGTGGAACGCAAAATACTGAGATGATGATCCTCATTGGCTGACGGGTAGATTCTGACTGCCCATTTGCAACAAATGCATTTGCAGACCAAAGCAGACCCTTTGCTTGCAGAGCTACTTCCATTCTGAGTGATCTGACTGAACCCAAACTTTAGTTAATGACTTAGCAAAGACTGGCTCTATCAGTTTGTGGGTCAGTGTGCACAGCTAGGAGAACATCACAGGAAATGTGGCCTTGGAAAGTCAAGAGAGATGACAGGGACATTATTTAAGACCCTCAAGTGAGACTGTATGAATGGGAAGGACAGTATCTGCGTAGCTGGGAGGTGCTGTCATTCTCCTATTCAGAAAATACATATACTCTGATGATTTGAATGAAGGTTAACATTCTGGCATCTACAATATGGGATTTTCTTTTGTAGCATGAGTTCCCATCAGTAAGCTTTCTTAGTGATTTTTCCCCTGAAATAAATAGTCCTCATAAAGACATAGAATTTGAACAGTAATATCTCAAATGATTGGATCTATTTTTCTAGAAATTTAAATAAAGAAACAAGTTTTATTTAGGCATGTACATCTAACCTGTAATTCAGTCTGTAGAAATTTATCTCTCTGATAAAAGTATTGACTAGGTAGATGGTCGGTTTTCTTAATTTTTTTTCAGGTGTTTTTTATGTGGCATCCTATCACTCTTAATTTTGGGAGACCATTTGTTTAGAATACAAATAATTATATCATAGGTATGAATATAGCTGTGCAGTCCCCTAGTGTGTATTTCAGCAACTTCTCCAAGAATTCACGTCTCAGATTTGTCTCAAATATGTGATGCCTTTTATTTGCCCTTTGCTGTTTTCTTCACCTCATTGACAGGGCTGGAACGGGGCTCAGCACCCACATGGTCTGGTCGCAGTCGAGAGTCTCACGTTATGAGAAGCCCACCGTGTAAATTAGAGCCAATGCCAGAGTCCCTTTCTGCCAGTTGCAAGGGTGACTTACATTTCAAAATGGTGGAGGAGCGAGTCTGGCGTTGAGCAGAAAGACTTCTCTGTGCGTTTGCTGTTTACAAACTCATCTGCACCTAATCTCAGCTCAGCTCAAGATGGAGGGTTTATGATTAATACAGTTGACGCAGAAAATGGCCGAGTGCTTGGCTTCTTTTAAATATATCATGCTCAGTGCACACAGACTCCAAGCATCAGTTAGAGAGAAGTGACAGCGAACTTGACCTTTCTCTCTGAATCGCATGTGGAAAAAGGGAATTAGCTTGCTACAATAGCACTTGAACTTGCTTTAACTTAACACTTTCCTCTTTAGAAGCAGGAACGCACGTTCGAAATGTGAAATCACCTTCAAGCCTCATGTTGTTTAAAATGAAACTACACTTCCTCATCATATTAATTCAGATGTGTCTTTCAAAAGTATTTATTTAAGGTGATCATAAACAGCAGGCAAGTTTTTTTTTAAACAAACCTGTATTTGCGTTCAGTGTTACTGTGCATTTTCTCTGCGTATACGTGTGTGCGTGGTGTATATGGATACAGTGAATTTTGCAATGACTATTGAGCTCCCCCAGGACAACCTAGGAATAATAGGTCCACTAGTGAGGTGCGAGTTATAAAAGCTTTTAAATTAGCTTCCGTGTAACTGGAAACCAAACAAATGGTTATGGAAAATACAAAAGGAGACCTGGCAGGATTTTTTTTTTTCTTCCATAGTTGCCAATTACTGCTATTAGAAGATAAAGTTTGTTCTGCTCAGACTCGAAACAGCAATGATTGACGTAGACCTCAACCAATCATGTTTCCTTGTCAGCTGTCATTAACCCGGGCTCACTTACCTTGATTTTAGACAAACCTGAATGAAAAAGTAAAAGCACATTGTTACCCAAAAGCTCATCAGGTAAATATGCCAGAGAAAGAAATAGATCTTCCCTGACCTCGCTGACATTTTCAAACTGTTTAAAAGCTGAAGTTAATTCTTTCTGATGGCCTTTCATCTTTAGTTGACAATGTAGAGCCCCCGAGTGGTGACAGCTCTTGTCAAGTGGGACCATCTTATCGAAAACAATACCCTCCAGATCTTTCAATCCAAATATTCTAATCTAAAATAATTGCATTTAAAATTTCATGTTGCTTTTATGTCTGCCCTGACTTATCCAGGTATGAAGCCACATGAATCTCTTTCCTGGAACCTGCTTGGAGCTTCAGAGCTTCAGTATTGCAAGTTTAAAAATGCATCATGGAGGCAACATGTAAGCAGGGAAACTGTAGTACTGTAGCTGGAGTGAGTGGCTACGATTTGTTCTGCTGTGTCTTTTATTTGTATCTACACGCTTGGAAGGTGTTTCCGCAAGTGTCAGTCCCTGTTCGGTCTCTGTATCCTTGTACTTCTTGCGCTCAACCCAAGCTGCATAAAATTACATGTCTGCCAATACAGCGGAGATCCTGCCTTTGGCTCTGAGATGATGTGAATCATCCAGTGAATATTTGGAATGTTAGCGCCGTGTTTTAGTTATAGCTTCCAAACTCTATTCAATTTGTGATTTGGAGGAGCCCTGTGATTGATGTGTAATTTGTAAGCAGATAGTGATTTTATTGTGTGTCTGCATTGGATTCCAAGTCATTTGTAGAAGGGCGTTGCTGCTTTATGGATTAGAAGCTAACTACCCCCGCCCCACCCTATCTAACAGCCCCTTTGTGAAAGGACTCATGTATATGTCTGTGTTTTAAAAACAATATTTTTGCATAAAATTCTGTGACAGACCTGTGTTTTCCTACCTTCTACGGTCCAGAATTCCTTCTCTTTGTCCCTGACCAGGCTGGATCAAATGCACTGTCACTGGTTGATCTCACCTTGGTCCCATGCCAGCCCATGCATTGGGACATCACCTTCCATTTACCTGTTGCTTCCCTCCACCCCCCTTCTAGATCTACCTCCTGTGTTGCAGGTTGTGTTAAACATTTAAAAAAAAATAGGTTGCCCCTTTGGGCAAGTTGTTGAGTTGAGTTTGTTCAAAGGGAGGATCCCATTTCAGATTAGAAGGAGAATATTCCCCTTTTTGGACCAGTTTTCATTGTTAAAACAGCAGACGCATTTCCCATTCATAACTGAGAGGCAGCCTGCCCAGGCTTTCTCCAGCACATCAGTCAAAGGGTCCGGATTTGAGCAAAAAGAGCTGCAAAATATGATCCTTTAAGATCTTCCCTGATTCCAGCCCTGAAAGGAAGCAATAAAAGCAAAGACATGTCTTCCCCTTCAGAGTTGGCTTTTCTCTTAGATATATAGCACCCGCAGAATCTTTTTATTTTTCATTTTAGGCTTTTACCCAGGAAAAGAAAAGGAGGAAAAAAGAGACCAAATGGTGTTTACATCCTTCAAAAGCCAACATGAGAAAGAAATGGGATGTTCAAAATAAGAGGATCTGTTTCCAAGCTGGGCATCTATCTACTCCTGGGAAAATTGTACTCAAAACAGGAGTCGTTTCTGCATTGCATGCAAACCCCTGAATCTTATTTTTTAAATTCCTGAGTGACCAGCCGGAGATGCTCCTGATAGATGAAGGCCCCTCTGCCAACTTCATTTGTACCCTGTTCCAGTGACATACTGTCCCCATCCTCTCTTCCCTCTGTTCACACCCTTTCTTTGCCTTTCATACACTTCCTCTTTCCTTTCCAGATCTGCTTCAGAAAGTGGCAAAAGGGATGTGTTAGGTATGTTCAAAGTGAGAGAGATTAATAGCATTGTGTCTCTTCCTTTTAAAGGTTTTCTTTCTTTTTTTCATCTAAACATCCACCATATATTTTCATCACTCCTATAGACATCACTAAGGATATGACATAAACCTTTGGATGTAGCTCTTTGTTTCAAGCAAGGCAAAAGAGAAGTGGTAAAAAAAAAAAAAAATCAATGTATCACCAGCTCTTCAGATGGAAAGATAGGTTCCAACCCAAAACAACAGTGTGCAATGGTGTCAAAGAGGTGAGGGTTCAGATGCTGGGGGTTAGGGCTCCAGGTTGGTTTGTTTGTTGATTGAGTCTGTGCTGGAGATGGGACCCAAGGCCTTGCACATGCTAACAAGCACCCTATCACTGAGCTATGTCCCCAAGCCCTGGGTTTCCAATTTGTCTAGGGCTTAGCAGAGCTGTGACTGCACCCTCCCCTGCCATAGCAGCCAGACTCAGTCCTGAATGATTTTGGCAAGAATAGGGGGTGCCAGGTTTTTAATGCAGCACCACTAATAGGTTGTACAGAGGGACACAGGCACCAGTAGTGAACAGCACCCCAGTCAAGCCAAGCACAAACTCTCCACAGGGTGGGCTCTAGAGAAATATCTCAAAGTAGCTGTAACTGCCCATTCGGACCTCCTAGGGGAACCATGTGACCCTTAAAGATTACTTTTAGGCAGAATCAAGGTCTTGTCATGCTTAAAACTGGGCAGTTTGTACTAATTGTTTCTCATATAGAAATGAAAAATCACCTTTGCCCCCCAGAGAACAAATCACAGCCATCCTTTTTCTAAAAACTTCCTTTCAGTTTCCTACTAAGTTTTCCTCTCTTGATGAGTCTTAGAATTCTGCGTCACCTCTAAAGAACAAAAGCAAAAACTACACATGTATGATTTTTCTCATGTACATGAAAATAGATAGGGAGTCAGCCTTTCTTGGTTACTATTTCATCGAGATATTTATCTGTCTTCTGAGCATTAAAGAAAGACCTGCGAGGAAGCCCTGGGTGGGTCCAAGCATAGCGACGCCAGGCGGGGATCATCCTTGTCCCCACGGCAGATGTGACAATGGCTGATCCCGCTGACACTCTGGGATCCACAGACACTTACCCAAGTCTGTGCTGGGTTTTCTGTGTAACAGGGACCAGTGTTAATCTTCTGAAAACTGGATTTTAATTTTCACAAATATAAATGAAAATTCATTTTCTGTGTCTTCTGCTTTCCAAATTTGAATAGCATCGAATCTTCCTTGTTGATATTTTATAAATCTTTTAGAGAATTTTGTGATTGCTTAATTTTTTCCTTTTAGAATATTAAAATGTTGGAAGTGTGATTGGAGATATCCCCTCATCTCCTTTTTTTTTAGAGTTCTTAAATCCTTACTTCTATTTTTTTATTTCATTGAATTTTTTTTTTTTTTCGGTCACAGTTTTTGCACTTTCTCTTTCAAAATACCCTTTCTTTCCCTCCCCCCCTTTACTTCTTTTCTTTTTTCATATCCAGGTATACTATTCCTACATTTCCTTTAAGGGCTTTCAAAAATCATTCCCAAATGAAATATTTTTTAAAGTTATATCAAAAGCAAATTGTAATACTATATTTAAAGTGTACATTTCTTTGCTTTTAGAATGCAGCTGATTTCACTTCATATTTTGGAAATGTCAGTTATTTTCTCCTTATTTACTCATCAATGACAGGATACACCTTACATCCGCTCAAACTCCTCCCCCACCCACACCGGAGCAATACATCGTTTTATTTTGTTCTTAAACCACTTTATTGCAATCTAATTTATGTACCATGCAGTTTACTCATTTTAAGTATATTTGAGGAAAGAAAAGCTTCCTTATTGCTCAACTGCATAAGTGTATTTATTATTTGAAACTGGAAAAGCTACAAAATATGATCAAATAGAAATCTTAAAACATTCTGGGAGCCACATCCATCCGTTTTAATGCATAATTTTCCTATCACAGCAGCATGTTTGCACCTCTGGAGTTAAGGTCACGGCGGCGTTTGCATTATAAACCCTTTTTTCAAGGGTTTATAAATGCAGCTGCTTTTGTTTGCTCAGGACTGGAGCTTGCCTCATGAGGTTTCCATGCAATAGAGCAGCTTTTGGGCATTGAGTTTTCTTTAACTAAATTAAAATTTTAAAACGCTGCATCACCCTTAAAAAAAAATCATTGCAAGTGTCAGAAAACGTTGGTAGTAATTTCTCCCCAAATAACTTTTTTATATATATGCAATTTTTAATTGCTTCTGGTTTCCAAGAAACCTCCATTGTTCTTAGTTTGTGATTAGTGTTATTCACCTCAAACATTAACAAATCTAAATCCAACTTGGTTTATAAACTAAAAAATCATGTTATATATAATTGTTGTCTTTCAGCATTATTAGCAGAATTCTTTTACAGTGCATAATACAGCCCAAAGATGACTTGGAAAGACAGAGAGCCTGTCACAACTTATGACACAGGGAGTTTAAAATATTTAGAAAGAAAATCATTTATATTTTTAGGATCATATTTTGCCCTTTTCAAAACAATAAAAGTAGATGGTAGAGGATACAGAAACAACCATAAATGATTAAACTGGTTTTAAATGTTAAAGAATGAAGATATATGATCATGAAACAAAATACAATATTAGAATGTCAGTTTAAGTGGAGTGTAATTGAGAATCGTGACTTTGTTTGCACACAATTGCCAGAAGCTTCTAATCAGACCATCACTGGATAATTTTAGGATGTGTTCTACTTTTCAATCACAGACTAGTACGTAACTGCCTAAACATCACCTTACATTCCGAAGTCAGTTTTTACCTAGTTCAATTTTGCTTAATTAAAAATTTAAATTTTCATGCAAATTTATGTTTCGTGTGGAGAGGGTGAATGAAATCAAAAGGAAAATATTATTAATGAATGCTGTGTTCTAACACGTATAATTTGATGAGGAACGTTTTTCTCTCCCCTCAAACACCTACAGTACTCAAGACAAAAAGCTTTCGTCATCTGTTTCAGGGGAGAACACTGTATATTAGTGCCTCCTCTCTCACATCTGTGTTTTACCCATCTGGTGCAGTCCCCTTTCCTCAAGAAAGGTTTGTCAAATGAAGAAGTGACTGTCTTGCCTAGCCTACACAAGATAGGGGGACTTAATAGACAGCAATCAAAACCTCAAAAGCCAAAAGTGTTTTTGTAGCCTCTTTGCTACTACTGACTTCTGAAAAACAACACGAGCTGGTAAACAAACAGAAAGATTTGATCTGGATTTATGAGACCCAGCATAAGGCTGACAGCTGGAGTTGATGGCTCAGCTGTTCCGGCTCCAGTTGGGGTTCCAGCTGCAGCTGACAAAGGTCATGTCAAGGGCAAGAGAAAGGTTGTTTCTGAATCTTCCTGTTGTTGGAGGCTGTGCTGCTGGCCCAAGCCCTGAGATACAGTCACTTGTTCTCCCAACCCTCTGACTTCTTTTTTTTGTTTTGGTACCGGGGATCGAACTCACAACCTCAGGTGCTTACGCCACTGAGCTAAATCCCCGGATCTCTCTGACTTTTGACAGTCCTTTGGATTCAGAATATAAGTATCAAAGCCAAATGGTATCTAAGCACATCAACAGAATCCTGACCTAGTGTTAAGAAAATGAGCATATTTGTTCCCTCTAAGATATTTCATAATCCTTATCTATCCCAGCCTGATCATCTTTACTGTTTCTATTTAATCATTCTGTTTCTTTTGCCAAGCATTGTTTAATTATTTTATAGATTTAGGAACATGAGAAGAATGGGGAAAATCACACTGCAAATCAGGTTTCTCTCTGAGTCTGGGGTTTCAGGTAACAAACTTTTTCCTGTCAGAAAACAGTGACAAGATGGACCTCACAGTGCTTTTAATCTCAGCAAATGATGCATTTTCTGCATGAAGTGGATTGGGGGAAATGTACAGCATTTCTATAGAGTACTTTCTCATGAGCAAACATGATTTTCTGTATCCTACATTCACACATGGGTGACAGAAAGGGGCACACAGCACCTGGAAAGAAAGCACCATGATGGAGGTATGGAACCATCTCATATTGTGAGTCTTTACATCAGATTTCATCCTGGAGAGGAAAAAAGAAATCCATCATGTCCTGTCCCTCAACTCCTACCCATTAATTCTGAATAGTGCTTTGTTTAGAGGCAACGTCATTGAAATGGAGCACTTTTGTTTCTGGAAAATCCAGAGTGCAGGGTTCCCTGTGAGAAGTAAAACTCTTGCTCTTGTTTCTTCCATCCTGGCAGGGGGGCAGGATCTATCCAGCCTGGCTGAGATGGTGAGGAATGAGAGACCTGTGCTCCATACCAGGGGCTCAACAATGGCCAGGAACCATTTGCACGAGCAATTCTTCTGCCATGCATATTCCAACTCTACAGAGCTGATGCATATTTACACGTTTCCTATGGACCAGTTGAAATCATGCCTGGAATTTTTACAGCTGAAACAATTGAAGAATAAGTAGTGTCTCTTTGTTTTCCATGCAGTGAGGTAGAATAAAATTAGGATTTGATAGGATTGGGTTTGAAATTTTGGATGTAGCTGTTCTCAGAAGGCATCTCTAGAAAGCTTTGAACAATTGCCTTTCTCTCTCTTCCTTCCTTCTTTCCTTCCATCCTTTTTTTAGTCAAACCTCCTATGCTTTTGCTATGAAATTCCACCCCCACCCCCACCATGGCTGGGCAAAAAGTCCGCAGTCTGAATCTCTTTTGTTTTTAAATTTTAATTTGAAAATGAAACCAGGGTGCTTCCAACAGTGGCTACTGGTCCCCTCTTTGTGAGTCAGAGCCTTCTAAAGGAAAAGATCTTTTCATTGTGGGCAGTGCTTTCCATTTCCCTTTGGCTACTCTCAGGAACAAGTCATGGAGGGCTCAAATCTAACCCTGTTATATTTTGGAATGGAGGAAGCATCAAATATTTGAATTTGCCTTGATCATTTGTTTTCTAAGAGCAGGAGCAAACACTGAGTGCATGATGCTGTAGGTAGCTATGACGGATCACTTAGTTGTATGATGAAATCAGGCGATGGAGGTACGATGACAATGAGAAGTCAAATGACTTTGCATGCCTGTTTACTTCTGAGATGGCATTACGTCAGGGGTTTTGCACGAGTGATTCCAAGCATCTGCTTTACCACTAGAATGAAGCTTGCAGCTCGCGCATACTGAAACTGGAAAAGCAGAGGGATTCATCCCATTTAGAAAGGAAGAAAACGTCAGATTGTTGCGAAGTTTGTGGGCAACTGAAAGCCAGTTGCCGACTGCTGCACTTTATGAAATCTGGGCATCTCCAAGTAGTGAGGAGAAAGTAAATGAAAGATATGACCTAAGCAATAAAGAGTACTCATGATATGCTAATAAAAAATCCAGTTATAGCCATATTCAATGGGCGGTTCTCAAAGCCAGACTCTGCATTTTTTTCATTGAAAGTGTTGTTTTCCTGTGGAATGTTTCAATGTTTATTCCACCTGGCACAGCTGGCTCACACTGAGCGCCCTATCCCTTGAAGACAGCACCAATGTAAGAGAGGGTAATTGCCATGTGTTTAGTCACATGTTAATATCGCATCATTCTCAATGAGAAAAAGGCACGAGAAAAACATATTGTGTGAAAAAAAGTATGTTGTTGCCTGCTTTGGATTATTAGCATTAACAAATACTGAGCTCCGAAGGAATTCTTTTCCTTTTTCTTTTTTTTTTCAGTTTCATCAAAATGAAAAACAATATTGTTGTTTTCTACTTTTTAATAATCTCTGAGCAAATAAGTCATCTCACCTGATCTGTATTTGGAACCTGTTTATTTCAAAATAGAGGGAGTAAAATTAAACCATACACACGTGTTTTCAGTGCCTACTGTGCACAAGCGTTACGCATTGGGCCAAGTGTAAGTTAGAATTTCCAGCACATACTATCTTGCCTTCGGGGGAGCTTTGTGCAATCATCTTTAGGATTCACTGTTGAAAAAGTGGGCCAACTTCAAGAAAGCACACAGGGAAACAGAGGAGATGTGTGGAATTTATGGACAAGAATTTCTCTGGGGCTTAAAGCCAATTTCCATATTTTTTTCCATCTCTAATCATTCTAAGTGGAACCACCATGTCACTGCCTGTGCCACTCATGAAATGCACACTTCTCCCAGCCCTTTGTCGTCATGCTCAACTGAGATGAGCCAGAATGGGCTTTGACTGAAAATGGCAGTGCAGTGGTACTGCAGTTCACAAACTTGATCCTTTCCAGGATTCTGGTCACAAAACAAGTTGGACGAGAAACCTGAGCCCATTCAATGGTTAGGTCCAGTGTTGACCTTAGAGGGAAATTTGATTTGGTTCTCGTTCAGTTTGGTTTGGTATCAGAATCATGGAGAGAATTGAGGTACTGCCTATTCACAGAAACACTCCTTGAGAGTATGAAATTTGAAGTCAATCATAGTTCTTTCACTGATTGTTTCCTGATTGGATCTTCATAAACAGCTGTGTTGGATAAGGAAGGACACCAAGTGTCTTCCCCCTTTGATACATGAAGAACTGATTGCCACTGCAATCACATGGGGAGAAAGTAGGGCTGCGGTTTTCTCACTCGTAACCCAGGGCTTGATTCCTTCTCCTAACCAGGCGTCCATCCACTAACGGAGGCTCTAGGTCCAAGACCAGCCTGTTTTTGTAAAGCTTCTTTGAACAGAAAATCAGTTTTTACATTTTAGATTGTTTTTAAACACTCACATAGTAGCTTTGTGTTACTTGCTGCCCTCAAACCCCAACCCATTTTCAATCTGATCCCATAGAAGAATGCTTGAGAATGTTACAGTGGCACATTCCTGTCATCTCAACCCTCTGGGAGGCTGAAGCAGGAGGATTGCAAATTGCCCAGGCTAGGTAACTTAATGAGACACTGTCTCAAAATAAAAGAATAAAAGAGGGATGGGGTTTAGTGCAAAGGTCATGGGATCAATCTCCAGCACCAAAACAAACAAACAAATGAGCAAACACAAAAAGAGTATTTTCTCTTCTCTGTGTCAGCTTCGCAATTCCATCCCAGTTCATCCTTCCTCCACATCCTACCCAAACTCTCTCCCCCAAGGGTAAGATGTGGAGGAAGGGTAATAAGTGTCTGCTCTTTCCCACCCCAACAACAGCCCACCAGCGCCACCACACACACACACCTATGTATGAACTCTGTACAGGAATTTGGCTAATACCATTGACCGTTGAATTTATCCAGACAAACCCAAATATGCCAAATATGCCTGGAATCCTGACTTAATTGGGACTAAGGTCAGACATAGGGATGTGGTCAAAATGCAAAAATCCTCAACTTTAACTGTAGTATCCGATTTCCAGCATACAATTGGTTTCAGTCAAACTTAGGATCCCAGAGAAGGAGCTTTCTCTTACAGACTTATAACCCACAATAGGGGGAAAGTGGTGATCCCCTTTCATTTCCTCCCCTCTCCACAATGAGGCGATTCCCTGCATTTCTTTGTAGCTCATTTGCTGCTGTGACTGTTTTTAACTAAAGACAACAGAGGGGACACTGTTGCTGGACATGGTTTTCACTTTGTCTTGAAACTCTTTGAATGACCAGATTCTCCACCGGTAGACGTTTCTTTTCCATTGACGAGGAAAAGAGCAGTTTGCTGCTGGTGTCGTTTAATCTTCAGCAATGGATAATCACTGTATTTTGTAAATAGAAACACTACCACCAAAACCAGAATGCTCTGAAAAGAATTATGTCTTTCATTTCTCAAGATTATCAATCTATTAGAGTGATGTAAAAATAATAATAAAAGTGGCCAGTTTGAGAGCCAGGTTAGGAGCGTCAACTGCGAATCATCTTGGGGCAGAGTTCGCAGCCCCAAGGTAGTCTTCACTGGGAAAAACAAAAGTGGGCTAAGATGAGCCTCAGGCAAGTTTTGCAGCAGAAGAGGGTCCTGTAGACAAATAAAGGCAGGAATGGTGGTTTCCTTCCATGCAGGGATGGCAGGTCCAATATCCAAATGAAGAAAATGGTACTTCTAAAGGCATATGGAGCACCAGGGTGGGTACAGACTTTCTTCTGTCTCAGTCTACCCTGCCAGCTTTTCAATGCTGTCCAGACATGGTGGGCAGCACTGGCATCTCGTCAGAGGTGCAGGGTCAGTGCTCTTCCTGCACTGGTGGGTGCTGACTGGGCAGTGGGTTAACCAGCCACATTACGAGGCTTGGCAACCCTGAGCAGTGCACTTGTGTTCCCCGGGAACTCAAAATGTAGCACCCTGGTTGGGACATTTTGGCTAATAGTGACATCTCTCGTTTTTGAAAATAGTCTGTATTTAAGATGCTTCCTTTCCAGAGTCAGCATGAAACCCAATCCAGAAAATGAGTGGAAAACAAAAAAATTACTTTAAGAAAACTGTAACACTTCTATCCAGATTCCTCAGAAGTACTATTCCAATATGTCTAGTTTTACTTATTTTCTGTTTATATGTAAGTAAATAGACAGAAAATAAAAATTGTTTATATTTGAATATATATTAAAGAATGTTGCAATCATACTATATTTGATTTCTAGACTCTTGTTTACTTTATTTTATTTTATTTTGTGTGTGTGTGTGTGGCACCAGAGATTGATCTCACAACCTTGTGCCTGCCAGGCAGGTGCTTAAGCCACTGAGCCAAACTCCCAGCCCTAGTTTTTTTGAGGCAGGATTGCACTATGTAGCTCAGGCCGGCCTTGTGCTCACGTTGTAGCCCAAGCCAGCCTCGAACTCACAACGCTCCTCCTACCTCAGCCTCCTGAATGCTGGGATTAAAGGCATGCACCACCACACCTGGCTTCTTGTTTATTTTAATTAATGATATAGCATGACTTTATTTTTACCTGAATTTTTAAATGAACATATTAATGGAAAAATACACCATTTCATAACTATGTAATAATATGTACATTGATTCTTTCAGGGTTGACAGGGAACTTACTTTAATTATCTGTTTGTTATAATAAATACTGTTGAGATGAAATTTTAGAAGGGATTTCTGGAAGTGAGAAAAAGAAGTAAATCTCTTTTTAAGATCTTAGAAAAGTTTAATCTATTTCTTCCTAGCTCTTTCTGAGATCACATCTCACCAACTTTCAGTAGTCCTGCATTTTTAATCTTTGCCAGTCTGATTGTTTAGAGAACATTTCAGTGTTTTAATTATATTTAATTTTTATGGATTTAGTGACCAGTTGTATTACCTCTGAGAGTTATCAGTTCATGTTCTTTGCCCATTTTTAAATTGCAATATTCATCTTTTTCTCACTGAGCTGGATACTATCTTATGGCCCTCAGATGGTAATATTCATAAATTCCTTTTCCAAGGAGAGTAAAGGAAGCCAAGCAGAAGCACACAGAATTAAGAATTCATAGAGGCCGAGGTCTCAGATAGAAGATATAAATAAACATAGGTCGGCCTTCCTAAAAGCATATTTTTCTTCTTTTTTGGGGGAAGACAGTGTGGAAGATAAATTCAAAAAAAGGGCCTTGTTTCTCTTTCCTGTACTTTAGGGTTCTGGCTGCTTTTCCTGTGGGAAGGAGCATCTGTCTCACCACCTTTTTTCAAACTAAATGCTCTTAGTTTTATTATATTTGTACAGTCTAAGTACTGCATTAAGTAGGTTTCTTTCTGCATCCAAAGGTTTTATGTTTTCCAAAATTAAACAGTTAAAATACTGTTTTAGAATAAAGTAATTTATGTGATAAAACCCATCATCTAGTTTATAAAATGGTAATCTTTGTTTTGTAGTTGCTTCATGTTTTCTTTATCAAGAAATAATAAGTCATAGCCCCTCATTCCATTTCCCTCTTTCTTTCCTAAAATTGATCACTTTTGTTCTAATCCTGTTAATGCTTTTACTACACCCTGATGTTGATCCTCAGTATTCTATGTTCTATGTTTTTCAAAGTTATATGAAACATCCGTTTCAATAATTTGCTTTCGATTCACTGAACAGTATTTTTAAGATGGTGCCATTTTAAAAAATTATTAAAGTATACATTTAAAAATACCTGTGTGTCCAGAAATATCTGATGGGGGAAATGAGAAGAGTGGGAAAATTGAACAAAGAGCAGTAGCAGGATCAGACATAAAATGAAGCTATTAAAGGCCTGTTCTGTTGGCTCATGGTGGAGGATGCACAAAATCATACATCTGTTCTCTGCCCTCTCTGATTTTTATTTTAATTGAAGGAAAAGGAAAGTAAAAATAAACATATGACAAATAAAGCAGAGCGTGAAACAACTGTTAAATAATAATACAAGAAAACTTTTGAAATGTCACAAGACAGTAAATACTTACGTGTCAATTATCTGGACATGGTGGCACATGCTTGTAATCACAGGACTCAGGAGACTGAGGTAGGAGGACCGCCAAGGGTTGGAAGCCAGCCTGGGCTACATAGTGAGTTTAACTACAGTTCCAATTACATAGCGAGACCCTGTCTCAAAAAACAAACAGACAAACAGCAACAACAACAACAAAAAGCAAATGAATTGATGAATTGAGTTCCCTAACTCCTAAAAGCAGGAATGGAGATTTTTGCTAATAAAACACTAAACATTTTCTTGGGAAAAAAAGAAGACTCTCACTTGTGGTATCAAGCTTATCCTCAATTATTTATTGTCCCCTACTCTGAGCAGGCAGGGATTTGTGCCTTGTTATGGTTTAGATCTAAAATGATGCTTCAAGCCTCATGTGTTTGAAAGGTGATTGCATCAGCATTATAGCTGACTTGCAGTTAGGAGGCGGGGTCTGGTTGGAAGAGCTGGAAAGGAGTCACTGGGGATGTGAGCTGGGAGGGTTTATCTCCCTTCCAGGTCCTCCCTTGACTCTCTGCTTCCTTTCTGCATGAGATGAGCAGCTTTCCTCCTCAGGACCTTCTTAGTACCCTTTTTGTCTTGGAGCTGGCTGTCTGGGGACTGAAACCTCTACAAACTGAACTACAATAAACCCCTCCTGCTTTAAATTGTGTCGGGTATTAGGTCTCAGCAACAAGGATAATGACTAAGATGTGCATGCTATTAAGGACAACTTGTAGGTCTGGAGTTAAACTGGGTTCATATGTCCAGGCCTAGAGAGCTCCATGATGATCCAGATGTGGTGACATATTTGTGCTCTTCTAGAAGGGGCCTCTGGTAACAAAGACAAGCTAACTGGTGCAATCTAAGATCCATAATGCTGTTAGAGAAAAAACCCAAAATCTACATTGAGCTAGAAGATAGCAGGCATGGAAATACTAGGGAAGAAACAAATGAACAGGGAAGAAAAAGTCAAGTGCCTTCATATTTCTAGCTATTGGTTTGGGTACCATCTCTTTGGAGATTTTTCACTGATGCCACTGCTATAAGAAAGCCCATTTTGGATCTTTACCATTGCCTTTGTCTAATTTAGTTATTCTGACCTTATCCAAATTTGGGGGTTAATCCAATGGACAAAGGAATCTAAACTCTGATACAAAGAAAATTTCAGAATTTCCTTGCAAATATTGCCATGGCACCATATACCCTTAAGATGCTCAGGATAATACACCATTATACATCCACACCAAGCCTCTAACCTTACTCTGAGAGTCGGTGGGGGGGAGACCATTAGGGGAGGGGGGCCATTATGATCTGCAGTAACTATCAGGCCAAATCTGTAGCAAAATCCAAGATGAAACTTCTCAAAGAGTAGAGGCCACCTATCCAATTGATTGTACCTAAGAATCCACAAACAGAGGCTTTTGTTCTCTAAATGGAGGCCTCATCTTTCTCGGCTCTGAAAGTGGGCTTCCTTGTGCTTGTAGCAGTTCCAGCGTTATTTATTGAGCAGTTGTGTCTTTCTGCACTAATCGGGCAACCTCCTATTTTGTATCCCAAAATTGCCTCTCCCCTCTGTTCTACTACATCTTTCAACTCACCTTCTATCTACTGACATCACTTCATTCTCATTGCCATGACTCTATAAAAATTCTGGTAAGACAAGTTCTATCTCCTCCTATTATTAACTCTGGTTGTATTATTCTTGTAAATTTTCACTAATAATGGCTGACTTCTCAATAAAAACCCTCAAGTCAAGAACAACTTGGCATGAAGCATTTCAAGTCCTAAAAGGAAACAATGTCCAACCCATATTATGCACCCTGCAAAACTATCTTTCAAAATTAATGAAGAAATACTATATTTCCATGACAAAGAACAACTGAAGAAATTCATGTCCACCAAACCAACCCTAGAAAGAGTACTGAAAAATATTCTAGGTAGAGATAAAAATGACCACAATTCCCAGAACAACAGAAAGAAACCACCAGACAGGGCAAGCAATTAAACAAAGGGGAAAAACAGGGAACCAACAATGGGAAAATAATACAACAAAGATAAGCCAGTACATATAGGTCATGACCACCAATTTAAATGGCTTCAATTCACCAATCAAAAGGAACAGATTGGCAGAATGAACCAAGAAACAAGATCCAACAATATGCTGTATACAAGAAGCACATTCAACTAAAAAAAAAAAAACTCATAAACTGAAAGCCAAAGGATGGAAAACAATATTCCATGCAACAAGAACCGAGAAAAAAGCAGGGGTAGCTATTCTGTTTTCAGACAATGTGAACTTCAAACCAAAAATGATCAGAAGAGATAAAGATGGTCACTACATACTAGTTAGGGGAAAAACTCAAGAGAAAGAAGATAACAATCATAAATATATATGCATCAAATACAGGAGCACTCAACTATATAAGGCAAATATTAATAGACATGAAAAATCAGATACACAATGACACAATTGTAATGATAGACCATAACATCCATTGTCACAAAGAAATAGATCAACTAGACAAAAAGTCAGCAAATAGCAGAACTGAATCAAACCTGTGAACTAATGGCCTTAATAGACGTTTACAGTTTGTTCCACCCAACAACATCAGTTGCACATGAAATGTTCTCAGCTGCACATGGAATATTCTCTAAAATAGACCATATACTAGCCCATAGAACATGCTAAAATAAATTCAAAAGAATTGAAATTATCCCATGCATATCATCTGAACATCGTGCTCTGAAATTGGAAATTAATGGCAAAAAAAACTATAAAAACCACATAAACACATGGAAATTAAATAACACCCTCCTAAACAATCAATGGGTCACAGATGAAATTAAAGAAAAAAATAAACAGTATCTACAATTAAATGAAAATGCAGATACAACATACTGGAACCTTTGGGACACAATGCAAGCAGTCCTAGGAGGGAAATATATAGCAGTGAATTAATTCTCTTATCAGGAAAACAATGAGTACAAGTAAACAACCTAGTGCTGCACCTCAAGCTTCTAGAACAAGAACAAGTGAAGATCAAAGCTCTCAGAAGGGAGGAAATTATGAAGATCAGATCAGAAATTAACACAATTGAGATTTTTAAAAAATACAAGGAATTGATGGATAGAAGAGTTGGTTCTTTGAAAGAATAAACAAAATTGATAAACCCTTAGCCAACCTTATCAGTAAAAGGGAAGAAGAAACACAAATTCATGCAATGAAGAATGAAGAGGGTAAAATCACTACAGATTCTGTGTAAATTCAGAAGATCATCAATACTTACTTCGAAAATCTTTACTTGCATAGACTGGAAAACACAGAATAAATGGGAAGATTCCTAGAAACATATGAATTACCGGTACTGAATCAAAATGATATACATTTTTTTGAATAACCCAATGTCAGTTTCTGAAATTGAAAATGTAATTTAAAACTTACCAACAAAGAAAAGTCCAGGTCTCCTAATGGATTCATGGCTAAAGAGAAAACATTTAACACCAATACTCCTAAAAGTCTTTAATGAAATTGAAAGGGAAGCAATTATCCCTAAGTTATTCCTAGAGGCAAGTATTACTCTGATACCAAAACCAGAGAAAAGCCCCACCAAAAAAGAGAACTACAGGCCAATCTCTTTAATGAACACAGATGCAAAAATCCTCAATGAAATACTAGCAAATAACACAGCAAGTCATCAAGAAGATTAGAGACCATGAGCAAGAGGGATTCATCCCAGGAATACAGGAATGGTTCAACATATGCAAATCAATGAATGTAATATGTCACATCAACAGAGCCAAAGACAAATATCACAGGATCATCTCAATAGATGCAGAAAAAGCTTTTGATAAAGACCAACACACATTCATGATAAAACCCTACAGAATATCAGAATAGATGTTCTCTACCTCATTCTGACAAAAGGCATCTATGACAAACCAACAACCAACATCGTACTAAGTGGACAAAACTTAAAGCTTTCACCCTAAAATGAGGAACAAGACAAAGATGTCCACTATTACCACTCCTATTCAATACAGTCCTGGAAACATTGGCCAGAACATTTAGACAAGTGAGAAAAATGAAAAGAATAAGGCTAGGAAAGGAAGAAGTTAGATTAGCATTAATTGCAGATAACATGATACTCTACACAGAAGACCCCAAAAACTCCACCAAAAGATTACTAGAGTTAATAAGCAAATTCAGCAGCATAGCCAGATTCACAGTCAACACTCAAAAATCAATAGCATTCCTGTACACAGATAATGAACTCACTGAGAGAGAAATTATGGAAATAACACCTTTCACAATAGCATCCAAAAAATGAAATACTTAGAAATCAATATAACAAAGGATGTAAAAGAGCTATATATTGAAAATTACAGTACTCTGAAAAAGGAGATTGATGAGGATATCAGAAATGGGAAGATATCCCTTGCTCTTGAATAGGAAGACAAACACTGTGAAAATGGCCATACCCCCAAAACTGTTATACAGATTTAATGCAGTTCTGATCAAAATACCATTAGCATACCCCACAGATCTAAAGAAAATATTCCTAAAATTCATTTGCAAACAGAAGAGACCTAAAACAGCAAAGGCAATCCTGGGCAACAAAGGCAAGGCAGGAGGCATCACAATCTCAGACTTGAAATTATACTACAAAGCTACTGTGATAAATTCAGCATGGTACTGGCAAAAAACCAGACCTGAGGATCAGTGGAACAGATTAGAAGATGCAGATACAACTACAAAGACACTCAACCACCTTATCTTTGACAAAAGGGCCAAACATGTTCACTGGAAGAAAGACAGCCTCTTTAATAAATGGTGTTGGAAAAATTGACTTTCCACATGCTGAAGACTAAAACTAGACCCGTGTCTATCATGACATGCTAAACTAAAGTCAAAATGAATCAAAGATCTAAATATTAAAACAGAAACACTAAATATACTGGAAGACAAGGTAGGTGGAAATCTTGAAGACGTAAGGGTTGGCAAAGAGTTAATGAACAAAACACAAACTACATGGGAAGTACTTCAAAGAATCAACAACTGGGATCTCATCTTATTGAAAAGTTTTTGCACATCAAAAGAAATCACCAACAGAGTGAAAAGAAAACCTACGAATTGGGAACACATTTTAGCCAACTGTCCCTTACACAAAGGCCTTCTATATAGAACACATAAAGAACTGAAAAAAATCAGGCCCCTAAATTCAAAGACCCAATCCAAAAATGGGCATCTGAGATGAATATGCATTTCTCAGATGAAGAGATACAAGTGGCAAATAAATATATCAAAAAATGTTCAACATCACTGGTCATTAAAAAATGCAAATTAAAACAACACTGAGATTCCATCTCACTCCAGAAAAAATGACTATCATCAAGAAATCAACCAATAACAAATGCTGGCGGGGCTGTGGGGAAAAAGGAACATTTCTTCACTGTTGGTGAAAGTGTAAACTGGTACAACCACTGTGGAAATCAGTGTGGAGATTCACCAAAATACTAGGGTTGGAGGTCCCATTAAATTCAGCTATTCCCCTTCTGGGTATTTTCTCAGAAGAACTGAAAACATCATGCCACAACAATATATGTGCACCCATGTTTATAGCAGCACAATTTGTAATAGCTAAATCTTGGAAACAACCAAAATGCCATCAACCGTGGAATGGATAAAAAAGACACGGTCTTTTTATACAAAGGAATACTGCTCAGCTATAAAGAAGGAGAAGCTACAGGCTTTTACAGGTAAATGGATGCAACTTGAGACCATACTCATTGATGAAATAAATCAGAATCACATGTGTAAATATTGTATTGTCTCCCTAGTGTAAAAAACTGAAAGAGTAAACAAGATAAAAAATGTACAATATATATTGTGCAAGTGAAAAGGAAAGAAACTATTCAAAAGGAAAGAACAACTGGGATAGGGGAAAGGAGAAAAGAAAGAAGAGAAAAGAACATATACATATATATATACATATAGGTACATATATACATATATATATATATATATATATATATATATGATAGATAGCTATACTACTGTTCTTTGTTAGTTCATCCAAAAGAGCATTTTGCACTTTTATTGTTTGTTTGATTATTTTTTTTGGTGCCTAAATCTTGTAACCTGAACAACCATTTCTTAGATAATAATGTACAATATATTAACTAGTGATAATTTCCTACTATTTTTAAAAATTCTGTATCATTTCTATCCTTTTTTCTGTTTTGTTTTTTAAATAAAAAAATTTTAAAAAAGAATTGTGCTTTCATTGATTGTTTGATCATTTTTTTCATGCCTATATCTTGTAACTGGAACAACTACTTTGAAAATAACAATACATAATATATTAACCATTGTTAGTCTCCTATTATATTGTTTCGAAATTCTGTATCATTGTTTTTATTCTTTTTTCATTTTAAAATTTAAAAAAATCTAGTGGCTTTAAAACTTTAATTGTACTTGAATGGTAAATTTTATTGAATGATACAGAAATATTGTTTATTTTACATTGATTCTACATCTTATTTCTAATCTCCTATTAGTTCTAATAGTTTCTACTTAGATTTCCTTGTAATTTTTTAACCGTCACAATCATATCTTATATTCCTAGTTTCATTTTGAGTTCTCCAGTCACTACAACTTTTTATTTCTCTTTTTGCACTGGGTGTAACTGCCAGAATAATAATGAATAGGAACAGAGAGAATAAGCATTCCTCTTTACTCAGAATTTCAGATGGCTGGCTTTCAATATTCTGCCAGTAATAAGATGTTAGCCAGATATAAACGCCCCTTATCAGAGTATTAACTCTAGTCTTAGTTTGCAAAAGTTCTTGTATTAGATTGATGTTGAATTTCATTCAGCTCTTTGAGCAAATGGTTTTCTCTTTAATCTGTTAATATAATGACTTACAGTAATTAATTTTTTAATGGTGGGCAAACCTTTTATTTGGGAAATAAATTGTATGTGATCATGATATTTTATTATTTTGTATACTGCTGGACTTGGTTTGCTAACATTTTGGCTAGAATTTTGTGTGTATTTGTTGAGTGATATTTTCTGTTACTTTTCTCTCTTATAATGTTCTTATCATGGTTTGGTATTCAGTTTTTGCTAGCTTCATGAGATAAATCAAGATGGTTCCCTTCTGTTTGTGTTTTAGCATAGTTTGTATAGTATTAAAATTATTTGTTCCTTGATTATCTGGTAAATCTCATTGGTGAAGCCATGGAATCACTTAGATGTTTTTGTTTATGAGAATTTTTGCTTATTAACTCAATTAAAAAAATTTTTGTGTGTGTCTTTTTGAGACAGAGTCTCACTGTGCAGTTCACTTTGTAGCCCAGTTTGGTCTCGAACTCACAACAATCCTCCTGCTTCAGCCTGCCAAATGCTGAGATTGCTGGTGTGTGCCACCAGGCATGGCAAAAATGTTTACGAGAATATTTAGGTTTTCTTTTTCTTTGGGGGCCCTTTTTTTTTTTTAGCGATTTGTTGGTTTTATTTATTTTCAAATTTATTGATATATTTGTTCATGATACCTTATTTTTCACATCTGCCTCATTGATAAATAGTCTCCATTTTCATCACTATTATTGCCTCTTTAAAAAAATCTCTTCCCTTTTTTTCTTGATCTGTCTTGGCAGTGGTTTGTTAGTTTTATTAATCTTTTCAAAATTTAGGTAATAATAGTGTTTTCTTGAGTCATTGTGCTGCATATTTATTCTCAATTTCCATTTGTTTCTACTCTGACTTTTATTGTTTTCTTCTTGGTACTTTTCAAAGAGTTGGTTGCCTCCACCAACTTCTTTCTTGACCTTAGACTATTTTTAGGGTATTTTCCTAGACAGGATGTGATTTATTCCACAAATATCTTATAGATCTTTGAATGATAAAGGCATACTTTTTTTACATCTTATTTTGGAAATTTCCATATATAATGAAAACTAGAGAAAATATTATAATGAACTTTAGTGTACCCACTATCCAACTTTAGAAACACTCAATCCCTAATATCTTATTTCATCTATATCCTTCCCATTCCCCTTTCCCACTGATTGTTTAATGAAGAATCTTTTTCCCTCTCCCTCTCCATCTCTCTCTCTCTATTTATATGTGTATATATATTATATATATATAATGTATATGTATGTATGTAGTCTTTTCATTTGCAGCTATCTAAATTTATCCATAGGAGCTGAAGACTTCATAAAATACAGCCAACAACATTTTTCATACCTAAAATTACTGATGATTTCATACTGTGGGCTTCTCACTTCCATCACTGATGACCAGCAGTCAGTTGTCAATATGTTATTCCTCTCAAGGTAAACTGAGTTTTAAGGAAATGTCTTTGTCTTTGTTATTCTGAAATTTTACCATGCCATGTCAAAGTGTAGATTGGCCATTGTTCTTTATTTCCTGCTTGGAATTTATTAGGTTCTGTGAATCTGACTTTTATTACTTATTTGTTATTTCAAATATATCCCCTACCCCATTCATATTCTCTTTCTCTCTGTTCTTCCCTCTACCTCAACTTTTTTGTCTCTTCTCCCTTCCTCTTTTTCTCATGAGATTCCAGCTGGATGTAGTAGAATTTCTCCCTCTAAATTTCACCTCTCTTAATCTCTCTTTGCCTTATCTATATTTTGGTCTCTCTGTATGATACTCTATGTTCTTTAGATGTTTCTTCCAGCTCACCACTCTGCCTTCATCCATCGCTGGCCTACTCTTCAGTCTATTGAGTTTTTAGATTTTGGTGTCAAAGTTAATTTTTTTTCAAAGTTTGAAGCATTTCATTTAATTTGTTTGCTATTCCTTTTCTTTTTTTTTTTTTGTTGTGACTTATTCTTTTCCTAACCTTTATAATCTTCTTTATTATGATTTTTATGATTTTATATCAATCTATATTGCTGTATCAGAATCAAATCAGAATACAAATCTGTTTGAAATTCTACAGGGTCTGTTCAATGATATTTACTCATTCAACTTTAAGGGAGTTTTTTGTTGTTTATCTTGAAAATTTTGATTGAGTGTATCTTTTGTGGAATGTTGCATCCTGAGTTGGAGTATGTATATCTAGAAGGATGTTGAAGTACAATAATTTCTGGACTTCATTATTTTTTTTTTGCACACAAACCACTTTTTTTCTTTTAAATTAATTTTATTTTAAAGATAGTAAAATCCAACAAAATGTAACAGAACAAAGTCAATCAAAACAAAGCAGTAGAACTTGTACAGAACTTCAAAGCAGGATATTAGGAAAATTATAGATACTATGGTATATCTTGTTATCTTTACAATAGTTGACCATTCCATCAGGTATAGTAAAATCAAACCAAAAACAAAACAGAATAAAACCAATCAAAACAGAATATTGAGTAAAGCAAAACAATTAATCAGAATAAAGCAAAACAGTGAGAACAATATTGGGTCCCAAAGACAAGACAGAAGAGAATCCCCCATATTTGCTACATTGTGTACTGTCATCCTCCTAAGAGATGCTCAGACTGCTGGCCCCAGGCCTGCAAAATCAAGCAAACAATACATTTAGTTGCTTTCTGTGCCTTAGTTGCTATCAACTTAGCTAGTCCTCCAAAACCAGCAGGTTGTTTATGGTGGTAGGGGGCAGGAATTGTAGATTCTCAGCCTGCTCGCCAGTAGGCTCACAGGAGGCACGATCTTTCTCTTCCTGGAGTCCACGCTGCTTGCACCACTCACCAGGAAGGCTGGCTAGTTATCTACTGGTTGGATCCCCCCTGACCCAACATGGCAGGTCACAAAGCACTTTTTTTCCTATCCAATTTTGAGTGTAGATAAATTTTATTATCTCCCTGATGGAGGATAACAAAAATTTTTTCTAACCTGGCTATCACTAAGAATGAATTTTCAGAAGACCTCAAATTGTGTGAGGGTCATTTTAACTTAGCACACAGGGCATATGAATCTTATTTTCCATCTCCACCTGGTCATTCAAATCTGACTCACTAGAGTCCTAAATTTGAAACACTTGTCCCTGTCCCAACTACACTATTTACAATGTCAGCCCATCTGGCCAGATCTTTGGTTTTTCAATCCACTTTTTCTTCCTGGTACTAAGAATTTCTTTTCTTCTTTTTGTAAGCTTAGTTATAACATTTAAAACAGTTGTTTTATCTGTATTTTCTAAGTTTGTTTCACTAGGAGAAATTTTAGTTGAAGCGGGTACTGCAGGTTCACTCTTGGGGGAGACTGATGTACAGGTGTGACAATTGATGCAAAGTCCCTAATTGGACAAGATGCAGTCACTACATGTTGAAATTTTGAGAAATGCTTTATAAGGTCATGTCAAGGTCCTTCTGGAAAAGTGATAGTTTGTAAACATTTCCCACAACCCTGTAGCTGTAATTCCTCTGTATCCTAAGACTAGCACAAGGTGAAAGAGATGAATCACATAGCCTTTGGTATTTGGATTAATCAAAGCTACAGTTTGTTTAAGACAAGATAGTACAATAGAAGCCAGTAGTTCACAAAGTTGTTAGTACCTGGGACCAGCTCCTAAGCATGAGCATGTGAGTTTTATATTACTATTGTATGTCACCTGGTGTCACTCCAAGGCAAGAGTTAGATCAAGTTGAGAATTCTGGATAACGAATAGTTATTGTTAGATTTAGGCTTAAATTTCTTCATCGAATAGCAAAGAACACTGGAAGTTTATAGACTGAGATGTGAATCCATTTGGGGTTTTGGGTGGGTAAACATGTGAGAACTTTGAAATGTGATGAGGCACAACCTCCTGGAGGATGAAAAAAAGCTAATGTGAAGGAAGAGTTCACCAGGGGTTCTAATTCCCTGTGTCCCAATCTTTATATGGACCGGGTCTTAATAATTTCCCAGAATCCTTTCAAAAAGAGGTTCTTACCTGAAGGTTGTGTTACAGTTTTCCTACTCTGATTTCCCCAACAAGCTGTGAGTACACTTGCTTTCTATATTTCAAGAGCTTTTAATCATTAACTAGACCTAAAACTTGTCTCATAGTTCAATTATGTTTTCATTTTTTTGAAAAGAATGTTCTGGTTAGTTCCCTGGGAACTTGAAATAAAGAGAGAGGATATGTGTATGCCCCTATTTTGAATAGAAAATTTGTCCTAAGTTTTATGACTGACTAGTAACATGGATGGTAATGTAAATATTAACCCTTGACAACTTTGTGATTCTTATCACTAGAATGACTCTTTAAACATAATACTTTAAAAAATCGCTGCTATACCTAAACATTTTCATCTCGATCCTTGGGATCCATTTGAAAGTAACAAGGACTCACTTATGTAAAATAATTTTGTTCCTGTGAATATGACTGATTTCAGATGTAAACAAACAAAAAGAAAGAACTATACTACTTACATCCAATACACTAAGGTAGAAATAATTAATCATGGTTCCCAACTGCTATGGCTGAAATGTTAATGTAAACAGGACTTTAGAAATCATTAATATATCTCAAGAAATCATGCACATAATGATGAACCAATCTTTTATTAATGCTACCAGTTTATTCTCTATCTTGGTGATTTGTATCCCAATTACAATGTGTATTTTCTCTCTCTTGAAAATATCTGGAGAAGGCCAATAGTCTGGCTAATGTTTAATTGAGAAAATCATTGAAATTGAAATAAGAAATTTTTCTGATGATAAGCAGAATGTTTCTTAGATCTGTACAAATAATGAGTCAAAAGCAGTGCATACCCTTATTATCCAGATTGTGCTCTCTAAATAGCATTCTTTGCTAAGAAAATCTGAGGCTTCTTATTGGGTTGACTGGTTATGATCTGTGCCAGGGAATATATAAGGTAATAACAGGGTATTTATTGTGCTCAAAAGTAAGGAAACTGTCAAAGACAAAATCAACGTGCATGGGATCCCATTGGTAATAAATAGGATGTTGTGAACATCAAAAATAATAAGAACTTAAATTCATTGAAATACAATGAATCCAATGACTTGCAAATAAAAGAAAGAAATGGGGACAGAGCGGGAAAGAAAACCACCATCATCTCTAATGGGGCACCATTAGATTAGTGCTTACTCTGAAAACTGGTAACTAAAAAGGAAGCAGTAAGTAAGCATTTATCTGATCTTTCCTAAATGAATTGTATTCTGGGTAACTACATAGTCCCAGTAAATGTTGGAAAGTTTATTCTATACAGAGGAACTCTACATTACACATAGGGAAGAAATTATAAAATTAGGTGGTCACTATTTTAGAACCCCTGGTGAAATAATTAGTACTTCATAATGCTAAAGACAAAATGTATGAAGGACTTTCATCTAGAGCATATTAAGAACTGAAAAACATCAGGCCCCCCAAATTCAAAGACCCAATCCAAAAATGGGCATCTAAGATTAACACATACTTCTCAGATGAAGAAATACAAATGGCAAATAAGTACATGAATACATATTCAACATCACTGGTCATTCAAGAAATGCAAATTAAAACAACATTGGGATTCCATCTCACTCCAGAAAGAATGGCTGCCATCAAGAAATCAACCACTGACAAATGTTGGTAGGGCTGTGGGGAAGAAGGAACCCTTCTCCACTGTTGGTGGGAGTGTAGTCTGGTGCAACCACTGTGGAAATCAGTGTAGAGATTCTTCAAAAAACTAGGATTGGAAGTCTCATTCAATCCAACTATTTCCCTTCTGGGTATTTTCCCAGAAAAATTGAAAATGTCATGCCACAGCAATATATGTGCACCCATGTCTATAGCTGCACAAATTGTAATAGCTAAATCTTGGAAACAACCCAAATGCCCATCAACCACAGAATGAATAAAAAAGATGTGGTATTTTTATACAATGGAATATTACTCAGCTATAAAAAAGGATAGTCTTGAGGTTTTTATAGGTAAATGGAGGTAATTGCAGACCATACTCATAAGAGAATGTATTCATTTAATCGTTGTAACATGAAAGTTTTTTTATACATTGTACAAGAAGAATATCTTATATGTTATGTATATTTTTAAATTCAATATTATATGTAATATGTAATGGAAAAAAGGTACAGGTAAAACAAAATAGATAGAACAGAATCTTGGTAATGGGAAGATAGAGATTGACTATTTCATACTCAGAACTAGAATAAATGCATTTTGGTTCAGTCCAATAGACTAGAATGGGAATTAAAGGCCTAGATTTTAGTTTGAATTCCATATTAGGGAAGGTATCTTTAAAAAGACACATCCCTTCTTCGAATATCTATTTCTCTGTCTATCAAGTTTATACAATATTGTGTTCTCTCCAAATTTGCTAAGTAGATCTGATCTGGGAGAGGGAGGAGGGGGAATTCTATGTTAAGTGTAAACTTAGATGAACCTTTTCTATTATAATCCCCTCTTTTAAAATCATAATGCATATTAGTGTTTTAAGGCCTTTGGGAACTTCCAGCAAACAAGGAAGTAATCAAATAATTGAACTTCTTATCCTGATATTTCCCAAAATATTTAATGTAAATACCTTTTCTTTTGATTCTTTCCACTTAACATTTCAAAGTTGTGGGGAAAGCTCTGGACTATCTGGGTTTTGAGGACACATTCTTGCTAAAATTCTAGAGTCTATGATTTTGTAAGTCTTTTAAATGTCTACAGAGTATCAAAATAACCAGTTAATACAGTAGGAAAAAAAATCAATCGAATCAGTTGTCTGACAGAAGTGCCTATTTAATTCAGTCCAAATGTTTTATCAAGTAGCCCCAGGTAGACCAGCTTGAGTATTGAAAAAAAATAACCTTGGCAGCATCCTATGAATCCGAGCTTTGTTGTATTTGTGAAATGCTGAGCATGAACATAAGCAAAACCACAACATTCATTTAGTCTATCACAGTGATCAATGTTGATTGTTCAACAATCAGTTTGGCCCCAGTGATTGATGTCAATCAGAAAGCCCACCATGAGAAAATTCACAGTCTGCAGTCATAGGGGATAGGTCTCAAGACCTCCAGTGGGTACCTGAAACTGAGGATCTCTCTCCCTCCCTCCCTTTCTCTCTCTCTCTCTCTGTATACTGATTATATATATATATATATATATATATATATATATATATTCACTATACATACCTGCCTGTGATAAAGTTCACTTCATAAGTTTGGCAAAGTAAGAGATTACCAAATATGACTAATAATTAAACAGGACAATTATAATAGTGTATTAAGATTTCCAGCATTACTATTCTTGTACTTCGGGGCCATTAAAAAGTAAAATAATGGTTACTTGAACACAGGCACTGTGAGATCACAAGCAGTTAATTTGATAACACAGATAGCTACTAAATGACCAATGGATGGTGCAGGGTTCACTAGTTAGGGTTCACTAGAGAGACAGAATATATGGATGATATACAGTGTAGGTTTACGAGGCTGCATGCTGAATCAGAGATTTTAGAATGCAAAACAGCCATCTGGGCACTGGAGGAACAGAGAAGTGAGTTGGAGGTCGAAGGCCTGGAGTCCAGTACAGGGTCCATGAGAATCTGTGTTGGAAAACTCAAGGGTGTTTGTGAAACGCTGGAGTCTACCATGGAAACCTGAAGGCAGTGGTGAAGACCAGACCGACTTTGAGGGAGAAAAAGTAAAGGAAGACTTCGTTCTTTTCTTCCCTTTTTATTCTATGCAGGCTACAATCCTATTAGTTGGTGCCACCCATATCTAGGATAGGCCTTACCTCCTCAGTGTGTGACCTACGTGTCAATCATCTACAGACACACCCAGAGCTTTACTAATCTGCTAGGTCAGTTCTTACTTAAATCAAGCTGCCATGTCACAGTGATCCAAGACAGGTATCACATACAGTGTGGATGTCCTAGACCGAAAGAAAAAAAAAAAGATTAGCTTTTCAGCAAGTGTGGAGTAGGACAATGTAAGATTTTGTCACACTGCTTAAGACAACATACAATTTAAAACTAATGGAAGTACTGGTGCATGCCTATAATCCCAGCACTCTGGGAGGCTGAGGCAAGCAGATCCCCATGGGAACTCAGCCTGGGCTACTTAGTGACTTGTGAGACCCTGTCTCAAAATAAAATAATAAGTGCTAAAGACATAGCTTTGTTCGAAGGCTTTGGGTTCAATCCCCAATATCAAAACAAACAAACAAACAAAAATCTAACAGATGTTTATATGTGGAATTATCTATTTAATAATCCTGAACTGTAGTTTATCATGAGTAATTGAAATCACAAAAGATGAAGCTGCAAAGGTTGAGCTCTGTATTGTCCAAAATCACTGAAATGATGGTCGTAACCTAATTTGGATTACATTTGATATTTGACCTGGAACATGTTAGTAACCATCGTATTTCCTCAAAACAGATAATTTGGTTAATCTTCATACAATTATTATAATTAATAGGGAAAGAACTATAAAAATGTGGACCATATAAGGAGGCTCATGACTGGCCATCTAAATAATTAACTTCTAAATGAAATTCAGATTTTTTCTTAATAATAATGGAAGGACTTAAAAAACAAAATATACTTCCCACTCTGTACCCAGTCTTAAGGGAAGAGAACACTGTTGTCATGTTTCCTTGTGCTTACTCTTCATAGAATATTTTGAGATTAGAATGTAAGGGGAAAGGCATGTGAATTGAAGTGATTAATAACCTAAAAAATCTGCCTAATTCTATGTCTAGTCTATGTATAGTGATACATGGTATGAGTTTTTAAGTTTAACTTTTTATTTTAAGATAATTACAGGTTCACGTGAGTGGTTAGAAACACTAGAGAGAGATCACATCTAGCTCTAGGTCATTTTCCCCCAGTAATACCATCTTGAAAAACTACCTGGTAAATATCACAAACAGAATCACAGTGGATGATTTTTGAAGTGTTTACAGGTGTCAAAGTTAAGGAAAAAAGGAATGGGCCAAGAGAGAGTTTCTACCTGAACTTCCATTTATATTGATTTTTTATTGTCTGTGTTTTAAGAAAAAAAAATCCAAATTATAAGTTTTTTATCAGTAATGAGGCATCCTGCTGCATTTTCTTTCTGCATTTGCGTAACTAAATCACGTATCTCTGTGTTAGTTAGCTTTCTGTTACTGTGACAAAATGTCTGAGATATTCAACTTACAGGGGAAAAGGTTAAGCTTGGCTCATGATTTTAGAGGTTTCAGTCAATGGTCACTTGACTTTGTTGCTTCTAGGCTTGTGTCGAACAGAAATATCCTGGTGGGAAGGTGTGGTGGAAGAAAGCTGTTAACCTCTGATAGCCAGGAAATAGAAAAGGTGAGAGAACCTTAGAGGAAGGGACTGGGGGCAAAATATACCCTTCCAAGTCACACCTCCAGTCTCCTGCTTCAATTAGACTCCACCTCCTAATGAGCCCTTTTAGTTAATGAATCCATCAATAGTTTAAACCACTTGATGAAGTTAGAGTCCTCATTGTTCAATGACTTCTGCAAAGGCCCATCAGCTGGCAACCAAACTTTCAACACAATGAGCCTTTGGGGACATTGTAGATCCCAAACATGTATAAAGAAAGTCTTAACATATTCAGCCCTGACTTTAGAAATAAGTAAGATATTGCAAATTCTTCTGCACCCCTCTGGAGACCTCCAAACTATATCAAGTCTCAAAATGTCTCCAGATGGAACCAACACAAATTTATCTGAATCAAGACCTAACTAAAAGATCTCATGGATTGACTGACTTCTAAAATTTTGAAGTTGTCTTTTATTCTGAGTGTTGCAGGAAG